>CM076569.1:771787972-772375669 GCA_034641835.2 Pinus albicaulis
GAGAGAGGTGGAGTGCAAATGTACCAAGGATATTTTTTAAATGGTTGTCAACAATGTATCATAGCGAGGCTTCTGCAACAGCAGGGCTGCTAAGTAGTGAACCCCCTGAGATTGAGCTTTCTGATTATCAAAGGTTGCCAAGTGGTGACTTTGAAAATCCTTCGGACCTTCTTAAGGGTGAAAGAGTAAAAGTGGGGCCAATTTCAGATCTAGATCGCTTTTTTAAATGTTTATACAATTACTATTGTGAAAAGGGGCTTTGGTGTATTGTGACTCGGTGGATAGTTGAGATTTCATGTTTGGGATTCACCATTGGTGTCTCAGGTTTGATCTTATTATTTTTGGATTGGCACGTTCTCAGAAAATGTGGACTTGCAGTTGGATCAGGCAGTAAGCCTTGTGATCTTGCTAAGGAGGAATTCCATAAGAATCCTTTTACGCCATTTATTGTTTTCACTGGGGTGGTGGTTGTATATTTAGGGATATTT
The DNA here is from genome assembly GCA_034641835.2 of Pinus albicaulis. NCBI lineage: Eukaryota > Viridiplantae > Streptophyta > Pinopsida > Pinales > Pinaceae > Pinus > Pinus albicaulis. Next base: position 771,788,461 of record CM076569.1, read on the forward strand.
TCATTATACTAGATATTCTTTTTTTTGAGATTTTTCACCCAGCTGAAAGACACACTTGTGTCGTGAAACCAGCTCCAAAAAGAGAAGAAAAGAGATATCAACGCCTTAGAAATAAGCCACTTCAAGGGGGCAACATCCAATACATTACATGAATGAACAATTCTTGGATGATACAAATGACCAAAACCTCCTTCTATATAGGAGTCCATGGGGCCACAATATAATCCTAGGGGGGGCACAATGTAATCCTAGCCGACCTAACAATAATAATGTAAGGGCACAACCATAACAATATGGGGGTTATATGGGTACAACAATAACAATAAGGGGGGCTACACTAACATAATAAGGGACTACACTATTAATAAAGGGACTTAACATGCCCCTCTCCTTCAAACAAGTGTTTTCCTCAACGCTTGATTATTTCTTGATGCTTCTGTATAAAATTTTCATCCTCCCATGTGGAATCTTCTACAGGAAAGTTCTTCCACTTGCTGAGATATTCTAAAATTGATTGTACTTGTCGAGTTCTTGTTTATGTGGCTGCTTCATAACTTCTTTCGATGTGATGTTGATCTTCTTGTTGTTTCATTAGATTCTGCACCAAAGTTAGGTTATCCTTTGAGAGTTGGAGAACTTCTTGTTGATGCTCGATTTGATCTTCCACTAATTTATCATCCATATTAGCTATTATTTGATCCTTCAAACCATCCAACTTAGCCTCCATTTCTGCTTTTAAACCATCTATGTCATCTTCGGTTGCTCTTCGTAAGATCGAAACTTGTTGCACTTGGTACCGTAATTTTGATATCTCATACTGCAATTCTTCCTCTTCATGCGTCATAGTATAGCTTTTTGAGGGCATAATGGGTATCGAATTATTTTAGGAGGCATTTCAGAACCCAATACTGAAATATATGCTCAATAGGCCCTTAAAATCACTTCAAACTGATTTTTTTTTTACACAAAACTTATGCAATTCAGAAACAAATACACACATTTTTCTTTCTTTTGAAGAGCTCGATATTGAAACTGAATTATCTCTGTGATTTCATATCTTCAATATCTGAAATGTGGCACCGGGGTAGCCCTCTGAATTCTCTTTCTAATGCCACAGGTCTTAACTGATTTGGATTCTTGAAGACAAAGTTGTGCTCAATCTCCTACGATGACCTAATTATGGACCCGTTTAGTAGAGCGAACTTGTACGACTTGTCACGTGTCACTGTTTCCTCCTTTGGCTCTGAAATTGATAGACCGAAAACTAAATTCCGTGTACTTGCAGCCAATTTTTACAGCATTCCAATCTGATGCTCAGAGAGAGAGCTATGAAGATTTTCCCACGATCACCTCTTTGAGATGAAATTTAGAAGCCTCAAAAATCCCTAACTTCCACAGATCATATCTCCGAAAATATTACGAACCAATATCTGAAATTTTACGACAATCTTCCTCAGGATTTCGGCGTCACACTCTAAAAATTTCAGCTTCTGAACCTTCGTATAAAAAAAGTTATTACAAAAATACCACGATGACCTGTTTAGGTTAAATTCAGGAGCCTGCAAAATGACCTAACTTGCACAGATCGTAACTCCGAAAATATTGCAAACCAAGCTCTAAAATTTTGCAACAATGTTCCTCACGATTCTTTCTTCGCACTCTAAAAATTTTAGATTCTGAACCTTCGTAGAAAAAAATTTATAGCGAAAATGCCACAATGACCTGTTTGGAGCAGCAAAACCCTAGAATCTCAAAGCTCTGATACCAAATGTTGTGAAACCAGCTCCAAAAAAAGAAGAAAATAGATATCAACGCCTTAGAAATAAGCCACTTCAAGGGGGAAACCTCCAATACATTACATGAATGAACAATTCTTGGATGATACAAAACCAAAACCTCCTTCTATATATAGGAGTCCATGGGGCCACAATATAATCCTAGTGGGGCCACAATGTAATCATAGCCGACCTAACAATAATAATGTAAGGGCACAATTATAACAATATGGGGGTTATAGGGGTACAACAATAACAATAAGGGGGGCTACACTAACATAATAAGGGACTACACTATTAATATAGGGACTTAACAACTTGAGATTCGTGATTTTATAAGAACAGATCCTCTCTCTCTCTCTCTTTGATAAATGGATTGTAGATTAGCATTTAAGTTTATGATCTACAAAAGCAGAGTAATATGCATTCAAAAGAGTAGAGACATTGTTGTGTGTGCCTCTTTTGCAGCCTCAAAATTACAGATCGGGAAATACAAACATCTCCTGGTCATCTGTGTTGGAAAATACCATTCAATTTCAAAGCATTCAGCGACTCTGTGTTGTCAAAGATCTTTCAGCTCATGATGTTGTAATGTGTATCATGCACAAAGACAATTTGTTAATCAGGATGTTGAACAAGGGTGTGCTTGCCATGCCTATTCCTCGGTGGGTTCCTGGTGCAGGTCATGTGGTTCATAAAGCTAATGGCACTGAGAATCCCCTGATGTTGACAAAGACTCTGGAATAGACCCTAAACTGGTGTATATTGCAAAACATGTTTGACAGGTTTGAACCATATCGCTTTGACTCAAGATGTCTTTTGCAGCATAAATACTCATATGCAAGTAACAGATTTTGATATGATTCGTTTCTGAATTAATGTATGCTCTGGAAGGGTACACAAGCCTCGTGATTGATTTTCAGGTTAATTTTTCCCTCATGGCAAATACTTTGATTGCATTTTAAATTCTTTCATATGCATGTCCATTCATTTAAGAATGCAAAGGGAAATTTGAAAAAGCTCCTAATAGATTCCAATTCTTTTAGGTTGTTTCATTGCCATCTTGAAACACATACATATGTACATATACAGTGTGTGTGTGTGTGTGTGTGTGTGTGTGTTTAAAGAGGAGAGAGCGAGATTTATATTTAAATTTTAGTTTTATATTTTCCATGAAATACATATCGGGTACTACCCCTTCTTCTGAGGATGGTACCCTGGGTAAAGCACATTCCCCAGAAGCTCATGGCATTCTGAACAAAGGGCTTAAGGCCATCAAAACAATATGCTCATTAAGAGCCCAACATTGCACTTGCAAGAATTGAAGCTGGTTGGGGAGGCTAACGATCATTCCTCCCAACCACTCAACCTAGACACAATGGACCATCTTGGAATATGTCCTAGATCATTCGACATTAAATACATAACTAATAGCACTTACATCTTGCATGTATTTGTAAGGTATAGGTTGATTAAGAGAGCAAATGATATGTTGTCTAGCTCCGCTCAATCTCCTCTTGGCTAGGGTTTCTAGCTGTTGTTGTTGCATTTGATTTGGAATCTTTGTTGCCTCCCTGGGGCTAGGACACCCCTCCTTGGTATTGCTCGAGATCGATGATTATGCTCATGTCCCAAGTCTCTACTAATTTGTCCAACCTTTCTTTTTATCATCCAAATACATTTCTTGAAAATTTGTTAGCCACCTTATTGATGCCTGTGAAGCTACCCCTAACAAGCCAATTTGTGAAGAAGACAATGATCCCATCTCTGTTGATCTAGACCTCAAAAACTTGATGGAAAGTGTCCATCCTCACAGGATGAGCATTGATATGTAAATTCACTAGGTTGCATCATAGTCCGATTGCAGTAGATATATGGATCTCAGATTTTTGGGCTCCAAATATGTAGGGACAACTCTCTGTTTTTTCACTTTGAAGAGGTGTTTTTTTCTTTCTTGTTCATATCTGAAGAAGATTAGGATTTAATCTTTTGCTTAGGTCCTTATTTTACAGGATTCCAGGCACTACTGCACTATATCTAAATCCTTGGTCTCTAAACTTCAATCCAATGGAGGAATTCTCCAAGTTTTGTTATGGGTTTGCATCCCCCTTTTTTGTTGATCTTTTGGAACAAGGCTATTCTAAAGGATATCTATGGTGACTTTGGGAAGTTACTTGAAGTGGCAGAACACAAGGGATGCCAATTTTTGTGTCTTGTATTTGTGTTGAAGTCGATTTGGATAAAGGTCTCGTGGATGCCATTCCTCTATAGCTAGATGAGAGGATCTTCCTCCAAGAATTGTATTACTATCAATTACCTTTCAAGTGTAATATTTTCCACAGATTTGGACATTTTTTTAGGAATTTCTAGCAGGATGCTCATTCTGATCCTAATCAATCTTAGGGTAACAAGGAACAAAGCAATGAAGAGGATCAATCTCAATTTAGGCTAGTGATGATTAAGAAGAAAATACAATTTGTACAACCAAAGAATCAAAAGCTCCCATGATTGATACATCTAGGTCCAGTTGATTTCATGTTGTAGGAGTCTCAGAGATGTAAGAAGAAAACCAATTTGTTCAATCAAATAATCAAAAAGCTCCTAAGATTGATCCATCTAGCTACACTTGATTTCGTGCTCTAGGAGTCTCAAAGACGTAAGAAGAAAAACAATTTGTAGAATCAAAAAATAAAAAAGATCCCAAGATTGACTTGTCTACCTCCAGCTGATTTCATGCTTTAGGAGTCCAAAGGTGTTTAGGACGGCTAAGGAAGGAGGGGAGTCATTTCCTCAAATGGGCACACCCCAAGCAAAAAGTGTATACGTACACAGGGGAAGATGGTTTTGAATAGTTATTTTAAATGCAATTTTGGATCATTTATTTTGTTGAATAATAAGTCTTCTCTGTTAATGGGGAAAACTATGGCAACATTAAAAATTCTTTGATATTGATACTTTTTTGAGAACAGGGATAAATTTATACTGCATTCGTTAAATTAGTCATTAGGGGAATTTTGAGGTCTAAAATGGGCCTCATAAGAAAAATGTACAACAAAAATAAACTTTATAACAACCAATAGGATTCAAGATGATGATGTCATCCATAATGGATGATTCACCATTTTTGGAGTAAAAAAGTAAAAAATATTAAAAAATAATAAAATAATAAAACTACTTTTTCAACTCGTATTTGTATTTATTCTGTATTTATTTTCCATCATGTTTTGATATTACCTGAGCGTTTTAATTTAATTTCATACAGAGTACCCACACACATCATCCTTGATGATTTTTAATAGATGAAGAGAAGAAGAAATGCAAATGCAAAAAAAGATTGTAACTGTTTTTATGTATTTTTCGTTAAGGATGAAGGACTCATCAGCACACTGCTGACGCACCTCGATGGGGAATTAAATCAATTTCGCATCCACCAAGTACTCGTCATGCCCGCTCGAAATTTGAGTAAAACTTTGGGAGATAAGTTGAAAATATGAATTGAAAAAGTAGTTTTTTTCATTTTTCCCTCTAAAATTTGATGATGTCATCAAATCTTATTAGATTTTTTCCACTATTATTTTATAATTTCCTTAGGAGGCCCATTTTAGACCTCAAAATTCCCCTAATATATAGGCATCAACTTCTCCTGGTTCTTTTGGGTCCTATTTTAAACTCAAGTACACATGTTGCCGTTGTCTTTTAGTGTAAAAACGGTAAATTTTGTAGCTATTTTTAACATAATTCCAGTCTATAGCTGCCTTGTTTCTGATGATGTTCAGGGTGACTATATGTAACGCACTACTCCTGCGAATGTTTAGACTAACCAAAGTATGAGTTATATTACTGAAAAGAAAATTGAACAGCATTATATACTTAATTCTTGCATAGCATATGATATTTTGAGTAAGTTTATCTGTTGTGGTCCTTTTCATTGATATCTTATATGTTGGAAACACTAAGAAGGGGTGAATCAGTATTTCGCTTACAGTTAGTTAATTATAATTTTTCTCATAATTGTAGCATAAGCATAAGCTTCAGAATTAAACCCTTGACATATTTTCATTGATATCTTTAACATTCTACTCCACATACACTGGTACCTTCTTATTTCTGAAGATGTAAACCCCTCTCTATCCGTGACAACTGACAGTGATGGAGATACAAATACACTGAATTTAGTGGGATCATAAGTTTTTTCTTTAGAAATCTTCAAACCTTCAATTTCAATCTTATTTCTGAAGATGTAAACCCCTCTCTATCCATGACAACTGACAGTGATGGAGATACAAATACTTTGAATTTAGTGGGATCATAAGTTTTTTCTTTAGAAATCTTCAAACCTTCAATTTCAATATTGTATTTTTCAGATAAAGGTTGTTGGAAATTATCAGAGTTTTTCTCAGAATTGTAGCACAAGCATAAGCTCCAGAACTTTACAAGGACACTATTTAGGCCACCACTATACAACAAATATGTCCTACAGGAGGGTTGTAGACATACCCTTCAAATCCATTGTCAAATGTCAAACTTGCACAAGGTATACCAGATCTTACTTCTACAACATGATTTACCTCAGTTTGTAGACAAGATTCTCAAGGACAGGCTTCAATCACAATGCAAATTCACCATTAGTTGCTCTGTCGGAAATGTCCAAATTAGACCCTAAGATTGGTACTTTGTATCATGTTGTGCCCTTAGATCAACCCAACAGACAATCTTAGTAATAATGAGATGTGCCTCAAATGGTTGTGCCTTACAACCCTATGTCACTGGATTTGTTTGCAGGGATGACTGAGAAGATGCATGCAATGCTTTGTTTGAACAAGGTTCCCAAATCAATTCCTCCAGAATTGCTCTTTGAAATAAAAAATGCTTCTGAGATGGAGGGTTGAATTAACTGTGAGCTTTATTGCAAACAATCAAGAGCTTGGATCACAGTTTGGAGTGCCAAAAAAATTTACAGGATGATTTAGGGCTCACAAAATTCAAAACGAAAGGTGAAATCAAGCTAGAATAGGGTCGAAATAGGTTGGATGTTTGAGGTCGAAACCTAAGCTATATTTTTGTGTTCAAGGCTAAACCATTGTATTTTTTAGGGCCAAATGGTTCCAGAAAGAGACAAGGATTTTCCCCCTTAATCTGCCTTCAATCTTGCGTCCAAACTACTCAGAGCTTTTCCGTAATAAAGGGTTGAAAACCTCATAGAGATAGAGCAGAAACCATAACAATTAATCACAAGGACGGTAATACGACGTTAATTTTTGTTTTTAATATTTTCTTTCTGTCGGTATAACAATGTTAAATTTTAAAAACAAAAAAATTATTTCCGTCAGTAGTCCGACGTTTGTTTCTGTTGGTATAATGACATTAAATTTTAAAAACAAAGAAATTATTTCCGTCAGTAGCCCGACGTTTGATTCTGTCGGTATTATGACGTTAATTTTAAAAAATATATATCTTTCCGTTGGTATTACAACGTTACTTTTTCTTTTTAATTTTTTCATTTCGTCGAAAGAGAGACACTCAAAACGTTGGTAATAGTGTTCTTTGGCGTTAGTATAGCGACGTTTAGAAACGTCGGAAGAGCAACGCATCGTGAAACGTCGGAAGAGAGACTGACAATTTGAAACGTCGAAATTGCGATGACTCCAAAAAAAAGTCGGAAATACCGTCGCTCTACCAACAGTTAAGTCAAGTGTCGGAAGTCCAACGTTAGGAGAAACCATGTTTTTCCGCAACTCAAAACGTCGCTTTTGGGACGCCTATGTGTCGTAAGAGCGACATTTTGGCTGTCGAAATTTGGGGCAAATGTGCTAGTGAGTGGAGACTTACTCCCAAATAATCTCAATCAAATCCATGCCATATGCTGAGATGCTTTGTTGTTGCGTTGAATTGTATGCATAGATCAGTCTAGTGTGTGCCTTTTAGTTTGACATGTGAAAATTTCCCAACTTATGCGTACAGAAGGAGTAAGGCGGGGTCCACCCCATCCACTTATACTTTATAACTTAATTTTATCACATATGATTTTAAATAAAATCAAAGTTGAACTTTAGCCATACGTTGCCTCATGATTTCCTACGTGGGACATTTTTTACTTTCTCATATGGCACTTGACTTTGAATTTCGTTATACCTTATGTGGTGGGTGCCACATGGCTGCTACATCATCTTTGACCTTCCCTAGAATTTCCACGTCACTTGGTTGACTTATTTTGACTTTGGAAAAATTTGTGAATTTTTCCAATTATTAATTTTTTTGAATTATTTTTGCCACTAACATTAGGAAAATTGGCTTTTGAGGGACTATAAGTTGTTTTTTGATCCTCAAAGTGGGTCCTAGGATAATGTTGGGTCTTTGAGGATGAATTTCGAGTGGTCACACGCCCCATACATTTCCTAAGGCCATCTATTTACATCATTACACAGAAATTAATTAACAAATCTCGTTTTGCGAGAAATTTTTAATTATCTTAGACCTATCCAAATTTCGCGAAATTTCAGAGATGACCTAGCATGGTAATATACATTGACTCTAGACACTAAGATGTGTTAGGGGATCAACCTTCAAGCCGTCACCCCGCCTTTGGGGTAATGCAACGAGTGAAAAAACCTAGAAAATTATTTGCCGCTGAAAAGCAGGAATAATTAACCAAGTTACAAAAACACTCCAAGGTGTATTGGCTTGTTGATCGAGTCCCAACATCCTAGGCTTGTTACATGGCTTTATTCATCATGCTAATGACATTTATATAGTATCCCCGTAGGGCTGCGGAATTTGAGGACTAAAGAATAAAATGATAAGAAGAAGTACAGTTTAAAAACTATGTTGAACTAATGATATTTGATGATATCTGATGGTACAAGTGTCCTCTGATTCATCTTTGGGCATGGAGTCTTCACATATTCAGCAGATGCCACTCCAGTGGTCAACATTTGGCTCCATATGGGGATGAATGCTAGATATGAAGTGATAGTGTGCAAGAACCTGGAATCGGCATCCACCGACCAAAGATATATATTAGTAGTATCCATTCAAAAACACATCAAATAAAATCAAGTATATAAATGGAAATTTATTCTAAGAAACATAAATAACAATTTATTCATGAAAGAAATCTATTTAAACAAAATTGAGAAGGGATAAGGTTAGAGATATGATACAAAAAGATGCCCTATGACATCAGATGTTTTCTTGTGGAACATCTTGGGTAGTTGGCCATTCACAGGTAACTCTAGTGATTCTCTGTCCAAGGTGCTCAAATGGTAGGATTTTGTCACGCGGATTCTCTGATGATATATGGTACAAGGCATAAACTATCAAATTTACCATGATTACCTGGCTTTTCATTCTTGCGATCCCAAAGTAAAACCATATCACCGTTAGAAAAACCTCTATTCCTAGATGATTTGTCAAAATATTTTTTTACCTTAGATTGATTTTTACAGCAATTTTTAAAGGATCTTCTCCTAGTTTCACCCAATTCTACAATTTCATCAATCATATGTTGCACAACATCTTTATCAGATGTAAAACTCTGTAACAATTGGTAAGCTAGAAGCCTCAAATGCATGGGAAGGGTAACGTCCAAGCCATAAACTAGTTCAAATGGACTCTTTCTAATAGAACTCTTCTTTGTAATCCTATCAGCCCACAAAGCATATTTAATTTTTCTATCACATGCTCTCTTATTATCCCCTACTATCTTCTTGATTATGGTTATCAAATTTTGTATTGCTAGACTCGGGTAGACCATTACCTTGAGGATAGTAGTTTGATGAATGAGATAAGACAATACCATAATTAAAGCAGAATGATGAGAATTCAGCAAAGTTAAAAGCCTTGACATTGTCCGTTGTAATTTTAGCAGGGACACCAAAACGAGTGATAATCCTATATTCAAGAAATTTCATCACTACTTTGTCGGTGGCGTGTCTTGTAGAGATGGCTCCTACCCATTTAGTAAAATAGATAGTGGTAGTTAAAATCCACGAGTAGTCGCTACTAGAATTTTCATTAAATTTCCCTATAAATTCAAGCCCCCAATGTTGAAAGGGAGCTTCCACGACCACAGCCTGAAGAGGCAAAGAAGCTAACTTTTGCTTCCGAGTGAAAAGTTGACAAGCTTGGCAACCTCTAACATAATTGTGCACATCAGCAAAATAGAAGACCAAAAATAACCAGCTCTCAAGATTTTATGGGTGGTAGTCTTAGCAGCGTAATGCCCTCCACAAAATCCTGAATGAAACTTGGATAGAAGTTTTTTGGCCTCAACTTCATCAACACATCTAAGTATTACCCGCTCTGAATTTCTCCAACCCAGACCATCCTTCACAATGCAATACTTGTTTTCTCTAAGCCTTAATTCTCTTCTTTTATTGCCAACTAAATGGCTAGGACATGACAAATTTTGCAAGTAATAAATAATGTCTTTATACCATTCCAGTTGACTCAATCTTTGAAGTTTTAACGAAGTTAATTCCAAATCATTTTGACAAATCATTCCTAACGCTTTCTCATTCCCCTTAGTCAAGATCTTGGCCAATCCCTGGCCTTTTACCATATTGGTAGGTCTAATATCTAAATCATACTCTTGAATCTTAAAGACCCACCTAGCTCGAGTTCCTAAGAAATCATCTTGAGTTAAAATATCTTTTACCACGGAGTGAGGGATGTTGAGAATTTTGGAGGGCTTAAGATTAATATAAATTCTCTTCGTTAATCTTTCATCAAGTCAATTATCAAAATGCACAGGACACAAATGTTTAAGCAGAAGTAACACAGATTTACCTTCCTTACATTACACTTCATATCTGCATTTCAGCACTTCACATTGACCTTCAGACCTTAGACCTTTGGACTTCGCTTTTACCTTCAGACCTTAGACCTTTAGACTTCGTTTTTACCTTCAGATCTGCATTGTTCCTTCAATTTGTATTCCTGTACCTTCCACCATTTATACTCTTGAATCTGCACCAAATTCTGTCCTTTAGATCTGCACTTTTCAACTGCTATATAACCTTAGACGGATCTTCTTTTTATGCTCCTTCTTCAACGTTGTCCAACCTCTGATTAATCCACAAATTATGCTCCCTTTTCAACGTTTTTCAATCTCAGACTAATCCGCATTTGATTATGTCCTTAGATCTTCTCCCTTTAAACGTTGTCAACCTCAGACTCATCCGCATTCTCTGCTCTTCCAAATGAGCCGTAGATGAGTCATATATATAGGTGACTGATCCAGCTATTAGGCCAACCAATCAGCTGGCATTTAGGCCGACTTGCAGTTTATATACTCTGTCATTTTATGAGGCATCACTTCACTTATATTCCAACGTTGTTTTCATTGTATTAGGAGCTTGTCTTCCAACATATTTTGAAGGTTGTTTGAGAGCTTCTTTACACGGTCTTGGAGCAAATCCATCTGAACTGGATCCTTCATGATTTTTACACTTAATCCTATTTATACCTAGAAGACAAGAACCTAATAGACATCAAGAAGAAGTCTATCTACATAGTAAAATCTTGCTCATGAAACCCGTGAAGCAAGTACAACAAAATACATTTTATTATCTTTGTCTCCTTCTTTTCATAATTACATAATCATGAAGACCGACCTAGTTACATTTCACAACACTCCCTCTTAACTAGGGAGGTATTCATTTAGTTACATGATCACTTTCAAACTTAAAGAACCTCATAAGAAAAATCGGATTGGTAATCGCATCTATATAGCATCATATCAACCAGCATTGTACTAGTCCAAGGCCTTGACTAACAGCCCCATCTCTTCAACGAGACAATGGGCTTCAATGCTGGCGAGACACATGACTTATAGACACCTTCGTCATTGTCTCTCCAAGGTACATACTCCACCCGAGTGTTCCCAAAGTATGACCTTCCTGGAATATTCTTCTCTTGGGTAGCTAGCCCTCAAAGAATATCGGTCCCCGAATACTCTTATCTTGAATTCCTTGTCACATTCTCAAAGAGTATCAAATGCCAGATGATTACCCAATCCTCCATTCTGTCTTCCCAAGACCAGAATGATGTGTCTATCTCTCCCTCTCAACCAGGGAGGACCTTATTCCACAAGGGAATGTACTCATTCTTATACAAAGAATGTACCTAAGCTCATTCTTAGGAATTACCAAGTTTCTTCCAAGTAAGAAACTTACCATCAAGCTCCCTCTTAACCAGGGACCTCCAGCAGCAATGGTGAGACACCCAGCTGCTCATGGAGAATTCCTATTCTCTATGTCATGGATTTCGATATTGAGGAATCTCCAACTTTTAGCTTCATAGGGCACGGATCATCCATCATTTCCATCCTGAGTCATGTCAGCTATCATAGTGATTCATCAGACTTCCTTTATCTGGTCCATTGTTATGCCATGTTGCTTTCGCTTCGAATCATTTCCAAGGATCATACATCCTTTCACATGATTAGCAGCCCTGCACAGATTCATCCAAATAAACATATTCATATTAACTTTTAGAAAGTTACCTTAATGATGATCTTTCACCATGACTTCTTCCTGTAGGCATCGATATCCTTTATACAGATTGACACATCTCCTAATGATATGTTTTTGCTAAGGGTTTCCAGACTTTCATCAGAGTCTACATATCTTCCCAAGAGATCTTCTAGTCACATCTACTTGGCCTTTGAATGATACCTGCCTCAAGACATGGTTGCATTTCATGATCTCTTCCTTTCTGCACATTTTCCATTTCCAAAAACTTTCAACAACCACCTCATATACCACGAGGACATATTATATTGATTTCATATGTCCGTGCATTGAGAGATACTCTTTTATAGTTCATACTTCTAAGTACATAAGTTCATTACCTACAACCATATAACATGACATCACAACATCCAATGTCAGCATATAAATATATACATACCTCATACCTTTTTCCCTTGAGTCATCCTATAGAATTTTTTCGGAATGAGTAGCTTCATTCCCTTGGCTTGCTTCATCAATATGTCATCACAACCCAGAAGTATGTTTCTATGATGACCCTTGCTCTTGATGACTACTTTCTTAAAGTTTGTCAAAGAGGTTTTCCCGGAGCTGACTCACCAAGAGTTCCTGCCATGATTAGATCAGGATGCTACATTGCTTCCTATCATATAACCAATAGAAATCAATTCCATATTCATAATTTTGCGTGATTTTCCTTGAATCTTCTTTTGTTTCTCCTATTGAGATTTATCCCTTTAGGACCATCTTTCTTGTAATTTCTTCAACTTCCCTTGATTTGTATTTTTCCATCTAGTATAGAGACCACTAGTTGAATGAGGTAATTTTCTTGTCTATTTATTACGTTGTCCATCTTATCGTCTTTTCTAGATCTCACAGTTGAAATCTTATGAAGATATCCCTTCATCCTTTGATACCTCAAGTTTATGTAAATTTGGTCTAAGTGACATAACCTTATTTATTGCATAGAATAGTTCTTTCAGCTTATCATATATTCTCTTGATGTCTCCAATCCTTCATAGATTTTTCATGACTTTGCTTTCTTCGAGGACTATGACTATCCTCCTCATGCAAGGATTCTTGGTAACCTCACCAGCTTATAGATTTCCCTGCAAAAACAAAGTCATTTAACCAAATTTGATTATAGAATGAAAGATACTTACTTGATAAGTGAAGATAAAGTCTTCAACTTGATTTATTCGATGGCGGTGGAGAAAAGATGTGCTAGTGCTTTCTCTTTGAATGATCTTCTTCAAGGGTGAGCATTAGATCTTTGTTGTAATGATGATAAATCCTTCTTTTCTGCACTCCTAGCCTCGGCTTCTTACAGTCTTCTTATCCTTGATCTCAATACAAAGATCTTTCTTGCTTTGATGTATATCTTTAGTTCTTCTCTAAGTTATCTAAAATATGTTAGTTCAAGACCGAGATTTTTAGCAAACCTTGGAACCTTTCAATAACCCTTTTCTGCATTGTATGGTAGACCTGTGTATTACTAAAGAAGTCCTCAGCCTATCTAAAGTATAGACAGAGATGACCCTTAGATTTCCTTGACCTAATTATTGTGATGCACGATGTAGAAGTTGTATCACTGAAATTGCATCGAACTTGTATCAATACCACCGAGCTTGTATCTCTACAATAGCACCCAACTTCTTCTTTGTAAAAGCACCAAACTTCTTCTCTCTGAATTTGATCTCAGACAGTAACTTTTCTCTAGTTCCAAAATCTTCTTGCCAATAAGGTGATTGTCTTTTGCCATAGCTCTAATCCCATGTTGAGAATTTTGGAGGGCTTAAGTTTAATACAAATTCTGTTCGTTAATCTTTCATCAAGTCAATTATCAAAATGCACAAGACACAAATGTTTAAGCAGAAGTAACACTTTTATTGTAGGAAGGTAAATCACAGATTTACCTTCCTTACATTACACTTCAGATCTGCATTTCGACACTTCACATTGACCTTCAGACTTCGCTTTTACCTTTAGAACTTAGACCTTCAGACTTCATTTTTACCTTCAGATCTGCATTGTTCCTTCAATGTGTATTCATGTACCTTCCTCCATTTATACTCTTGAATCTGCACCAAATTCTGTCCTTTAGATCCGCACTTTTCAACTGCTATATAACCTTAGACAGATCTGCTTTTTCTGCTCCTTCTTCAACGTTGTCCAACCTCTGATTAATCCACAAATTCTGCTCCCTTTTCAATGTTGTTCAATCTCAGAATAATCCACATTTGATTATGTCCTTATATCTGCTCCCTTTAAACGTTGTCAACCTCGGACTCATCCACATTCTCTACTCTTCCAAATGAGCCGCAGATCAGTCATAGATATAGGTGACTGATCCAGCTATTAGGTCGACCAATCAGCTGGTATTTAGACCGACTTGTAGTTTATATACTCCGTCATTTTATGAGGCATTACTTCACTTATATTCCAACGTTGTTTTCACTGTATTAGGAGCTTTTCTTCCAACATATTTTGAAGGTTGTTTGAGAGCTTCTTTACACAGTCTTGGAGCATATCCATCTGAACTGGATCCTTCATGATTTTTACACTTAATCCTATTTATACCTAGAATACAAGAACCTAATAGACATCAAGAAGAATTCTATATACATAATAAAATATTGTTCATGAAACCCATGAAGCAAGTACAACAAAATACATTTTATTATCTTTGTCTCCTTTTCATAATACATAATCATGAAGATCGACCTAGTTACATTTCACAACAAGGGACATACGCAATTATTCTTGAATACGCCATATAAAATCTAAATTGCTTAAGGGACTTGACTAAGGCATAAGCCTGATTTTCCAAGGTGCTATACTTCAACTCAAAACCTTGAATGGATATACTCATAAGAGAAATAGGTTGATCATACCCTTCATTGTTCTTTCGCAGCAACACTCCAGCAATAGGATCTTCATATGCAAAAGAGAAAATCAAAAATTCCTTCGAATAATCAGGGCTCACTAGAACAGGTGCCTAACCAATAGAAGCCTTAATTTCCTAAAAACTTATTCTTCCTTCTTTTCCCCAGACAAACTTAACATCTTCATTTAAAAGGGTTTTAATGAGTTTAGCAATTTTAGCATAATTTGGAATGAACGTCCTAAGGAAATTGATCTTTCCTAAGAAGGATTGAAGGGTTTTAATATTGTGAGGAAAAGGAATCTTTTGAATTGCCTCAACTCTCTTAGGGTCAATCTTGATCCCATCCTTCAAGATGATGTGACCAAGCAACTTCCCTTCAGTCACTCCAAAAATATATTTAGCAGGATTTAAGGATATCCCATGCTCTCTGCACCTCTCAAACATCTGCCTTAAATGGTCGATATGAAAAATTCCATTTTTAGAAAAGACAATTAAGTCATCTTGATAAATCTCAACGAGTTTCTCAATTAGACCCTTAAAGGCATAGGCCATAGCCCTTTGAAAAGTTGCTCTAGCATTTGTTAATCCAAAAGGCATCCTCAAATACTCAAAAGTACCCCAGGGTGTGGTGAATGTTGTCTTATGCATGCCTTTCTTCTTCATGATGACTTGGTTATATCTTGAAAATCCATCTAATAAATACATCATTCCAGATCATGTTACCCTTTGCAACAATGTTTCCATATTGGGTAAAGGGTAATTATCATTTTTACAAGCTAAATTAAGATTTCGAAAATCTACACATAGCCCGATTGATCCATTCTTCTTTCTCACAATAACCAAGTTTGAGCACCATGTGGAATGCCTAGTGTGAGCTATAATTCCAGCCTGAAGCATCTTTTGCAACTCCTTTTTCACCAAGGGGGCTAAATTAGGATTGATTTGCCTAACTTTTTGCCTAAAGGGTTTGGCATTTTCATCCTTAATAGGGATAGTATGTTCCATAACATCCTCCCTATAACCGTTTAACTCCTCATATGAAAAGGCCAAAACATCCCTATATTCGTGAAGTAAATTTATTAATTTTTTCATTTCCTCCTCGGTGGTGCCCTTCCCTATTTTGATAATCTTTGGGTCATGAGGGGTACCAATGTTTACTTCGATAAATTCCACTGGGTCAATTTTCTTATCCTATTTTCTCTTTACAGCATCATGTTTGTCAAACATCTGTTCCATGGCCACATGATCCCTAGGAGTGGGATTTGACACAACATTACACTCCTCATAATACCCAGAATCAAACATGCAATTGTGTAAAAGCATTCCATTGACCAAAATAGTGATGAAAAATGGTTGATGGTCTCCGTTATCTATACACATATCACTACTTTGCAAAGTGATAGGGGCATCCTCATATCTATCTTTATAAAAATTCGACATTTATTTTCCATTAGGGGCATCAATGGCTTTCAACAAATTATATCTTTAGGAGGGAATCCTCATGATTTCAGTCACAGGTACCAAAATCTTTGCATTATTTATCCATCCTCCCAAATCAATATTTAACTTAGATGTAGGTGGAGTGAAAGTCTTATGGGCATTTTTATTTCTTCCCTTGCTTATTGCCCTTTCTTTATCTTTGGCTATCTCTAAAATCTGATTTGATGAAGGCTTCTCTCCATACAACTCGATGATCCTATCCAATTCTTCAAAATTATTCACATTATAGGAGGATGGAAACTTATGAATTATCTTTTGGCTATTCTCCATAACTACCATCCAATTTTCCAAGGACAAATGATGCTCTTTTCCAACTATGTTGATTTGTTCACTTGTTGCTGCCATTTCTCCATCTAAGATCCTTTTTGCATAAGGACAAGTGAGTTCATCATGTAGGTTATCACATGGTTTACAATAAGGCATTGAATCATCAACTAAGTTAGTAGACTCAAGTGGATTTGGTGACCTATGTTCATTAGGGGGACCCCTCTTCTACTATCTATCATTTCCTCGATTCAGGAATCTCCCCACTTGATTCCTTTCCATGGCCACCAACCAATTTTCGATAGCATTCATTTGATTTATGTGATTCGCTTCCATAATCTTGATGAGTTGGGTTAACTCCTTAATAGGATCATGGGTAGCCTCTTCCTTGGCCTTGCCTTTGGAATCATTTGATTTCGATGGCCCTATAGTGTAACCAAGAATCTCTGATTTTACTTATTGCTTTCTAGCCCTCTCCATTTTCAAAGCTTCCGTTTGAGTTGTACCCAAAGTTGTAGGTTCCTTCCTCATCAACTCATAAGTGGTATCCACACCAAAAGCATCTAAATATGAGCATAAGAGAAATTCATCCATAGTTTTAACAGTTGCAGGCATGCTTTTAACCAATTCATTGAATCTTTTGTTACACTCCTACATGGTTTCATTCTCATTCTTCTTTATGGTGCTAATGGCACTGATCAGATGACTATTCTCTCTTCTCTCTCCATACTTTCCTACGAAAGCATTAACAATTGCTTGTAAAGAATCATACGAGTTAGCAGGTTGCTCAGTGAACCAATCAAGAGCATCCTCTTCTAAAGAGAGAACAAAAAGCCTCATCTTTACATCCTCATAGTTAGCAACGTTACACCACTTAAAGATGAAAACATTAAAGTTCTTCACATGTGAAGCATCACTAATGGCATTGTTACCTTGAAAAGAAGGCAACCTTTCAATAGACTTGTCAAGGATATTGTGAGGATAGCCATTAATATTAGTAAAGTTACAAGGAGCAAAAAGATCATTCATGATGTTAGGCTCAACTTGTTTCTGAAATAGAAAATGAATGTCAGAAATAGCCTCTTGCCCAAGACTAGCAAGAGCTCTACTACGAGAAAGTATATTTAACCTCTCTCTAAAAACCCTTTCAGGATCAGGAGAGGGGCTAACTAAACCACTTGAATTTCTCTTAGTAGAGACTCCTGCAAAATTAGGATTGAGTGTAGTCGCCACTTGAGCAAGAATCTAAATCTAAAAAATAAAATATGCCAAAAACAAAAGTTTGTCGATTTCCCCAGTACAAGCAGACTTGTCCCCCGCAGCGGCGCCAAAAATGTTAATCACTTGCCACCTACACCTACCTACAATTAGCGGGAAAAGCCTTCAACCCCACAAGGTGTGGTTGGAGGCAAGGAACTCAGAGATGGGGTTATCACACTAATCCCAAATCTCTTCGTTTAAGTTATCTCCTAGGCCAGCTAAGGCAAGTTGTCTCTAAATGGAAAACTAAGTTAAAGATTTGAGTTTCTAGGAGAATGTTAAACTCAAATAGATTACTTGTTAATATTTATAAGCAAAAATTGGTCTAAGAAATAACCATCAATACATAAAATAAACGTAAAGCATATGAAACCAATGCCTTCAAAGTATTGTTCTTTAAAATTAAATTTTATTTTCCTAAATGAAGTAAAATGTTTTAAATGGAAAGCAAAAGTAATCCTGAAAAGCTGAAACAAGAAAATGTTAGCACAATATATTATAAATGCCTTCAAGGTAAACAAATTTATGAATCCAAGCATGAGAAGTTATCTTGCTCAAAAGGAAACAATTAGAGTTATACTTGCAAAATGTAGATAAAAAAATATCTGCCACAACAAAGTATTCAATTTCAACAATGACAAGAGAAATAAACAATTTGCAAATAAAGCCATGAGGTGTATTAGCATGAGATGCAATTACGCTAGATTTGGATGCAATTAATCTTGGTTACTTTTAATCTAAAATGCCTAATCTAGGTGAGAAGTCCTCTTATGCTCTTACCAAGGGGTAAAAATTGGGATCACTGTAAGAAAGAGGGGGCGAGGACACGAGGGTGTCATTAACGATAACCATCCCCTGATTCTTACGAGCCAACGTGTGTCTTCATTCCTACAAGGGGACAAGCCACCTTCATAACTGCAAGGTCACATGCTTTTACCTTACTTCGTACCAAATGGAAGAACTTTCCAAGAAAGTCTTTTCCCCTATAATTTCTATCAACCAAGCTTATGCTTGGAGGTAAATTTTAAATATGCAACTAAATTAGAATGCCTATTATAATATGCAAGTAAGTTTGTAAGTACTATGTAAAAAATGGAAATTCTCTTAGTAAGATTGTTCCACAAGATCACTTTCTATATTTGCTCAAGCAAACATAAGATGCATAAGCTTCAAGAACAATTAAAATTGTGAGTTGCTAAAGATAAATGATGAACCAATTAAAAACTTGATGATTATGAGCAATTAAATTTGCATGTAAAGTAACTTGAAAAAAAATAAAATTGAAATTTGTGCTCACAATAGCTTTGAAAAAAGAGCTTTAAACTTGAGGAAATTAGCTTGACATGAAAATAAGTGGTTGCTTTGAAAGTGTTAAACACAACTATGTCAAACACACACTAGTAGGAAAGATAGGCATGAGTTTGCATTTCTATTACTCATAGATGTACATTTATATTACATTGATGTGACTCTTGGATTCCGCATTCCAAGGTCACTTGGACTCCTTTTGTCCATTTGGCTTCCACACCTACCCATTGAGGATTAGGTGTCCAACATTCCCCCCCTTAATCTAAAGGGGTATGTGTGAGTCCAAGAAGAGAGCTATAATACAAAAATGGCAAAGTATGCATGGTAGCACTTAGGCTGAATGAGCTCTCTAAAATGTTGGCATAAAGAGATGGTCTAAGGATGACCACCGACACTGGAACGCTTAGTGTAGTTCCCAAAACTCTTCCAAATCTGGCAAGAAGCTGAGGGCTTATGCTAGAGGAAGTGATCCTCATATTGAAGAGGGAGACCTTCAACATAGAAGAAGGGAAGTATACAACCTGCGATAGTTTAAGGATGACCACCAACTCTGGAATGCTTGATGCATTTCCTAGAACTCTACCAAAACTGGCAAGAAGCTGAAGTCTTTTGCTAGAGGAAGTGTGCCAAATTATTTGAAGAGGAATAATATCAACCTCGCATAGATGGTTTAAGGCTGTCCACCAACCAAAGGCATGCTCATGGGCATCCGTATCTTTGGCTGCAACTCTAAATCTAGAATGACAAATTGTGGCTCAGGCTCGCTTGAACTGTTGTGTCTCTAGCTACAACTCTGAATCTGGAATGACAGGTTGTGGCTCAACCTCGCTTGATGTGGCTTTGAAGCTTGTATATGACCACCATTTTCCCCCCTATTAGGTACATGCTGAGATGATGGCGAAAACTCAACTGCAAAACTATTCAATAGTCTAGAACAAGTTCCGACATATGACTTAAACATCTTCTTGGATGTTGATGCCCATTGCCAAGAATCGATCCATCCGAGATGAATCTTTGTTCTTGCAAGAGGCTTGTTTCTGAAGCATCTGTGTGAAGAATGGGTGTGTCGACCACAATGCTTGCATGGGTGAAGATCGAAACAGTGATCTTTCATATGGCCAACTCGATCACAGTGTTGGCATTTTACATTATGGTGTTGCTACTGCAGAGGAAGAGAAGAATCTAGAACAGCTGTAGGTGAGCTATCATGAAGAAATCTGGCACTCTGAAATTTGATGGGCTTGGAGTAGTCTAGAATATGAAAGGAAATGTCCTTGTCATATGCAAGACATGTTATGTTCTTGTTGTGGACAAGCTCTTCCCAAAGTCTGATGATGGGCTTGGGAAGTGTAGGCTGAATTTTGACACCTGCATGAAAATATGCTCTTGTACCAGGCTCAATGATCTAAATAGTTTCTTGTTGCTGATGAGAGGTTGTCTTCGTGTTCTTAACAGAAGCAACTGCAGAATGACAACTCTTTTGCTGAAGCTCATCTTGTTGAAGCTCTGACTCAAGCTACAAAAATTCAATCTTGTCATGTGCATCTTGTAAACATGTATGAATATCGGAAAGGCCATCCTTCCTGATTTTAATTGTGTCTTCGGCATTAGATTGTATCAGAGTTTTGAGAAACTCTAATACTTCACCAATTAGAGGCATTTAAAAATTTCTTAAAATTTCTTGTTATTTTGGTAACTCCACTTTTTTTTAGCTCACTACAGATATTAAACTATACAAAGCATATGAATCACGTATGCCAACACAAATGAGCCAATGTACGAACTGGTATGAGAGCATATGGACCAATGAATAAAGAATTGTATGCATTCAAGCACTGCATCACACTATCATTCTATGCATTCAACCTTGTATTCAAAGCAAGGAATGAAATCATATGGACTTTGAGTTGCAAGAGAAAATTTCTAATGGATTTGAACATCGCACAAGCTTGGATGCTTTGTATTCCTTTCAATACAACGCACTAACTCCAGTGTGATAGGTCAACTTCACAACTCATAGCTTGTATGCACAACTAGTGCATGAATTGATTGAAACTTCGCACATAGAATACAATCGATGCACATAGACTCAACGCTCCATTCCAACTTAGAGAGGCTAATGCTTCATTCCAATGCACTGCTTTCAAAAACTCAATGTACACAATGATGTTGGAGACTTCTCAACGCAGAAATTACACTTTATTCAACACAATTTTTTAGTATTCAGTTGCTCTTCATTCAACGAAGAGATTCAACGGTGAAAAATGACTCCAATACAAAGGCATTAAATATAGCACGCATAACTCAACACAACTCAAATTGTGATTTAAAGTGGATATGCAGGTCTTCAAAGGTCAACATACCATTCGGTTCAAAGACAAGATTTCAAGGCAATATATCGATGAGTCTTTAGAAAGAAGTATGGAAACTCACTCCTCCAAGAAAGGTGCCTATGTGTAGGAATATTCTTTCAACGAAGGTTGTGTGTTCCCTTCATGTTGGTTTCATTTTGGCAGCGAGTTCACACTGTTAAACCAACAACAACCATTTCGCAATCCATAGCTATTGCATTTGTCAGGCTACAATCATCGTTTACAGGCTTCAATGAGGCCAACATGCTTGATGTTTCATCCGCAGTCACTTCTGGGTTGTTTGAATATTTCCCTCCTGGGGCCTGAACTTGTGTTATTTTGGCCTCCCGCTTGAAGTGAACGCCTTTAAATAATTTTGTAGTGCATGGCCATATGTGGAATTTCCCCATGCATTTACCAGCGTAACCCTTGCAAGTGGAGTGTTATATATGTTGGGTGAGTGTTAAGTCGTGTGCGTGTAATATACCAAGAGCGAAATGTTATATTAAGGTAGGGGTATGTATTAACTGACAACCACAGAGAGGGTTGCTACCACATATAGGTGTGCATATGCGTGGAGGAGTAAGTGTGTGTAGGAGGCAACAACGTAGGAGTCAACTATGGCTCTACAGTGGGAAGATTGATGGCACCAAGCAATGGTATTTGATGCACTCAAATAGAATAACAACATACCAACAAGAGAGAGAGCATAGGAGTCTTTCCTTTTCAAGAATCTAGTCGGGTTTTATGGCAACATTATTAGTGGACAGGAATCAACACCCGATGGAACCCACCATCATCGTTCCTCCTCCCACCAGTCAACGTTAGAGTGTCAGAGACCAACGTTATGCTAGTGGCTTCGATTGATGGAAGTATTACAGTGCGGTATAAAGATGGACAGACAGCGTAGGGAATGCAGGTGGACAAGCGACATAGAGAATGCGACAGGTGTTGAATATTAATTCAAAACGTGTAAGAGGTTTTGCAAAAACTGCAAAGAAACGCCAATTAAAACGTTCATTGAGAGAATCTATGCAGTTTGTTAGAGTGGTGCAGTTCTGTAGTCTGAAAAACAAGGAACGCAGAACTGACATGTAGAGAGGCCGCAAAACAGTGGCTCAACTTGGAGCAGGGCCAGATTTCGCCCGCTCTGATACCATGTTAAACACAGCTATGTCAAACACACACAAGTAGGAAATATAGGCATGAGTTTTCATTTCTATTACTCATAGATGTACATTTATATTACATTGATGTGACTCTTGGATTATGCACTCCAAGGTCACTTGGACTCCTTTTGTCCATTCAGCTTCCACACCTACCCATTGAGGATTAGGTGTCCAACAGAAAGATAAACTTGTCAAATACACAATGCTTCAATATTCTCAAAATCGAAATGTGGCATAACAATAAAGTATGAATTATTTAGACAAGTGAGAAGCTAAATAGATCAAAGTTTGCCCAAAAATAATAATGATTCTTGCATGAAGTAAAAAAAATTGCTTTGCAGATGGAAATGTAACTTGAAATTTATCAAGCAAACTTGAGGAAAAAGAAATGTGATTTATGTTACTTCCTAATTAGAGCATGCATATGTTATGTGAAAGAAAATGGAAATGTCAAAACCAATAAGTCAATCCATCTACAAATTCTCTCCTTGAAATGGAGAGATAGGGATGTCAATGGGTAAAACCCACGCTCCCATAACAAAAACAGAAATTTTTATTATTATGGTGTTACAATGAAGTTAGAGCCTCTTGGAGGGCTTCCCAAGGAATCGATGAGAGAATACAATGTGAAATATTGAAACAAGAAGGAAATCCCTTCAAGTATGGGAACCTCAAAAGAGATGAAGGAGTTCTACAATTGGAGAATACAAGCTCCAAATGACCTAGCCTTCTTCCACAAGCTCTCATAATACCTGCAGCCTCCTTGAAACACAACTTGAAGCTAGAGAGAACCTACAAACAAGAATGTTAGGACTACAAAAATAAAACTAAAGTTAGTGTGAAAAGAGAGCATGTAAGTATGTGAATATGCTACAAAATAATATATAAAGGCTAAATCAAGTGACGGGGAAAGATCCCCATTGCTTATCTAGCTTATGAGAAGCTCTTCAATAGCTATATAATGAAATGAAAAAACAATTAAAAAATGTAAATGAATTTTTTGAATATTTTGATTCATGCATACACTATGTGAAGGAGAACCCTACAAGAACAAGTACTTTCAAAAAAACTAGTTCTATGAAATTCAAATAACGATGAGAGCTCCTTGAAAACAAAGCCAGAGTGGGTTGGTATCTTGAAGACTTCCCTTCACACTTGCTAGTTGAATATTCAACAATGATCATCTACAAAACTTCCAACAAACATTAGCTCATATGGATTAAATCAATAAACAATTGCAAGAGAACCCTAGAATTTGTTTGAAAATAGACAGAGGTTTCTAGCCTAGAGCATATCAAATAACCAATTGTAAATGTAAGATAGCTATACATCTACAATTCAACAAAAGCATATGAGCAAAATGAAATATAAATCAAAGGCACAAGTAGAGATACACCGTCAATGATCCAAGCAATGCTCCAATGGAATAACAGCCATGAATGAACCCCAAAGTCTTTTTATTCATATGAAGAACACAAGTACATAGAAGCAAATCTTCCCCAAGCACAATAGCTCTTTGCAAAAAGATACAATAATGAGAACCAAGGCTCATTTAAATAGGCAAATGGAAGCCAATCCTAATGACCAATCTATCAAATAAGTGGCACATAACTAGAGATAATCCCAAAGATAATTTGAGTCTCCAAGTGGCAGTGATTGTGAAGTGGGGCAGCAATGGGCAACAAACTCCATGAAAATATCAACCAAACTGATGTACATATATTTGTGTTTTGCCACATGTTATGGAAATGAAATGGAAAATCTTGAACAAATATGCTATGCAAATCTCAATCGAATTGTCAAATAAATCTTAATTGTAATTAACTCTGCGTGTAAACTTTGACTGGGCCTGCGTAGTCTTCCCTGGATGGCAGCGTAAGTGTTTAAGTGGTACAAGTGTGCAGCGATGCATGAGTTAAGTAGGAGACAAACTCCCACACAAATATCCAACTAAAACTTGTGATTTGACACTTCTACAACCAAATACCAACGCTGCCAATCAAATCTGTGTATAGATGCCAGCGTAGAGGTTGATTTGTTGTGCATGTATCATGAAGTAGGTGGGAAACATAACATATGTAAAATGTGGAGACAAAATCCATAATATTCACAATCAAATCTAAACTTATTCCTTCATTCCATACGCTGATTTCTTTGACACCTTTGTTGAACTTTTATTGGTTGCATGGAGTTGTGGGTGACTGTGCAATCTGTTGTATGAGTTGTTTGCTTGTTGTAATGAATTAGAGCTATTTACATGTGTGGAGTTAAGTGGAGACATACTCCCAAATAATCTCGATCAAATCCATGCCATATGTTAAGATACTTTGTTATTGCGTTGAATTGTATGCATAGATCAATCTAGCGCGTCTTTTAATTAGACATGTGCAAATTTCCCAACTTATGCGTACACAAGGAGTAAGGCGGGGTCCACCCCATCCACTTATACTTTATAACTTAATTTTATCAAATATGATCTTAAATAAAATCAAAGTTGAACTTTAGCCATGTGTTGCCCCACGAATTATACGTGGAACCTTTTTTACTTTCTCATTTGGCACTTGACTTTGACTTCAGTTGTACCTTATGTGGTAGGCCCCACATGGTTGTCACATCATCTTTGACCTTCCCTGGAATTTCCACGTCACATTTTTGACTTATTTTGACTTTGGAAAAATTTATGAATTTTTCCAATTATTGATTTTTTTGAATTTTTTCTCATTTTTGCCACTGACATTAGAAAAATTGGCTTTTGAGGGACTATAATTTGTTTTTTGACCCTCTAAGTGGGTCCTAGGATAATGTTAGGTCTTTGAGGATGAATTTTGAGTGGTCACACGCCCCATACACCTCCTAAAGCTACTTATTTACATCATTACATATAAATTAATTAAAAAATCTCATTTTGCAGGAAATTTTTAATTATTAAAAAATCCTACTTAGACCTAGTCAAATTCTCCGAAATTCCAGAGATGACCTAGCATGGAAATATACATTGACTCTAGACACTAAGATGCGTTAGGGGTGTTGAGTTAAATTATAGACTTATAATTTGCCAACATAAATTATCAACCCAGGGTAGGTAAGCTTGTAAGATGTTGTGCAAAGTATATGCAAGCTTAATACTTCCAGTGCTTCCTAATCAAATCAGTGATGCATACACAGAACTAATGTCTATTTTCTGCATCAACACTTGGCAGCAAAGGCTACGGAGTGAATAAATTATAGACTTATAATTTGCCAACATAAATTATTAACCCAAGGCAGGTAAGCTTATGAGATGTTGTGCAAAGTATATGTATGCTTAATACTTCCAATGCTTCCTAATCAAATCAGTCATGCATAAACAGAACTAATGTCTCTTTTTTGCATCAACACTTGGCAGCAAAGGCTACGAAGTGGATTCAAACATCCCTCTGCAGCTCTTAGTATTGTTGATGTTGATCAGAAAAGATAAAAGATCAAACTTATAGTCATAAAAGAATCAGTCTGACATTTCGAAATTGAAAACTAATTAAATGAATTTAACAAATTAACACAGAAACTTAATCATTTAATCATTTAATATTTGCTGCTAAAACTTCAAAAAGAGAACACTAGTTGTGCAAATTAATTATGTATAATTAAAAAACACACACACAACAACTAATGGAGTTGTGAGCAAAGGGGGCCCTCCCTCACTCACAACCCCTTCAATATTAAAAGTGTTTGCTCAATAGAATGGACATAACATAGAATATTGTATTAATCTAGAATATATTACAGTCAAGTACAAATCTGATATGTCTGAACAGCAAACCAACCCAACCCCTTACAATATGAAACATAGTGGAATTTATACAAGTTTGAAGGCCCATACTTGGCCTGAGTAAGGAAAAACTACTATACTAAGCTATTAGCTATCAATACTGGAACAGAATGTCAAAAATAGTTCTGTTGAGTCTAATCCATGATTGAAAGCATGGATTAGACTAATTTCGTTATATGGCTGGAGCTTTCCCTCATACGACTAACAAGAAGAAGTTTGCAGATCTGGGTGGTTTCGATGGTGAATCTGAAATAGGCAATAAGACAATGTCCATGTTGGTGGATTTCCCCACAAAACCCATGTTCTCGTTTGTTTTGGAATTAAGTGGAACATGGCTAACTGTTGATTCTGCTGCAGGAAATCTGGGTGGTTGCAGGAAGTTCACACCTACAGGAATTCACGGAGCGTCTGCAGGAAACACGACTGCAAGCTGTCTTTAGGAAATTCTGGAGCTGCTTCGGTTCAAGACAAATCTGCATCAGACTTATAGATCACTTGACTTGATAATTCAATAAGGAAACAGTTAGCTTAAGGAATACTTAAGAATAAGGTAAAATGACACCTTTTAAGTTAATTTTCATACCTTAAGCACATAGCACCCTTTTGGCCAAAACTTAGATAATATAACCGAAATAAGTGTAATTAGGGGTCAAGGAGAGTTAAAAATGGGAGAAGCAAGGTCTTTGAAGGCTGTCAAAATTGGGCAAAATTGGGACTCAACATCTCCCCCACACCTAGCTTCTTGCATGTCCCTTATGCAAGCAAAAATGTTACACCCTTAGAAGAAAAATCAGTCCTTGCCCTGAGTTGCTGCTACTGCAACCAAATGGTTTAATTGGGCTCTGTTAGACTATTCCTGAACCTGACTCCTGTACGTTCCATTCTTCTTCTTCAAATGATCAATATGGGCCTGATTCTTCTTCATAATTCGGATTGCCTTCTGATGCCATTCATCATGCTCTTTTTACATGCGTAAGTTTTTTCCTCCTAGGGTTTCATTCTCCTTTGGCAAAGCCCACTCTAAAACGGTAAGTTCAGTGATGATCTCCTCCAATTTTTGTCGAGACCACTTTTTCTAGGGAGTTCCCTCCCCCTCATGTTGTCCTTGGGAGGATTGGGGCAAAGTAGGCTCCTCCTGCCTTTGTTGGTCTTCTGTCGTCTTATTCTCGCTTTCTTGCAGTGGCAGATCTTGGAGGGACATTGTTTCTCTGTCGATGAATTCTGTTGTCTCCACCTTCCCTTTTTATTTGGACAAGCTGTGGGGCTTTCTTTCTTCTTATCACATTTGCTTGGTAGCACCCCCCCTTCTGCAATTTCTTTTGTTGCTAGCTTTGCAGCCTGGCTCCTTGTAAATCTCTTAGCGGAGGTGGAAGTGCCCTTCAGTTTGGGTTTTTTCCCTGCGATTTCCCCAGTCACCACCACCTCTTCATCTTCTATGTCTTCCTCTATCAGTGGACCACGAGTTCATGGCTTCTTCCTCGATTTTCCTACTGGTTATTCCTCCTTGGCTTTTGAAGGACCAGAGTCCTCATCCTCCACGAAATAGTTTTCTAACAATAAATCTTCCTATGTTTTCTTCTTCTTTTGCAGAACCTCTGTTAGGATGATTTTTATCAACCCATGGTGATATAGGTTCTCCTCTAAATGGGTTGCCCTTTCCTTAATGGTCGTGGACATTTTCATCAAGGACATTCTCAAATAGTAAGGAAAATTCAAAGGCCTATCACAAAAGTGGCTGAGAACGTGTATGGAATAAAAATGCAATCCCAAAGCGGCCTTCGCATGTCATATTCCTGCAGGAAAAGCAATAGGTGTTGATACTTACTTCGCAGGAATTCCTGTGGGATCCCTTTACTCCAATCAAGGTTTGCATGTTCTTTCTGGAGAAAGGATGCACAAATTCCCTTTTCAAGCCGTTGATTCTTGAACCAACGCTCCCCGTCTTGTGGGATGCCGCATGTTCGAGCCACCAGATCCTCTATCAATCAAAATTGGACATTCCCAACATGTGCTTTGTCTCCATTTAAATTCAGAGCGAAGGACTTTGTAACCTCCGAATTATGCCCACTGAATTTCTGAAACAATGGTAGCCACCCTGCTTTTTCCAGTCTCGTCGTACTGCGAGGGTTGGCTTCTAACAGCGCAGAGCCTTGCGGTTCAAATCGAACAGGGGAACACAACCTCTACATGGCGAGGGACGAGGATAGAGTTAATTCAGCTCATAGAGACGCTTCCAAGACTTTGCAACGAAAAATTCAATAGCGGGAGTTTAAATTGGAAATATCAGAGAATGTGGAAATTTCGAAAATGCAGGTCGTGATCATGATTATCACCATGATCCGACCTACGGAATGGATATCGAAAATACAACCAAAGGACGTGTCATAGTTATGATGGTCAGGCATGGAACTCGGTTTATGACGTAACAGCTCACAGTCGCGTTTTTCCGCAAAGGTTACCATGACTTAAATTCATGCAAATTTTAAAAATTAAAGCATCATTACCTTCCACCTTAAGCGTCCTGTCACCAACCGTACCTTACCGATCTTACCTTCCAACAATCCAATCCTTGGATGACGATTGCCTTTGTCTTGAAATGATAACCCACTTTAAAATTACATCAGATGCATAATTATATAGTTCATCATCTCGACCAATAATAAAAATGTCAGTACTTTATCAGACTAATTTAAGCTAATGTTCTGTCTACAATTTATGTTCTTCAAGAAACCAGTGGCGTTGCTGCAGGAAATGGAACCGGAACTGTTGAACATTCTGTAGGAAGTCCTTCTGCAAAAAAAATAGTTTCTTCCCCTTTTGTGTATAGTTCGTTGCACATGAATGAAAGTGTTGGTGTCGAATGTCCAATGATCTCATTGGATTACCAGCAATTGAGGTCAATTGTTAACCAATGTGAAGCCCATCACCATTAATGAAAGTGAGGACCAAGGTACCCTAAAGCATCCTATCAGGTGTGAATTTATGAGTTTTTTTCGAACCCCCTGTAGGATCCAATAGTCAAGGAGCCATAATGATTCCCCATTGTTGCTCGCGAGGTAGCCTGTCCTTAGGGCATACAAGCTTCAAGGCATCACACGGCTCTAATCTTGCACCGAGATAATTTGCTGATGTCGATGGGGCAAGATTGTTGGAAGGAGGGCCTTAAGGAATCCCACATCAATCCAACATGAGAAATCCAAAAATTAACTGAAAAACATAATTTATTGAGAGGATCCCAAAGGATCTATTGACCTGTGTTTTTAACGAGCCCAAGGCAGTCCATGCTTTCCAGATTTCAATTTTAGATTCTGAAACACTGAAAAAGAAGACTGCAAGGGGGATCCTTTTTCGTAACTAGTCCATTGGGCCCGGAAAAAAGGAATAAACATGTACCCAATAGACATCACTCTCATGGTTTAATGAGCATGAGAAGGAACAAAGTGAGCTCAATGTGTCAAAAGAAAACCAGGAAGAGATAGTGAGAGGAATGACTCCATCTCCCACCATTTCCAGCTCCTTTTTCTTCACAATTTCTTCCAGAAATTCCTCCTTAGATTGGGGTTTCTGATATAGCTTGAGTTTGTGCCCATTCACCAAGAAGGTAACATTCCCTTCATCAATATTTTTAACCCGAACAAATCCATTATTAAAAACTTTGACAATTTCATAGGGACCCAACCAATGTGTGTTGAATTTCCCTTTAAAGTTCTTAAATTTTGAATCATACAACAACGCCCAGTTTCCCTCTTTGAACTGTTTCTTTTTAATGTATCTGTCATGCCATTTAGCCCATTGTTGTTGGATCTGATCAGTATGCTGAAAATCATCCTGCCCAATCTCATCCAACTCATTGAGTTGCAAGATTCTCTGTTTTTGTGCCTCATCAAGGTTTATACCCAAATCTGTTGTCGTCTTGAAAGTCTTGATCTGAAATTCAATAGGCAATAAACTTGTTTCCCATACACTAATTCATATGGGGAGAAGCCAGTGGTATTTCTCCATGTGATCCTGTAAGCCCACAATGCCTTAGGAAGTCAATCGGACCAATCCTTCTTATGTAATTGTATTGTCTTTGTAAGGATTGTCTCCAACACCTTCTTTGTTGATTCCACCTGCCCATTGGCTTGTGGATGGTAAGGGTTGGACTTTCGATGAGTAATCTGATATTTCTGTACAATTCCCTGCACAAGATTTGACACAAACTGGGTACCCTGATCAGCAACTATC
This sequence comes from Pinus albicaulis, assembly GCA_034641835.2. Classification (NCBI taxonomy): domain Eukaryota; kingdom Viridiplantae; phylum Streptophyta; class Pinopsida; order Pinales; family Pinaceae; genus Pinus; species Pinus albicaulis. Next base: position 771,819,500 of record CM076569.1, read on the forward strand.
TCCCTTGGTACCCCAAATCTTACAAAAATATCAGGAAAAAAAAAATTTAATAATAATAATAATCTACAATTGTTTTCTTCATTGCTCTAGGTAGTGCTCTTGCTTCCACCCACTTTGTAACATAATCAGTGCAAACTAAAATATACTTCTTACCTTGGACATAGGATTGATGGGACCTACAAAATCAAGATCCCACCTCTCAAATGGTTCTATGGGAACTTGTGGCTGCAAAGGCAGTTCATCTAATTGAATAGGCTACCCTATTCTCTGGCAGCTATCACATTTCCAAACATACTCCTTTGCATCTTTGAAAAGACTTGGCCAATAGTAACCTGAGTAGAGGATCTTGTAGGATGTCCCCTTATCTGCAAAGTGTCCTCCACAAGGTTCATCGTGATAAGCTCTCAATATATCATAGATCTCATCCTCTCTGACACACCTGCGAATAATCAAATCAGGTCTAGTGAAAAAGAAGTCTCCCCTAATCCAAGAGTAATCAGCGTTTTTCCTAACAATTCTCTTTTTTTGATTAAATGAAAAGTAGGGTGGCAACTTTCCTATAGCGAGGGTAGTTGGCCATGTCTACAAACCAAGGTATTTTGACAGAAATGGCAAATAGATTCTCATCAATAAATCTATCATTGGTAGGAACATCCTCACCTGTGTGGTTGAGCCTAGAGAGGAAATCAGCTACCTGGTTTTTCTTTCCCGTCCTATCCAATACTGTGATGTCAAATTCCTGCAGCAACAAAAGCCACATAGTGATCTTACCATTAGTGAATGGTTTGTTCATGAGATAACGAATAGCAGAATGATCAGTGTGTACAAAAACTTCATAGCCAGTGATGTAGTGTCTAAACTTGTTAATAGCATAAATCACAGTAAGGAATTCTTTTTCAGTTATCGTGTAGTTTAGTTCTGTAGGAGTTAAATTTTACTAACAAAATAAATAGCATGGGTTACGGGATCTTCCTTTTGACCCAATACTGCTCCTATGGCTAAATCAGAGGCATCAGTGGAAATGTGAAAGGGCAATTTCCAATCTGGGTCTCTCAATACAGGCGTTGAAGAAAGCTTTTCCTTGAGTTTATCAAATGCAGCTTGACACTCATCATTCCAATGAAATTCAGATTCTTTAGTCAATAATTTAAACAATGGAGAGGCTACCTTTGTAAAATTTTCAACAAACCTTCTGTAGTAGCCTGCATGTCCAAGAAAACTTCGAACCCCTTTTTGACTGTTTGGTGGGGTAAGCTTTACAATAACTTCAATCTTTGTTGGATCAACTTTAATTCTTGCAGCAGAAACATGATGACCCAAAACAATACCCTCAGTCATAATCATAAAACATTTTTCATTATTTAATGAAAGATTAGTTTCTCTACATCTCTGCAAAACTTTCTTAATATTATGTAAAGCTTCTTCAAAAGTATCATCCATCACTGTAAAGTCATCCATATAGACCTCTACACAATCATGCAAAAGGTCAGAGAAAATACCAAGGACCGCCCGTTGAAATGTGACTGGTGCGTTGCATAGACCAAATGGTGGTACCTTGTATGCATAGGTGCCCCAGGGACATGTGAATGTTGTCTTCTCTTGGTCCTCTGGAGCTATCCTAATTTGATTGTACCCACTGAACCCATCTAGGAAGGAAAAATACTTCTTCCCTGCTAGAGTGTCCAACACTTGGTCTATAAAAGGCAAGGGAAAGTGATCTTTTAATGTAGCGTTGTTTAATTCCCTATAGTCTACACACACTCGCCATTTACCATTCTTTTTAGGGACAATAACAAGTGGATATACCCATTGGCTATCTGAGATAGGATAAATGAACCCTACATTTAACAATTTTTGCAAATCATCTTTCACAATTTCTTTTAAAGCAGGGTTCACCCTCCATTGGTGTTGTCTCACAGGCCTAGCATTTTCTTCTATATAGATATGATGAATGCATGTATCTGGGTGAATTCCCTTCATGTATGTATATTCCCTAAAAAATGTGTCTAAAAAGTTTTACAATGCTTGAATTAATTGCTTTTCTTGTTCAGGAGTTAAGGCATAATTGATGTTTAAATTTTTCCAGGAAAAATTTCAACTACCTTACCCCCACATTCAGTCATTGAAAATGCAGGGAATGCAGATAAGAGGGTTGAATGCGGTTCAGTTGTTGTACTATGTTCATAAAAATCCTGCAGATTAGTAATTATATCCAAATTATGACTAGACTGCCCTTCTAAATGCTGCGGAAAATCAGGATTAGAAATACAACAATTTATCAAATTTTCTTCTAATTTTTCCTCAAGGCTAATGGCTTGGGCAATTGTTAAAACTGGTTAGGTACATTCTGAATCATGCTCCTCTTCTTCAACCCAATGAGTATTTTATGATCTTAGGAGGGGTTTAGCAGGGGGATACAAATTGATACACTTTGTTTTAGCTCCATGAGTGGTGTTCATGTTTCCAGACCTACACCGTATGTAAGCATCTGCGGTGGCTAACCAAGGCCTCTCCAAAATCAAAGGATGCCCTCCCAAGTTAGTTTTAGGTTGAAGAACATAAAATTCTGCAGGGTACTTTGAAGAATCCAATGAGATGACAATCTCTTCTAACACCCCCTCTGACTTTACCTTAGACCTATCTACTAATTCTAACATGGTAGGAGTAGGAAGTAAGTCCAAGGATCCTATATGAGATAAAGTCTCCATGGTCATCAAATTGATGGCTGCACCTAAATCAATTAAAGTTTTCTTTATGAGATAACCATTGATGAAGGTAGTAACCACAGGAATTCCAAGGTCTGCATATTTTTCAGTAAAATCCGATTGACATTAGGCTTGCAAGTTTTCCACCTACTTGAATTGTAGAGGGTTCTTTCTTTTGTCTGTCTGGTTTCTTGGTACATAGCTCCCTCACTGTTTTGGCATAGATAGGGATATCCTTAAGTTCTTGAAGCAACGAGATCTTGATGCACACATTTCTCAGTTCAGACACAAGATCAAACTTGTGTTGTTTTAATTTCATTTCCAATCTCTCTGGAAAAGGAGGCTAGATAGTATGGGATGAGGAAGGTTCTTGTGATCTTGGAGCCATTTGTTCTATTGGTTCAGGTGTGTTTTCAACTTCAGGTATTTCTAGAGTGTCTTCCTCTACAATCTCTTCAATCCTTTCAGGTTGAGTCACCACTTTTCCCGATCTGAGTTAGATTCCCTGTAGCGACACAGGAAATTCCTGCAGCGCAGGAACAGAAATTTCCTGCAGAGGTTGTGGTGTAATACAGTAAGTGGGATAAGTGACCAATCCAATATTGTGAGCAGATTGGATGGTTTTATTGTTGGGGTTAGATACTCATTGAGCAGGAAGTTGTGTGGGACGAGGTTGATTTGGTGGGGCAAGCAACTGAAGTTGCTACTGTTGTGGTTGTACCATTTGTTGTGGCATGGGTTGTGGTGGATAAAAATTTTGAGATGGAAAATTTTGAGCAGCATGGTAAGAAAGGTTCCCATGCCAAGGTTGTTGTGGAGGCCAGGGCTGCCAGGGCATTGGAATATTTCACATCTGATTCTGAACATAAGGAATTTGAAAATGTGATTGTGACATACATGTAGGACGTGGTTGCCATGGTCTTTGAGGTGCCATTGCATAGAGTGCATTAATAGGTCCTTGATCTGCTATATATGTTGCTTTAATTTCAGGAAGAGAAGGACATTGATCAGTAGAACATTGCTTAGTTTCACAAATTCGGCATACCTCTATCTTGTCTGCAGGGAATTCCCTTAGAGCATGTTTCTTCCTGCATTTGGAGCAGAACACGGCTAGGGCTTTCTCCAATTCCTCTTGTTTCTTCTTAGCCTGTAAAACATCCAATGGTGAAGACAAAGTACTAAGAATATCAGTCTTGAAATTTTCAAATAAATTACCCATTTCAACTCTGGTTACTCCAACTTCGACAACCGATTTGACGAGCCTGGAAGAATTGTCTCTTGATCCTCCCCCAACTTTGAAATTTCCCCTTGAATATCTTCGACATAGTTCACACACATCATCATAACTCAACTTTGATACATCACCTGCTCCCATTAAATTTAAAATCTCTAGAAATTCAGGTCTGATTGCCCTAAGAAAAATTGTCCTCTTGGTTTCTTTGCTCAGTTGATTCATCTTGGATCTCTGCAGATTATATTGAAATCTCTCCACCAAGTCCTCAAGACTCTCCCCTTCCCTCTGAGTCATGCCAAAAATTTCTTCCATGAGGTCTCTAGTCTTACAATAGTCCTGATACTTCTTCAACAATACCTTCTTCATTTCATCCCAGGTGGAAATGGAGTTTGAACCTAGACCCATAAACCACCTGAGAGTTGCATCCTTCAATGTGGCACGAAACAATTTCAGCTTCTGAGCATTGGAAGAATAGTCATAGCTCCTGCATAACACATCAAATTTGAATAAGAAGGCGCCAGGATCTTCACTAGAGACACCACGAAAATTAGGCAAGGCAGAAGGAGGAATGTTTTTCATCTGAGTAGCTCCACCAGTCTCCCTGATAGGAAATTCAAATGTGTCCAATTCCTCTTCCTTATAGTCCCCATCTGTGTTACCAGTACCGTCTAGATGGGCCATATCAGACCAAGAGAGATTAGGACCTTTGTAAAACACGGAATCTTCAGAGTCAATGGTCTATAACTCTAGTTCTTGAATAGGGTTAATGAGGAACTCCTCTTCGGGCTGACCACTGAGCAGAGATGTTGACTTCCTTGCAAGAGGGGGTTCTAAATGGGCAGCAACAAAGGTTTTCCCAACATAAGATTCTATTGTAGAAGTAATGATCTGCTTGGGGTCAACAACCAAGCTCTTTTTAGGACTGCAGACCTCCTGTTCAAATTATTCTTCCTTTGCTGCCTTGTTTCTTGCAGACTTCCTTGTTCTTGCCAGTTTATTAGTAAATGAAGTGGTGCTCACACCACCACCAAAAATATGTGAAAATATTGGACCCTATTCATTTATTATGCAAACAAATTCAAAAAAACTCTACTTACCAAACAATCAGGACATGGCTTTGGCGCATTCTGATCTCTGCAGGTGCGTAGGCATTACCTTACGTCTTACCACTTCGACTCCCCCAGTGCTGCAAAATCTCAAATAGCAAACATCATACTAAAACACTTTCAGTATCATCCCTTAGCACCTCCCCGGCAATGGCACCAAAATGTTGAGTTAAACTATAGACTTATAATTTTCCAACATAAATTATCAACCCAGGGCAGGTAAGCTTGTGAGATGTTGTGCAAAGTATATGCAGGCTTAATACTTTCAGTGCTTCCTAATCAAATCAGTGATGCATACACATAACTAATGTCTCTTTTCTGCATCAACACTTGGCAGCGAAGGCTACAGAGTGGATAAATTATAGACTTATAATTTGCCAACATAAATTATTAACCTGGGGCAGGTAAGCTTGTGAGATGCTGAGCAAAGTATATGCAGGGTTAATACTTCCAGTGCTTCCTAATCAAATCATTCATGCATACACAGAACTAATGTCTCTTTTCTGAATCAACACTTGGCAGCAAAGGCTACGGAGTGGATTCACCCATCCCTATGTAGCTCTTAGTATTGTTGATGTTGATCAGAAAAGATAAAAGATCAAACTTACAGCCATAAAAGAATCAATCTGACATTTCGAAATTGAAATCTGATTAAATTAATTTAACAAATTAACACAGAAACTTAATCATTTAATCATTTAAGATTTGTTGCTAAAACTTCAGAAAGAAAACATTAGTTGTGCAAATGAATTATTACTGCATAAAAATAATTAAAAAACACACACACAATAACTAATGGAGTTGTGAGCAAAAGGGACCCTCCCTCACTCACAACCCCTTCAATATTAAAAGGGTTTGCTCAGTAGAATGGACAGAACATAGAATATTGTATTAATTTGGAAAATATTACAGTCAAGTACAAATCTGATATGTTTGAACAACAACCCAACCCAACCTCTCACAATATGAAACATAGTGGAATTTATACAAGTTTGAAGGCCCATACTTGGCCTGAGTAAGGAAAAACTACTATACTGAGCTATTAGCTATCAATACTGGAACATAATGTCAAAAATAGCTCTGTTGAGTCTAATCCATGACTAAACGCATGGATTAGACTAATTTCGTTACATGGCTGGAGCTTTCCCTCACACAGCCAACGAGAATAATTTGTAGATCTAGGTGGTTTCAATGGTGAATCTGAAACAGCCAATAGGACAACATCCATGTAGGTGGATTTCCCCTCAAAACCCATGTTCTCGTTTGTTTTGGAATTAAGTGGAACATAGCTAACCACCAATTCTTCTGCAGGAAATCTGGGCGGTTGCTTGAAATCCGCACCTACAGGAATTCGTGGAGCATCTGCAGGAAACACGACCGTGAGTTGTCTTCAAGAAATTCTGGGGCTGATTCGGATCAAGACAAATCTGCATGAGACTTCTAAATCAGTTGACTTAATAATTCAATAAGGAAACAGTTAGCTTAAGGAATATACTCAAGAACAAGGTAAAATGACAATTTTTAAGTTTATTTGCATGCCTTAAGCACATAACACCCTTTTGGCCAAAACATAGATAATATAATTGAAATAAGTGTAATTAGAAGTCAAGGATAGTTCAAAATGGGAGAAGCAAGGTCTTAGAAGGCTATCAAAATTGGGCAAAATTGGGACTCAACAAGGGGCTCAACCTTTAAGCCGTCACCTTAGCTTTGGGGTAATGCAATGAGTGAAAAAACATAGAAAATTATTCGCTGCTAAAAAGCAGGAATAATTAACCAAGTAAAAAAAACACTCCAAGGTGTACTCGTTTGTTGATCGAGTCCCAACATCTTAGGCTTGTTACATGGCTTTATTCATCATGCTAGCGAGATTTATACAATATCCCCGTAGGGTTGCGGAATTTGAGGGCTGAAGAATAAAATGATCAGAAGTAGAGTTTAAAAACTTTGTTGAACTAATGATATTTGATGGTACAAGTGTCCTTTGGTTCATCCTTGGGCATGGAGTCTTCACGTAATCATCAGGTGCCACTCCAATGGTCAAAAAAACCCATGCTTTAATAAGTCAATTTCTTTAACAATAAAATTTCTTTTGACAAATACAATTATGAAGACTGACCCTAGTTACATTCTTCAACATGCCCCATTTTTTCTCTCTTTTAATTCCAAAGGGCTCTGCCTGTCTCTATGACTAGCCCCACCTCATGTTGCCTCTGTCTCTTTAAATCTGAGAGGCTTTGCAGTATGACTACATTTACCTCGGCTTGCCTGTCCTGAGCTCTTAGCAACCTTTCATTATCTAGCTTGAAGCTCATAATCTCAGCCCTCAGGATCCTCAAGGTATCCATCCAATTAGGATAGTTTTCCTCTCCCCTGTTCTCCATTGAAGCTTCTTCATGCCTATGTTGTGATCTGTCAAAATTGTATTGAACCATCCTATTACTCATTCTCTTGCTTCTCATTGCCCTTTGCTTCTTGTGATGTGTTGTCATTCACACACCATTATTAGACACGGTATAATATAAATAAATGACAAAATCATGACTATGGGCTTGCTTTTATGGAGTTGCTATGGTAAGCTAGTTGTAACAAACAACCCATGTTAGTACATCAATATCATTGAATCATCAAATCATTAGCATCACTACATATGCATATGTAGTTAACAACATATATCATTCAACACAAATTGTCAATCATAGACCGACCTTTAACACCTAAACATTTTTTTTATCAATTTTATAAAATTCAATATATAACCCCTTTGCAGGAACCCTGTTGTTACTTGCCCGTGATAGAGCCCATCAAATCCAATGTTGAACCTAAATTTTCTTATACCACCTGTAAACACACCCCTTTGACCTTGGGGATGTGTTCACTATGATAACCCAACTTTCATAGTATAGTTAGAGAAATGGGGTAATAATTCTATTTTTTTTACTTTTCCCAAGTTTCCCAAAACTCGAATTGGATGTCACCATCTCACTTGTCTTAGTGATACTTTTCCAGTGATATAAATTTTTCCCAATTTGGACTCTGAGATCTCGAGTAATGCTCTTTTGAAGTTTATTTAATTTTAAGGTGTCATTTCTCTTTTTTTGCCACATGGCACATTACTATTCCACCATGTCACTTAGCCACCAGGTGCACTTCGGTGCCACATACCTCGAATTACCCTTCAACCATCGTGTGTGTGTGTGTGTGTGTGTGTATATGGCCCTCCGCCATTCGTCATTCAATGGTCCGCAACCAACAAACCAATCAAACGGTTGTCAAGCAATTGCGCTACCCCCCCACCCTTCTGTTGATGTCACAAGGGGGGGGTTGGGGGGGGGGAGATTCCACACAATCTGAATGTCGCCTCTCGATTTCGGCGTAACATACGACTGTCCTTCGCTCATTCGATAAACGATATTCGATAGCACCACCCACACCCCCCCTTCCCTCCCCCCGACCTCCCTCCTTCCACTGACTGTTGAAGTCCAACAAGAAATTGCAGCACACACACTAGTGTGGGACCAATAGGTCCTAGCGATACATTAGTGTGATGGCCAAATTAATTAATTAATTTGGTGCAGCGTCTAATTTAATTTTCCCTTAATTAAATTGGACAATAAAATGAAATCGTATCTCATGATCACTTGTAATAGTTAACTAAGTGTGATAAACTTAGTTAGCTCATGTATTTCAAGTTGAGGGTGGTTGGCGAGGCATGCAGAGTAATTTTATTAGTTATGGAGTTCGAATTGCAGTTGGTGCATTAGTTTAATGCATGTGTAATCAGTTAACTCAGTTACGTGAGTTAGATTCAGTTGAACTAGTTGTAAATGTTTGTTGCACTAGTCAGAGATCAAGTGAATTAAATATTATTTAATTCACAATCAATGATCTGCCATGCAACTGATGATTTACTATTAATAGCTACATGCATGTCAGTTCCAGTGGAGACCCATTTGAAGCAAAGGTTAAAGGGAGGTTAACTATCAGTTGTGTGATTAGTAGGTTGTTTGCATGCAACCAAACATCCATTGGAGTGCCCATGATCCTTGCGTAGTTTTGGAAGGCCAAAATTCCTAAAGAATAGGAATTGCATTCATCAGAAATTGCGCAAGCAAGGAAGGTTGTTTAGAGGCTGAGAATTGGCTAAGTGTTGGTCAGTTTTGTCCAGGACAGTGTGAGACAGTTAGCAGAGTGCAGGAGACTCTTGTTACAAGAGTGCATTGTAATTGTTTCATGATTCCATGGTTAATATACAATAGAAGATAGAGGGGTTTTGAGTAGCAAGCTTTCCCCGGGAAATCATCTCTGTTGTTGTTTGATTTGATTTTTTCTTTGCTTCATGTGATTGGCGATTGTGTTTAATTTCTGCAATTGATTCGTAGAAGCGATTCAGTGTCTAGCTTTAGTACATTGTTAAATCGGATTGAATCCATTGATATACATATGTTTGTATAATTTCTACATGGTATCAGAGCACAGGAAATCAATATAGTGGGAGGAGTTGAGTTTGTGACTGAATAGAATTCGAATTTGCAGAAGACATTCTTGGTGTGATAGACGATTCAGGATTGAAATGGCTTTCAATGACTTGAGATTGGATTATGCACTCGAGGGCAACTCTAACTATATTGCTTGGAAAGACATGATGGAGGCAGTACTGGAGGACAATGGGTTGAAAGAATTCATTGACAATGATGTTCCAAAACCCGTTGTAGCAGATGTTGCAAATCTTGATGCCTGGCAAAAGAAGGTTGCAAAGGCGAGGAGGATCTTATTGGAGGGAGTACGAGACCACATTGTCTCAAGTCTTCATGGCAAAGCGACACCATATGCAATGTGGAAAGCTTTGACAGATCTATTTCAGAGCAGCAGTGGTCATATAAAATTGGCACTGAAGGATAAACTCAGGAAGATCAAAATGGAGAAAGGCGACACCGTGCTAAAATATTTAACAAAGTTTGTCCAATGTCGGGATGAGCTTGGGAGCGTCGGCATTACTGTCAATGATGATGACTTGGTGAGCCTAGCCCTTCTAGGACTTCCCAAGAGTTGGCATAGTTATCAGGACTCTGTCAATGGAAGGGAAAAGCTACCAGATTGGGAACGGCTTTGGTCAGATTTGGTGCAAGAAGAATTCAGGAGGAATACCAGGGATGGATCTTCATCTAAGAATGATGATGAAGAAGATTGTGCTTTGGCTGCCAAGGCGAAAAAGGGGAAAGGAAAGGAATTCCATTCCAAATCTGAGTCTGGTAAAGATGGCAAGAAGCGCGACATGTCCAGAGTGAGGTGTTTTCACTGTCACGAGCATGGACATTATGCCACTAATTGTCCACAAAAGAAGAAGAACAAGAAGGCTTCAGGATCTGCAGTTGGTGAGGCTTTGGCCTCACAATCTGAGCTTGACTTCTCACTCATTCCATGCATGGTGTCAAGTGAAATGGGATCGGTGTGGTACTTGGATAGTGGTGCATCCTTTCACATGACGGGAGACAAAGAACTTTTCAGTAGCTTGGAGGAGAAGGACCTCCAGATGCATATCGAAATGGGTGGTGACAGGTGGTACAGTGCTATAAGGATTGGTACAATTACCTTCCAGAGACAGCAAGGTAAACCCTTTCAATTAAAAGATGTAATGCATGTACCAAGGTTGAAGAAAAATTTGGTCTCAGTCGCAATGTTGGAGGATAGAGGCTATGATGTTGTTTTCAGTGAGGGAAAAGCTTCCCTTTGACACAAGACAACGAGACAAGCCAAGAAGATTGGGATTCGAGTTAAGAATCTCTATAAACTTGATGTAGATGGTTGTGTAACATTTATGGGTAAGGTGAACAAAGTGGTGTGCCGGGATGAGGGTGAGTTATGGCTCAGGAGATTGGGCCATCTTTACCACGGCGCCTTGAAGGTCATGCAACATATTTCTACGGGTCTTCCCAAAGGTACACTTGCGCAGTCAGACACATGCAAGGGATGTACTATGGGGAAGTATGTAAAGGCCACTTTTCATGAGAAGGAGAACCGAGCTTCGGAAATCCTTGAGAGAGTTCACTCAGACGTATGTGGACCATTCTCTATTGCTTCGACAGCAAAGCATAAGTACTATGTGATATTTGTTGATGACTTTTCTCGAAAGTGTTGGATCTACTTCATGCAGAAGAAAGATCAGACGTTCTCAAAATTTATTGAGTTTAAAGCATTGGTGGAGAAAGACACGAGGAAGCATGTGAAGGCTCTTAGGAGTGACAATGTTGGTGAGTACATCTCCAATGAATTCAAGAACTTCTGCAACAAAGAAGGAATTCGGAGAGAGTTGATTGCGCCTCATAACCCATAGCAGAATGGGGTCGCAGAAAGAAAGAACAGAACAATTGTGGGTGCAGCATGAGCGATGTTTCATGATCAGGGCCTACCATTGCATCTGTGGGCAAAGGCATGCAACACGGCGGTATTTTTGCAAAACTGTTGTCCTCGTCGAATACTTGGCATGAGTAGACCAGAAGAGGCTTTTACTAGTAAGAAACCTGATGTTTCACATTTTAATATTTTTGGTTCATCCGTTTATGTGCATGTGATCAAAGACACCAGGAAGAAGCTGGAACCAACAGCTGAGATTGGGATATTTGTGGGGTACACTGAAACTCCCCACAACTATCGGGTGTATTTTCCAAACAATAGAATGATTATTGTACGACGAGATATAAAATTTGATGACGAGAAAGCCATGCGATTGTCCCTTGAGAGGGAGTTTGATTTGCATGCAGAGGAGGAACTCTTGGTTCCAAAGAATGAACCTCAAGATGTGGAGCAGCCACATGCGGAGGACCATGGAGTGGCAGAAAACACTCATGCAAAGCCATCCATCAGAAATGGTAGAAGGCGCACCACGAAAGCTGATAGATTGAGACTTGATGCGCCAGCAAAGAATGTAGGAGCCCCTACTTCACTGCGTAGAAAGAGACAGTCTCCAGACAGGTTTACTGGATACATGGCTCTTATGAGCAAGTGTATTGTGACAAAACCATCTTCTTTTCAGGAAACAGTGCAGCAACCAATTTGGGTTGACTCTATGGTAGAGGAGTATCACTTCGTCATCAAGAACAGTGCATGGGAGATTGTCCCAAGACCGGTCGTTAAATTAGTGGTTGGATCTAGATGGATCTATAAGGTGAAGCAAGCTGTTGATGGGAGTGTAGAGAAGTACAAGGCCATATTTTTTTCCCGGGGATTCTCACAAGTTGAGGGGATCGACTATGATGAGACTTTCGCACCAATTGTGAGGTACTCTTCCATTAGATCTATCCTTGCACTCTCAGCGCAGATGGGGTGGCGCATTCATCAGATCGATGTGAAAAATGTGTTTTCAATGGAGTTATTGAGGAAGAAGTGTACATAGAGCAACCAGAAGGTTTCGAGATCTTTGACAGTGAGTCACATGTGTGTCGACTCAAGAGAGCACTGTAAGGGCTGAAGCAAGAACCTCGTGCTTAGTACAGTCGAATTGACAGCTATTTCACCGGGTTGGGCTTCACCAAAAGTGAAGCAGATGCAAACATGTACCAGATTGTGGTTGATGGTAAGCTCTTCATTATCGTACTTTACGTTGATGATCTAATTTTGACAGGTGATGAGCAGCTGATAAACTCATGCAAGGAGGATGAGTTTGAAATGAAGGACATGGGACTCCTTCACTATTTCCTTGGTTTGGAAATATGGCAGCGAGATGGTGAACTTTTTGTTTCTCAAGGCAAGTATGCCAAAGAGATATTGGGTAAGTTTCAAATGGAGAGTTGTAAACCCATGGACACTCCTCTTCCAGGAAATTGGAGGAAAGAGGATGCTACTTCAGGAGAAGTAGTGGACGCTACTATCTACAGGCAGCTAGTGGGTTCACTGATGTACTTCATGAACACTAGACCAGACATTTGCTACGCAGTTAACCAGCTGAGTCAAGCTATGGTTAAGCTGACCAAGCTCTTTTGGAAGGCAGGGAAGCATGTCTTGAGATATCTCAGAGGCACTACAGAGTATGGATTATGGAAGAGACGGACAGAGGGAGTGAAGCTTCAAGGCTTAACGGATGCAGATTGGGCAGGCAGTCCATCAGACAGAAAGAGCACATCAGGAGGGATCTTCAGCATAGGATCGATAGCAGTTTCTTGGTACAGCAGGAAGCAGCAATCTATGGCACTAAGTTCAGCCGAGGCAGAGTACATGGCAACAAGTCAAGTTGCATGTGAGGCCATCTGGATGAGAAATATCCTGGTTGGTTTCTTTGGTTCTCAAATGGATCTGACTGCGATACATTGTGATAACCAGAGTTGCATTAAACTTTCGGTTAATACGATGTTTCATGATAGGTCAAAGCACATAGACATTTGGTACCACCATCTCAGAGATTGTGTTCAAAGACGCATTATCTTACTTCAGTACATTCCCACAGAAGATCAGAATGCAGATATTCTGACGAAGGCGCTCACCAGGAGCAATTTTGAATACCATAGAGGCAGGATCGGGGTGGAAAATAATCCCTTTCTTGTTGAGAGGGAGTGTTCAAGTCCAACAAGAAATTGCAGCACACACACTAGTGTGGGACCAATAGGTCTTAGCGATACATTAGTGTGATGGCCAAATTAAGTAATTAATTTGGTGCAGTGTCTAATTTAATTTTCCCTTAATTAAATTGGACAATAAAATGTAATCTTATCTCATGATCACTTGTAATAGTTAACTGAGTGTGATAAACTCAATTAGCTCATGTATTTCGAGTTGATGGTGGTTGGTGAGGCATGCAAAGTAATTCTATTAGTTATGGAGTCCGAATTGCAATTGGTGCATTAGTTTAATGCATATGTAATCAGTTAACTCAGTTAGGTGAGTTAGAGTCAGTTGAACTAGTTGTAACTGTTTGTTGCACTAGTCAAAGATCAAGTGAATTAAATATTATTTAATTCACAATCAGTGACCTGCCATGCAACTGATGATTTACTATTAATAGTTGCATGCATGTCAGTTCCAGTAGAGACCCAGTTGAGACAAAGGTTAAAAGGAGGTTAACTATCAGTTGTGTGATTAGTAGGTTGCTTGCATGTAACCAGACATTGATTGGAGTGCCCATGATCCTTGCGTAGTTTTGGAAGGCCAAAATTCCTAAAGAATAGGGATTGCATTCATCAAGAATTGCGCAAGAAATGCAGATTTTTTAGAGGCTGAGAATTGGCTAAGTGTTGGTCAGTTTTGTCCAGGACAGTGTGAGACAGTTAGCAGAGTGCAGGAGACTCTTGTGAGAAGAGTGCATTGTAATTGTTTCATGATTCCATGGTTAATATACAATAGAAGATAGAGGGGTTTTGAGCAGCAAGCTTTCCCCAGGAAATTATCTGTGTTGTGGTCTGATTTTATTCTTTCTTTGCTTCATGTGATTGGCGATTGTGTTTAATTTCTGCAATTGATTTGTAGAAGCAATTCAGTATCTAGCTTTAGTACAATGTTAGATCAGATTGAATCCGTTAATATACATATGTCTGTATAATTTCTACACTAACGTCACACAAGAGGGAGGCAGTCACACAATTAACCATGTGTGTCGATTTCGACCAACCATCCCTGCTATCCATTTTAGGTCTAGCCTCAACCCTTGGCAACGACACACAATTGTATAACTTTATGACCCGGCTCTCAGGGCTTAAACCTTTGATTTCGCCCCATTTACTACGACACATAATATTACGATAATGGAACCATGGCCTCTAATACTAGGTATGAGGCTTGATCACGTGGAGTCAAGGTTCGGCCCTCCAGGCTAAGGCCCCTCCAATCGACGCATACAACAGGTCGGTCCCCACCTCAAACTTTGGGTTCTCAACATCTATTCACGTTATATATTTACGTATAAATACACACACATATATATCAATTTTACGGCCATACATATTACATAAAACATGCGCCCACATACAGTGCTCTGCCTGTGTGCGAGACAAAATCTCTCGGCACATGCCTATGAGCCCATTGAACATTACAAAGCCATTGCAAATTAAAATGTCTCTTATTTGCGCCATTTCCATAACAATTTGGCAGTACTCGTAGCCCTGACCAAGAATTGTAGGAATTAAGCTTAGAATCTCAACACTTACATCAATAGTGTTTACACACACATATATATATATATTTTGCAGTCTATAAATTAAATGCATTCTCCTTTTGCATTACAAAGACTGGTTTAAAACCTCCCTGCATTGCACATTCATTTCTGTGAGGTTTATACACCTACGAATTGTCATTCCTGCTGATAAATCTAATTAGTACAGAAAGGTTGAAACGGGATTTCTTTACAGGTCCATTGTGGCTTTTGTATTGTCATTGTTCCAGCTCATTAATCAAGCTCAAGGGTCATTTAGATTAATGCCATTATTATATCTGTGCCTAGTGCTTCTCACGCCGACCTTACAGTGTGAATTTCCTGTGCATACAGCAATATATATATATATATATATAAAGAAAATTAATGTAAAACCACAACCACAAGGGACCAGCGATATGCGTAGATTTTCCTCTGTTGTATAATGTGCTTCCCTTGCTCACGGTGGTGCTAATCAGAGTGATCGTGTCAGTGTGTTGTCTGCCCTGTCTCTCTCTTTTTTTTTTCCTGTTACCTTCGTTCTTCCTTATGTTCTAAGTGATTCCTCGAATCATCTCTCTCTATGTTCTCTCCTGCTTCTCCGCTGTGCAGTGGTTGACTTCCACTGTCCCCTGCTGTCAGCGCAGTCCATTCCTCCTCTGAATTTCTTTGTCCTTCCTGCCTTGTAATGTTTTCCAAAGCAGCGTGGTCCTCATCCTTCTACTTCTGCTCATTTAAATTCAGAAAACCAGTCCATTAAAACACACCAACCAGCCTTTAATGGCTGTCATAAACAGTTCAGATAACATCCCAAGCAAGTAACCTCCCTTAGCCTCTGGAATCCATGTCCCTTGACTCAGCCCAATTTTCTTTGTAAATAAAACACATGAAATGTTAACAATGCCTTCACAAGTAGAAAAGAACCAGGGCTTTCACACTTGGAGTGATTTGACTCATTTGAGCACAACGATTGTAAATCAAGGTTGTGAGATTCAGCTAGAATTTCCAAGTATTGCCAAGTTTGGCTGAGCCATTACCGAAACAAGTACTTGACTAAAAGTCACCCTAAAACTTGCCAGCAATCAAAAACATGAATCTCACCAAGACTTGGAAAAAGTTGGCCAAAAATATTCATCTTTATCTTTCCAGTACCAATTCCAATTTCTTCTACATTATTCAGCCCATCCATATCCTTATCTTAAACTGCAATTGCAAAACTCATTTCACTTGTATCGCAATCATATCATGCACATAAAAGCATGTGTGAAGTTCGTTGTTTAGAAAGGTTTCTAGTCACAATATGTAATATAGAACT
This sequence comes from Pinus albicaulis, assembly GCA_034641835.2. Taxonomy (NCBI): domain Eukaryota; kingdom Viridiplantae; phylum Streptophyta; class Pinopsida; order Pinales; family Pinaceae; genus Pinus; species Pinus albicaulis. Next base: position 771,835,977 of record CM076569.1, read on the forward strand.
GCAAAAGAAGCTATTCACTGCACAGAAAGAATCAAACAGTTCATTGCAAAGCTCTCCTAAATTGATCAAGTGCCCTCCAGAAGTGGTTGTGGGATCCGTTAAAAGTCAGAGCCCAGCATTTTGTTTGTTAGCCTCCCATATCGTCATGGTATCTAAATGAATATCATGATTGGAGCATTGCATGTGGCTAGTTGAGGGACTGAAGACACCGAGAAGAATAGTATCATCTGAAGCAAAGAACTTTGATCTCGAGCTGTAAATCCAACAAAGGGGAGTCACCATCATTGGCAACAACATACTGTGAAGAAACCGGGGGAAGTAATATGCTTCTATAAACAATTTCTTCAGAGTTGTCCTGTCCTGTGAAACCCAGCATAGTGGAGGAGCCTAATTGTTCCTTGAACAGGGGCAACTCCACCTGAAGCTTTAGACCAATCACGGAGATCTGGTTTGAGAACTGAGATCCGGGATTACACTTTAAAAGGCCATCATTTTACATCAATTTCATGATTTTTTATGATGAAGTTTATGCATATTGGATACCATACATTTTCAACTAGAATTACTTGATCTTGTACGTGAAATGTTTTTCTTTCTGAAAGTGTTTCAAGCTTCTACCTTGAAAAACACACACATACTGAAGAATTTATAAGGAGCTTTTTGTTTTTAGACCATACAGCAATTAAGGAAAGTGAATGAGTCTCTCTCTCTCAGTTTCTGAAAGTCACAGACAAAACTTGATAACTTGCAGTGTAAAATGGAGAGTTAGAGAAATTTTCTCAGATCTTATTGACAGTATCAACAGTCCAAATCAATTAAATTTCCTTGGTTGCTTTTCATAACTAGCTATTCTGACCAAAGAGATGAACACAGTTTGGAATCCATATGAAAAGAAATATAGAAAAAAGAGTTTTCTCCTATTACAAAGCTGCAAGCTCCGTAACCTTATTTTCTCGTTGACTCACAGTCATGTAAAGTCCCTGCAGAGAGAGGGCACTGATGAATAGCTGCTTCTAATGATTTCGACACTAAAATCCACATCAAATGAAGATAAAGAACATTAAAGTTGATTTGCAACTACTTGATGGGAAGGCACGTACCGTTGTGGTATGAATAGTGGCTCCTGTGGTCATTCCTATGTTTTGGTTAGGAACAAGCTCAAAATTAAAGTTCTGCAGTAAGATTGCCAGTGCAACAAGGGATTCCATCAACGCAAACTGATCACCAACGCACTTGCGCGGCCCACCGCTAAAGGGAATGAATCTGAAGACACAAATAAAAGGCAAACTCTGGCATACTGAACAGTGAAAAATAAAATAAAATAAATGAAAATACTGGAACATTTAGGCGATATCTCTCCAGGCATGCACGCATGCAAATAATGAACAGACCATATACTGTTCTCCCTAAGAGCGGCTTTCTTCTCTACTTTCCATTTATTAGCTGGGATGTTTACCTGAAGTCCGAATTTGTCTCATTTGGTACCGGACCATCCAAGTCAAATCTTTCAGGTATGAATTCTTCGGCCTTATCCCATACCTGTGATACACCAATTCACCATTTTTAAACTTTAGTGTTTTAAGTTGAAACAAATTCGGAAGAAACAGCAGAACTATGAAAACACAAATACTTGCTAATACAGCACATCCTAGATCATGGTCAAGGTTTTCCTCAGTTACAATATTGCTAGCAAGAATGTATTTATGTTCGCATGGTGTAGATGTTGGGTAGCTGTAGCTCAGAAGATTTCCGAGCTATCTTTTACTAATCTTTTGCAGGCAAAATCCACCTAGGATTAGAATTTTCCCACACAAGGACAACGGTAGATATTTTCAATAGTTTTCTGACACTGCCAAAATCCCAGTTTGGAGAGAAATTCCCTGAAATTTAAAGAGCTATTTGCGGCACCATGAGTGTGAATGTGGGAATGCTTTTACTTAAATCTTCAGGAATGAATTATTATTATTATCCAATTTTAAGGTCACAGCCAAAAATGTATTTATGTTCGCATGGTGTAGATTTTGAGTAGCTGTAGCTCAGAAGATTTCCATCCTATCTTTTAACAGTCCACCTAGAATTAGAATTTTCCCACATAAGGACAACGGTAGATATTTTCAATAGTTTTCTGACACTGCCAAATCCCAGTTTGGAGAGAAATTCCCTGAAATTTAATGAGCTATTTGGGGCACCATGGGTGTGAATGTGGGAATGTTTTTATTGAAGATTTCAGGAATGAATTATTATTATTATCCAATTTTAAAGTCACGGCCAAGTCAGACACCAAATTAGTGTACGAGACCTCCTTATTTGTGGGACAAAGGACCCACCTTCCGCGCAGCGATTTGACTGCTAAATCTGCGAAGGCATACATACTCTACCCCGTTCTGGTTTTGAACCGGTGACCTCTTAGGAGGAAACACATACTCTTGACCCTTAGGCCCACTCAAGCTGTATTATAAAAACGTACCATTTAGAAAGCATTTCTATAATGTGGTGAATTTTGGAATTTAACTTTGCATGTGCTTTAAAACATCCCAGCTTTTTGAGTGAACACTCATCAGGGAACCAATATAAGCTTTGTAAGATATAGAAAAGTGAGCCTATGTTATAACTTATTTCTACATGTGTAAAAAGCCCATTTATAATCAATGCCATAAACGCTTAGCCACTGCATATGGCAATTTTAAAAAATAACTATATCTCTAATATCATTAGATCTCAAGCAGTGCTGAAATGAACAGCGAATTTAATCAGCCATGCATAATTTTTTTAAGTTTCAAGAATAAATACTAAGCTTTTAGTAAAGTACCTCCTGTAACTAAAAACCATACAAGGTCTGAAGATCTAAAGACTAATATTGATTCAAGAGTGGCAGCAATTTCTTTGGCTATAGATTATGTTTCAGTTAATATCTATACAATGTTGTTTCTGTAAAATCATCATGTTGCTTTGGAATGAGATATAAGAGTTTCAGGTGGACTTCTCTTACTTTTTGGTAAACCAAATAAGGGCTACAATGCACCAATTACAAGGCCAGCTTCTATTTGGATATTATGAGTTTATAATTTGGTCCATTGTCTTCGAAACAATATCTGATTGCCCCACAATTCTTCCATTTTTTATAACATCTTAATGACAGGTGAGCATGAAGTGATTAATAAGGCAAAACCTTTATAAATTCATGCATTACTTATTTTGCTGAGATAAAATGAATCAAAAGCATTGGAATGAGACGAGACTGTTTAGTATTCAGCAAGTCTACTTGCCTCGGCACTGGTTCCAAATGGAGGGGAGTATGCTCATTTGGGTCATACTCAGTATTTTTGAGTTTGTTTTTTAATGAGACCTTCCCAGTCGAAGTCGTGATACTTTGAAATATTGTTTTTCTGATGCTTAAACCCTAAACCCTAGGGTGACACCTAAATTGTTTTCAAAGAGGAAGACAATTTATATCTTCTGAAGCTAGTTCAATTAATCTCAGTTATCTGACATGATCGAGTAGGAAATCAATTGCAATTAAACATTAGGACAGCTACAAGGCAGGAGTTCCAACAGGAGTGCAACAAATTATATCAAGGGCGAAGTTGGTTGTCCAGGTTACATTCTGAGAAAATGTGATCTTAGACGGGGGTTATATACATAGAAGGAGGTAGGTGCATAGGGTTTATGTTTAAGAGGCCATGCAATTTCTTCCATAGAAATGAACTCGTTAATTATATTATTCAACGAAACCATCTGTATAAAATACCTGAGAAGATATGGCTGGGCTGTGGTGAATATATGTATCGCATATTGGCTTTCCGAGTCTAAAATTGACCTGTTATTTCTTGCGATTGGCTCCTGACCAGGTCACTTGCTAGTCATTAATATGTTGGCATTTCTCAGTTAGCTTATTGAAGGTAACTTGAATCACAACCATCATAGCAATACCCATCACTAAATCAGAGCCCACCATGAATCAAGCAGACAAGAGGAAACAGTAACTTTAATGGGTAATGATGCCATCTAAGTAAAGTGGTTCTTCCATTCAGACATGTAATGAAAACTGGCATGATTGCTACATTTCATAGGTAATGTGTGTGTGTGTGTGTGTATAATAGTTGTTAACCACTAAAAGTTTCATGTACCATCAAGTGAAAATTTCCAAATCTCACAAACAGAAATCCTACCGCGGTTTAACTGATTTGCATTTCCTACTTGTGTTCTTCGATTAACAATTTATTTACAGAATTATTCAGTAAATATTAATGCAAATACATTGCACCCTCCACCAATATACAGATCAAGTAATGAAAAATAAGATGAGACAATCACACATAGGACACACTTATTTTTGGACTAAACGTCCCCAGAAAAACCCAATGCGGGAAAACCCGTGCAGCAGATATGTGGGTTTTATTATTAAGCAGATTTCTGAATACAACTAGGGTGCCAAATCCGGGTCACCCAACAGAGAAAAAATCCTGGCAGAAGTACCTCTATCCAGAGACAAATATTTGGTTGATCCAGCGACAGAATGATCAAACCCCACAAGTGATTGCGTTGTCCACAACGCTACGCAGCAAACGCTGCTCCCAGCTCTACGCTGACACTACGTCTCCCACTCTAGGAGCTGTGTCACCCTCCTCATGAGCCTTCCTGGCTTAGAAATCGAACTGCTGAACTGATGCCCAATCTGCATCACAGAAACCCCAGTCTTGCCTCTTCAGTGATTGCGTCACCTCTCTCAGGCTCAGCGTCACCATCCTAGGTGTTGTGTTGTCTCTCCTTGGTGTTGCACTGCCTCTCTGCAATGTATTCTCAACCTTGGACTAAAGTCCCACTACCGAACTGCCCCTCTCTGCACTAGAACTCACTCTGAAATTCTTAGCAAACCGCACCCTAGAATTTCGATTTAGCTCAAGTGTTGCTCTCCATGTGTGTTCTCCAACTCACCCTCAAGCCTTCCTTTATACTTTTCCTGTTGAGGATTCAACGGTCATGATCTAATCTTTAATCAACGGCTAAGATTAAAAAATACTTGATCCTCATCACTTATAAGCTTCTCACCAACATTTATATTAACTCACTTTAATTATTTTAATTTCCTAAGCTTTAACTTAGACTCCTTTAAAAATAATTAATTATTTGAATAACATTCATTCCGGGCGGAATTTTGCCAAACGATTTCTGGGTCTTGGAGATCTCATGTGTTCTAGCCCCTCCACAAAATTTCGGAGCTAGAGCACATCCGATGCTACCCAAAAATAAACACTCCCTCTTAGCGAGCAATGTGCTCTAGCAATACTTCTCACCAGAAGCATCACCTTGATCCATGGCATCGGTCCTCCGCGTTGTTGATGCTCGGCCTGCTGCCCCTCATCCACTGCGCTGCTGCAATCTACACTACTGCCCATTAGTCTTCCACTGCCACTGATGCATCTGCACTACAACTCCCTCTCAATATGTTGCATCATGTTGCCCATAGCACTGCCACTACTAAATGTTGCACTGCAACTCAATTGTTGAGAGTTAAGCAACTGAAAGACATCCCAAATCCTTTCATACTAGTCAGGCTAGATGCATCTCGATGTTGAAGCTTCCTCTGCTGCTAATCTGCGTTGAATCTCTGATGCTACTGTGTTGTTGTTTCTCTGCACTGCGTTGCACCACTGTGCACTGTGTTGTTGTTGTTACGTTGTTGTTGCCTCTACTTTGTGTTGCTTCAAACTTTGGCGCTCTAGCTCTGCCATTGTTGCTCCATCATCCCTTGCACCAACTGACTCCTGTCATTCTGCTACTATCATTAAGAGCTCCCGTAGTCGTATGTGATCCAAGAGTTTGGGCACCTCAAGGATCCTGCCCCACATTTTCTGTAACTCTAACTATAGCTCCATATTGCCCCACCTCTTAGGTGCATGGGCACTCATGGAGCATCCATTGTCATCCTCCTCATCAGCCAGAGATGGAGCAGCCTTCGAGTCAGATTTCTCTTCTTTGCCTTCTTCTTCAGAGGGCACTGTGTGGTGAAATGTCCCATTTCTCCACATCTGAAGCATCTGACCTTCAATAGGTCCTTTTTTTTCCTTCTCTACTACCCTTGTTGTCCCTTTGATGCGAGAGCCGCATCTTCCTCTTCCTCCTTCCTTACTTTGATCCATTTACTGTTGCTTCCCGCCTTGGTCCACCGTCTCATCTCTTCCTGTCGAAGGGTTGCCCGCATCTCCTCCCAACTTGGAAGAGTAGCCCTACCAAATATGCTTTGGACAAAAGTTTCCCATTCTTCAGTGACTGCATTTAGGGTAGTCCCGACCATAAATCGTGGATCTCATGTAGTCACTATGGACGCTAGTTGATCTGCGATCCCTTGCAATCTGATAAGGAAGGGATCGATTTCTTCTCCCTTCTGCATCTGAAACAATCTCAGTTGATTCTCAAGCAACATCTTCCGTTGGACGGAAGATCCCTTGTACAATGTGGTCAAGGCCTCCCACATTTCCCTTTCTGTGTTCTTATCAGCAATATGAGGGATCACATGATCCTTGACTCTGCCCATGATCATGCGTTTTGTTTTTGCTTGAGCCTCCTCGTACTTCTGTAGAAATTTCTGAATCTTAATTCTTAAGCAGAAATTATTTCTGTTAATCCGGTTAAGCTTCTCCTACTTATACAAGTTATCAACTGAATAAATTCAAGTTAACATCAAAGCAAAACACATAACAGATCTCTACCAATTCAAATCTAGAATAAGCACATGCACACATAGACAAAGTGACACAGTTATTTCTGGACAAACTGCCCCTAGAAAAACCCAATGTGGGAAAACCGATCTCTGGCTGCTGGAGGGCTCTATTATTAAGAATATTTCTGAATACACAACTCTAGGTTCTAGATCTGGAAAACCCTACAGAGAAAACTCTAGATCTGCAGCACATAGCTGATCTAAGACCAACAATACTGACTGATCTACACCCTCAAACGGGATTTACAAAACTCAGCCAGTTCTAGGCCTAAAAACCCCAGATCTGCCCCTGAAAGACACTGCGTCAGCCTCTAAAGGCCTCCAAATGCTCAGCACTGTCACTAGAAGGGACTGTGTTACCCCAAACTGGGTGACACAGTCACTACGCTGCCCCTAAGGGTCTCTGCGTAACCCCTGAAGGGTTTCTTGAAAATCATGTTGTCCTTGCTGCTGCTGCTGCTGTCGTCTGCTGCTACTCTGCTGTCGTCTACTGCTGCCTTCCTCGGTGCTGTCTTTCCTAATCTCTTCTCTACTTCTTGTGTATTCTAAACCTCGGGATCAGATCATCCCCTTGGTCTAAATTCCCCTCTCTGCAACTAAAACACTTGAGAATTCTTAGCAACCCCACCCTAGAATCTCATCTTAGCTTCAGTGCTCTACCTCTGTGTGTCTTCCAAATGACCCCAAGCCTTTCTTTTATACTTTTCTCGTTGACAAATCAACGGCCAAGATTAAATCTTTAATCAATGGCTAAGATTAAAAGAAAGCTTGATCCATGTGACTTAAGACAATTTCATCACATGTTTAATTAAATTCACTTTAATTATTTTATTTTCCTAAGTTTTAACTTAGGAAATACATCAAAATAATTAATTAATTTAATATCTCCTAAACCAGATGAAATTTCCCAAATCCATTTCTAGGTCTAGTAGATCAGGTGAACTCTAGTCCTTCCTCAAAATTTGGGACCTAGAGCACAACCGATGCTACCCCAAATACACAAAATCTCAACAACTTCTTGAGAGGATCAGCATCAACCGGAACAACAATCGTGTTCAAGGCATGATCCTTGATGCGACGTTCATCCAAAACTACCAGGATCCTGGCCTTCCAGATGACAAAGTTGGATGCTCCATCCAACCTGTCTTGATCACTCAGTCCATTCACGACCATATTTGCTCAACTAAGTGTTGAACAAGTTCCTTTCTCCCTTTTCCATTGCTACCCCAGCAAAACTCGGATCTGGATTTCTTTGGCGCTAGAAATCCTCTAAGGAACAAGCTCCCTTTGAATCTCGATTTCCTTTATGGAAATCCTTCCGCCAACAAAAGTCGAATCACTCCTCTATGATCTCTCTTTGCTGCTGATTAGCATTGGATCTAGACTTCTTGGCAAGAAATATTCTGAGGAACTAATTCTCTCTACTTTGCTTCTGCCCCACTAGACATTGTTCTGCACCAACAGAATCAGCGTCCCACTAGCAACTTCAAATAAAAATATGCATTGCGCATCCAGCCATGGCAATCGGAAAAATGAGACTTAGTAGCCTTTGCACTAGCCCAGCAAACATTGCGCTACCTTCTGCAGCTATAGCGTCACCCTTGTGAAAATTTCTGAATTTACTAAACAAAAATCCTACAGCAGTAATCTGATTTACTTCTCCTACTTGTTTTATTAACTTAACAAGTTATTTTTCTGAATAATACAAGAAAACATCGAAGTAAATACATTGTTGCCTACATAAATATACAGATCAAGTACTGAAGAAATAAGCACATTCGACAAAGGAAACACAAGATTTTTTGGACAAATGTCCCCGGAAAAACCCAATGCGGGAAAACCAGTGCAGGAGCTCTTGAGGGTTTTTATTATTATTCAGATTTTTGAATACAAACTAGGGTACCAGTAGTAGCTTACCCAACAGAGAAAATCTCAATAGAAGTACCTCTATCTCTGGAGACAGCTATTATGGTTGATTCAACTCAAAATGAAGAACCCCACATGTGCCTACGCAGTCCCCGGCAACCTCTACACAGAGACTGTGTCACCCGTTCCGATCTGTTGAATATGAGCCTGATCTGGCCCACTGAAACCCCAGCACTGCCCTTTCTGACTCTATGTCAGCTCATTTAGGCCTGCGTCACCCATCTGGGCCTGCGTCACCCCTCCTGGGCCTGCGTTGCTCCTCTGGGGCTGATTTGCCTCTCCGCTATTGTATTCTCGGCCTTAGATCATAAATCCCACTGCCGAACTGCCCCTCACTGGACTGCAAGCTCACTCGAAAATTCTTAGCAAATCGCGCCCTAGAATTTCGACTTAGCTCAAGTGCTGCCTGTGATAATTTCAATATGGAAATCTATAGTTGCAGTGATAGATTTATTTCTCCTACTTATTACTCCAATAAGTTCTTTACAGAAATCTATCAGTAAACTTTGAAATAAATACTAATGCAACATTCACAATTATATATGCAGAGAAGTAAATAATAAAGAACATAAGCATAAGAACCAATCACATGTACACACTTATTTTTGGACAATTGTCCCCGAAAAAACCCAATGTGGGAAAACTAGTGCAACAAATGAGGGTTTTATTATTATTCTTCAGCAAATGAATCTTTACAAGGAATACACTGGAAGATATAATCAAAAAACACCTGAGACAAAATTCTCAACCCCTCCCGAGAATTTCCTAATACCCGGAAGAGCCTCTGACTTCCTCTACGTATGTTTGTGTGTTTCTCTGTGCAGTACCTGCACTGGACTACGTCACTCTACGTAGGCTCTGCGTGGGTTCACTGCGCTGCAGTTTTGTGCTGCCTTCTATGACCCTCTGCATCCCTCTGTCCTCAAGCTCAGTCACTGTTGACTCCCTCTTCTCCTTCTGCTTCGGCAACTCTTCACCCTACAACTCTCCCACTGAAATCAAATTCTATTCCTTCATAATCGATCTCCTTCGGGTACTGAGTGTATGCCCGGCTTGATTTCCAAATTACCCTCAAGCCTTTTTTTATAATCTTCTCGTTGATGAATCAACGGCCCAGATTAGAAGTCTAATCAATGGCTCAGATTAAAACTTGACTTGATCTTGGTTCTCTAAAAGATCCACACTCTGTCTTATTAATACCCTTTAATTATTTAATTTCCCTAAGTTTAGACTTAGGGTCTCCATTAAAATAATTAATTCTTTTCAATAGACATGAACCGAGTGGAATTTCCACAAACGATTTCTCAGTTCTTTGTAATAATGATGTCCAAGTCTCCTCACAAAGTTTGAGACTTAGAACACTTTCTGATGCTACAAAAATCAACCCTCCCTCTTAGCAAGGAAAGTGTTCTAGCAATATGCCCGTTGCATGCTACTCTGCTTTTGAAGCACCCTCTGCATTGTTGATCTCTAGATGCTACCCCTCATCTGCTGCACTGCTACCTCCTGTACTGTTGCCCATGACACTACCACTGTCACTGCTACATTTGTACTGCAGCTCCCTCTAAATCCTGACCCTATCCATTCCTGCTATTGGAATGGATTCTTGATCATCCCCATCTTCTCTTTGAAGTAGACAAACTTAGTCTTCCCCAGAGCCTTCGTGAGAATGTCTGCCACCTGTACTCCTGTTGGAGTGTACTTCAACTGTACAGCTCCCTGTTGGGTACAGTCTCTGGTGAATTGACCCCTGATATCAATGTGTTTCAACCGATCATGAAACACAGGATTTTCAGAGAGCTTGATGCAACTCTGATTATCACACAAAACACTGGTCGCTTCCATTTTCTCCTTCAGTAGGTTAACAAGCAGTTTCTGAAGCCATATGGCCTCACACGAAGTTGTGCTAGCTGCCATATATTCAGCCTCTGTTGAGCTCAGTGTCATTGATTTATGTTTCTTGCTGCACCAGGAAGTTATCCTTGATCCCAGACTGAAGCAGTAGCCACTGGTACTCTTCCAATCTGCGGGACTCTCGTTCAAATCTGCGTCGATGAACCCACTTAACCTGATATCACTGCCACTAGTGTACTTCAATCCAAGCTCGATTGTTTCTTGAAGGTACCTGAGAACATGCTTGGCTGTTGCTCAATGAGCCCTCTTAGGTTCCACCATGAACTGACTGAGGGTATTTACAGCATAACAGATGCCTGGCCTAGTGTTTACCAGATACATCAAAGATCCTATGAGTTGCCTATACAAAGTAGGATCAACCTCGTCATCTTTGGATGTGTCAGTTTTCTTCCAGTTGTTGATCATTGGAGTCGTCATGGGCCTACAATCCTCCATCTGAAATCTCTTCAGAATCTCTGTAGTATATCTTCCTTGACCAAGAAAGATCTCCCCCTTCTGCTACCAATCTTCCAACCCCAAAAAATAGTGCATCAACCCTAGATCCTTCAAGTTGAATTTCGTAGCCAAATTCTCCTTGCAGTCTTTGATGAGCCTCGTTGATCCTGTCAGAAATATAAAACCAGTATCAGGGGCTCACTCCCTACCCTTAGATAGTAGATATTGGGATCTGCGTCACTCTTGACGAATCCCATCTTCTGCAAGTAGCTGTCAATTCGACCATACCAAGCTCTAGGAGTGCTTGCTTCAGTCCATACAAGGCCTTCTTAAGCCTGCACACGAGTCTTTTGATCATGCGTCTCGAAACCTTCTGGTTGTTCAATATACACCTCCTCTTCTATCACCCCATTCAGGAACGCAGCCTTGACGTCCATATGGTGAATCTCCCATCCCATCTGCGCAGCAAGGGATATTACGGATCTAATGGAGGTATATCTGGCTACTGGGGCGAAGGTTTCTTCATAATCTATCCCTTCCTTCTGAGCATACCCCTTAGCCACAAACATGGCTTTAAATTTCTCAATGCTGCCATCTGCAGCATACTTGATATTGTACATCCGCCTTGAACCTACAACTGATCTCTCCTGAGGTCTGGGCACCACCTCCCAGACATCATTTGTCATGATGGAACTATACTCTTCCACCATCGCATCCACCCATACGTGGTGCTGAGCTGCTTCCCGGAAACTAGAAGGTTCCCCAACATGTGCAACCAAGGCTTGGTACCTTTCAGGCTACTTATGTTGTCTCTTCACATCTCGGGGGGCTCCGACAAAGTCTTCTGCGTCCCTCAAGATTTGTTGTAGTTCCCTATTCGTTCTCCCACTGGTAGTGGGTGGATTTACCTCCTCTCCCACCTACAAGTCCTCGGGAGAAGTGTCCCTTGGATCCCCATGCCTTGGAGAGGCAGCTGAATTATCTACCGCAAGTTGTTGAGGTTGAACCAGCGGATCCTCCTCAGACTGCGTAGCAAAAGGCAACTCGCGAGATCTCCTGAAGGCTCTCTCCTCCATGAATTTCACATCCCTCCGCACTACAACTTGTTCTCCGAAATGTAGATGCAATATGCCTTTGTGTTCTCACTGTATCCTACCATATACCCCTTTTCTGCAGTCATGTCCAACTTCTTCCTCTTCTCACTGGGCACATGACAGTATGTCGTACTGCCAAAGATCCTAAAGTGACTCATCTCAGGCTTGCTACCAGTGAAGACACTTTCTAGCGTGATCTTTCCCAGTGCATTGTGAGGAATCCTATTCTGAACATAGACAACGGTATTACAAGCTTCAGCCCACAGAAATTTGGGCATGTCTTAATCATATAGCATCGCCCTTGCAGCCTCAACAATAGTCCTATTTTTCCTTTCCGCCACACCATTCTGCTCCGGATTATATGGAGCGGTCCACTCTCTTCTGAACCCGGTGAATTCCTTGTCCGTGTATTCACCACCATTGTTTGAACGCAACACCTTGATCCGCTTTCCTATCAGCTTTTCTACCAGAGCTTTAAACTCTTTAAACCAACTGAAGACTTCATCCTTGGTCTTCAGAAAGTAGATCCAGGCTTTTCTGGAATGGTCATCAATAAAGGTGATGAAATACTCAGCACCACTAAGAGCTCTAGTGGACATTGGTCCGCAGATATTCGAGTGTATCAGGCCCAATACACTCTTAGCCCTATTGTTGCTTCTCTAATACGTTGCGTTGGCATGTTTACCCAATACGCACCCTCTGCAGACATCGTCCCGCTTGGTGCTCAGTTCTGGAACTCCCGTGACAGTTTCCTTGAGAATCTTTAATGCCCCATCCTTCTGTGCCATAGTTCATTCAGGTTCGTTTCATTAGCACTGCCTATTAGTGCCATTAGGGATTCAAGCTATAACTTGTAAAGTTTGTTTCTCCTTACTCCGATTTGTGCTTTCTTCTTCGAACTGGGGTGTTTGACGTAAACTTTGTTACCAAGGAAGTAAACGTCATAACCTCTGTTTTGAAGTTGAGACACTGAGAGCAAGTTCATTCCTAGCCCGGGCACATGCAGTATATTAGTGGCCCAAAGCTTATTTCTAGCCTCAATCTGAAATACTACGGTACCTCTTCCAATAGGGGTACATTTTGCTTTATTACCCATGGTAATTTTAAATTTCATTTGCTCCTCTCGGTAGTCGAAAAAACATTCTCGCACTCCTGTCATATGAGCAGAAGCTCCACTATCAATGTACCAGACCTCGAGAGAAGCAGTGCTTGACACACAAGCAAATTCTTCTTCCAGTCTGGATGCCAAAATAGAAACATCGTGATCCATATGTTCTTTCATGCTTCTCTTCCTTTCTAGAGAACTGCGTGAACCCCTTCAAGTTGCTGCAAGAGTGTCAGATTTCTGTTCACTTGTCGATTCTTCGTTCCTATTACTCATCTCTGGCTGTGATACCATGTGAAAAATTCAATCTGGAAATCTACAATTACAGTGATAGATTTATTTATCCTACTTATTACTCCAATAAGTTATTTATAGAAATCTATCAGTAAACTTCGAGATAAATACTACTGCAACATTCACAATTATATATGCAGAGAAGTAAACACTAAATAACATAAGCATAAGAACCAATCACATGTACACACTTATTTTTGGACAATTGTCCCCGGAAAAACCCAATGTGGGAAACCGGTGCAGTAGATGAGGGTTTTATTATTATTCTTTAACAAATGAATCTTTACAAGGAATACACTAGCAGATATAATCAAAAAACACTTGAGACAAAATTCTCGACCCCTCCCGAGAATTTCCTAACACCCGGAAGAGCCTTTGACTTCCTCTGCGTCTGTCTACGTGTTACTCTGTGCAGTCCCTGTGCTGGACTACGTCACTCTACATAGGCTCTGCGTGGGTTCACTGCGCTGCCTTTTGTGACCCTTTGCATCCCTCTGTCCTCGAGCTCAGTCACTGCTAACTCCCTCTTCTCCTTCTGTTTCTGCAACTCTTCACCCTGCAACTCTCCCACTGAAATCGAATTCTATTCCTTCAAAATCGATCTCCTTTGGGCACCGAGTGTATGCCCAGCTTGATTTCCAAATGACACTCAAACCTTCTTTTATAATATTTTCTTTGATGAATCAACGGCCCAAATTATAAGTCTAACCAATGGCTAAGATTAAAACTTGACTTGATCTTCGTTGTCTAGAAGATTCACACTCTGTCTTATTAATACCTGTTAATTATTTAATTTCCCTAACTTTAGACTTAGGGTCTCTATTAAAATAATTAATTATTTTCATAAGACATGAACCGAGTGGAATTTCCACAAACGATTTATGGGTTCTTTGGAATATTGATGTCCAAGTCTCCTCGCAAAGTTTGAGACTTGGAACACTTTCTGATGCTACGGAAATCAACACTGCCACTCTGTGTGTGTTCTCCAACTGACCCCAAGCCTTCCTTTAATACTTTTCCAGTTAACGAATCAACGGTCGTGATCTAATCTCTAATCGCCTACTAGATTAAAAAAGACTTGATCCTAGTTACTTAGAACATTCTCACCCACATGTCTAAATTAATTCACTTTAATTATTTAATTTCCCTAAGTTAGACTTAGGGTCTCCATTAAAATAATTAATTATTTGAATAATTAAGCTCCGAGTGGAATTTCTCCAAACGATTTTTTAGTCTTGGAGATCTCATGTGTTCTAGCCCCTCCACAAAGTTTCGAAGCTAGAACACATCCGATGCTACCCCAAAAATCAACAACCCTAGCAGGCTGACGCAAGCTCTATGTGAGCCTTCCTTGGTGACTACGTCACCCTTCCTCTGCCTCTCTGGTTCAGAACTGCATTGTCTCTCGGGACAGTTGATTTCCTGCAGCAGATTTTCCTCTATTCTTTCGCTGATGGCTTCAGTCCTCCTTGATCTACAATCGCTTTGATACCCTGTGAAAATTTTTGAATCTCACAAATAGAAATCCCACTGTAGTCTAACTGATTTTCATTTCCTACTTATGTTATTCGATTAACAAGTTATTTACAAAATTATTCAGTAAATATTAATGCAAATACACTGTAGCCTACACCAATAAACAGATCAATTACTGAAAATCAGATGAGACAATCACATAAAGGACACAATTATTTTTGGACTAAATGTCCCTGGAAAAAACCAATGCGGGAAAATCGGTGCAGCAGTTATGAGGCTTTTATTATTAAGCAGATTTTTTAATACAACTAGGGTGCCAAATCAGAGTTCATATATCATCAGATTTTTTAACTCTAACTTCTTCTTCTCATCTTCTTCTATGTTGTCCTTAGATTTCGCAAGCCCTATGGGGATAATGTAAAGTGATGCTAATGTGTTTAATTAAGTCATGTAACAGACCTAGGTAACTTGGGACGTTTTCATCAAGTGAGTTTACTGTGGGAGGTTTTTTTACTTGGTTAATTATTAGGTATTTTCGAGGACTTAATCATTAATTGAGTTTTTTCCTCCAAGCATATCCCCAAAGTTAGAGTGCAGCTTGGTGGCAAGGCCTTGGGTGAGTCCTAGTGTCTAGAGTCATTGTATACTACCATACTAGGTTACTCGTAAAATTTCACGAAATTTGATTAGGTCTTGGGGTCAGTTTTTTTTTTTTTTTTTAATTTCCCTCTAGATGGAAATTTTAATAAATTATGATTGTAAAATGTAATAAGTGATGTCTAGAGAAGTTGTACAGGGTGTGTGTGCTAAAAATTACACCTCTTACCCTCAAATTTCTACTAAGACACACTTTGAGGAGTAAAAATTAAGTTCTAGACCCTCAAAACACATTTTTCCTAAGTTTAGCGGAAAATGTGGCAATAAATTAGTCCAAAAATTAAATAAATGGAGAAAAATAAAAGACTTCATGTGATAAAATGACCTGGAAATGACTTGCAAATTATCTCAAGTCAAGAGTCAAGTCAAAACACATGTGGAAGATGATTTGGCACATGACATCATAAAAGCATTGAGGCACATCGGGAAATCGAATTCCCAGCTACAATCAAGGAAATTGATTGGGTGACTTGGCATTTTTATTTTCTTGGAGCATATTTTGTGGAGGTCAACAAATTTGGATGGAGAGATTAGTGGAGCCTTGTCTCCGCTCAAACTCCACTTCTCACCACAAATGGCATCAAACACTTGAGATAGGGATCTACGCATTCCCCAAGGAGGCCCACGCATTTCTTGTTCGAGGCTCAGTGCATGGCATGGGAAGATGTGCCATTCATTTGGTTTGGTGGTTGAGATCATATGAGAGATAACTCTCTTGTTCCACACTTGGCATTCTTTGTCTTCACACATGGAGAGTTTGATTTTCTTGAGGAATACATTGGGCCAGCTAGAGGAATTTGATTTGGTTGAAGAGCACAAGTGTCAAAGCTACTCTCCACTTGGATTTCGACTTCTCTTTTTAGGATTTTTTCCAACTCCACTTGTCACATGGTTTTCTCATTGGGATTTCCTCCCAAATTTGTATAAAGATACCCATTGGGCTCTCAGATTTGAGTACATTTCATTTGTAATTTTCGTTGCTAAGTTTTACCTTGCTTAAGGAGGAGATTTGGCTCTCATAAGTCACACTTTCTGTAAACTTCTCCTTCATTCATTTGGCAGCCTTTTGAGAGGCTTCCCCTCATTTTAACACAACTCTAATAAAATCATTCTTTTGGCTTGAAGGAACTTGGGAAATTTTCCCATGGTATCCCACCTCCTTATTTAGAAGGAGGACTCTATTGGGTGGATTGATCTGCATTTCTAGTTCTTGACTTTCACATCTAATTTACTTGCATGTATGTTTAGTTTGCTAATCTAATTCACATATGGTTAATGTTTAGAATTAACACAACACTCATATTTCCTTTCATTTTGCTAATCAAGTTTTGCTACTTGAGCTCTTGCATTGTTCAATTTACTGTTGCTTAAGTTACAAGATTTTCAATTTACTTTTGAGCAACTCATTTTATGTGCAAGCACTTTACATTTTTTGGCAAACTTTGATTGGCTCGCTAATCCATTACATTTTTACTCAACTTGGTGAATTATTTCATGCTTATTTGGGTACATGCTTCATTATTTTGTCAACTTATGTTACATGTTACTTTGATTATTGTTGATATTCCTTGGAGCATTACATTGTCATCATTTACTTGGAGCAATTTACTTTAAGCAACTTACTTGTATTACTTCATTTAGCCCATTTACTTGCAAACAATTGGTGAAGCGCATGCAACACTTGTGAAGTAATATTGAGCTAGTTCCATTCAAGTTATTGGTGCAATTTATTTTGAGCATTATCTCATTTTACTTATTTTTGAAGCATTGTTATCAACACTTCCATTTGGAAAGAAATAACATTCAAGCATTTTATATTAAGCATTCTATTTTATACTTTTACATCTAAAATTTACCTCCAAGCATAGGCTTGGTTGTATAGACATAATAGGACAAATATTTCCCTTGAAAATTTCTTCCATTTGGTACGGAGTAAGGTAAAGTTTGTGACCCTGTAGTTATGAAAGTGGTTTTGTCCCCTTGTAGGAACGACGACACACATGATTTGTAAAAATTAGGGGGAGGGTATTGTTAACAACGAACTTTGTGCCTCTTCAGTGCATCTTCCTTGCAGATCACCCCAACCTTTACCCCTTGGTAAGAGGTTGAAGGGAGAATCTCTCACCTAGATTTAGAATAGGCATATAGATTAAAATTAACCAAGATAATTGCTTCTCACCCTAGCTAGTTTTCATATCATTCTAATTCACTTACTTCAAGGCACTATTCAATCTGCTTGCAAATTTTATTTATAATCATGCGGATAGGTGATTAGTATGCAGATCAGGACGAGGAGGAGAAGTGGTGGTATGTGTTCTCGATCTTGAGTTGTTGCGCCTACTCCTACTGCATCATTCTCCTGATCTTCCTCTTTCTTCTTCCATTTTTGAAGAACGAAAAATGGTTCGATCACGCTTAATGCTACATTAATTCCAAGTTGTCGATCCCTTCTTTACTCAACCTCGACCCCATCCTTTCTTGAGAGGGAAATTTTAGCAGATATTACTTTGTTAAACCTAATTCTTGAAGGAAGCATTACTCATAATAGAGCTTTGAAATAGTGGCTGACAGTTCCAGTCTCCTTAAGTGAATTGTGCCCACATCCAAGCTCAAAAGGTTATGTCAATTGTTCCAACCAGAGTTGTGCCAGTTATTTTGACCAGTACCCTCTCAGAACTCTCGTGGTTAACGTCACAGTAAGCCGAGAATTCTATTTCAACATCACTTGAGGCCTCCACTCCCATCACCCCTGCTTCAGGAGCTCCCTGTTGATTGTGCACAAAATCCTCACATAGTAGTTCCATCTCGTCGTTGAACCCACTATTTTGTTGTTCTGGTCAACCATTTCCATGAACTTCCCAATCACCAGAGGCACCGACTCGATCCTCTTCGCCTCCTTTTGGGCTCTCAACAGTTCTCTCTTTATATTTTTTTGCTCGTCCTTCACATATTCTTCTTGAATGTCGATGAACTCCATCTGTCAGTAACGATTGCTAGTTTTTTGTATTTGGGGTTACCTTGGGTATTTTTATCCATGCTCACAACAGGCGTCATTCTGGGTTGAATGCGAGGTGAAAGAAGGCTTCATCTAAGGTGAGGAAAAGTTTCTTACACAAGACGGTACCCTTCCGTGGAAGGAACATCTCCTTGTGCTCAAGCGGGAGCATCTCTGTAGCTAAAATCAGAAGCTTGGGTCATGCCAACAGAGTCAAATTTCATAGACTTAAACGAGTCTCTTCCAGTAGTCACAGGTCAGTATCCTTCTGAAGATCGAAGTGAAATCGCAAGGCGCGTCACTAAGACAGATTTCGATCTGATATTGAAGAGTGGTTCTAGGAAGGACCGAAAGTGCTTGACGGCTTAGGGTCATCAAATAAATAGATTTTATTTTCTATTGAACATTGTTATTTCATATGAACTAGTGTAGTTGGTTATTGCTTTGTAAATTGTTGAACTGGTCAGTCTTTGTTGGAACTTGGAACATGGATATACTTGATTGTAATTTGTGGATTGGACTTGGACTATCTGATGATGAACTGTTGAATCACATAGTGGGAATTCGTATAGCATTGTTGTCTCATTAATGCAATTGCAATCGTATTTGATGAAAAAATTAATAATTGGAACCATTTGTTTGCAATCCCTTTGCTAAAAGTCTAAGTCAATTATGTTTTTTGAGTTGGCTCTTCCATAATTTGAGTAGCAGAGTTTGTCCTTTCGGAATTCCATAGATGGCAGTTCAAGAAAGAAAGGGGTGTCTAAAGTCACTCGCATTTTTTTGAAAGTAAGTTGAATGGCATTGTAAACGAGTGCATTATCGGTTGAAGCCGACACCCTTCATTTCTTTAGCTTGAGTTGTTTAGAAAATGGCCAAAGTTCTTGAAGTATTGGAGTCCCTAGAAACTTTGATACAATATACTACTGATGACACCATCAAAATTAGCAAAACCACTCTTGTTGACATTCAAATATGTTTACAAAATGGACAGGAAAAGATTGACTTTTTGTAGTTGGAGTCTCAACTTCAGCAAGAAGAATTACAATAATGGAGTCATCATTTTGAACCCTGTTTTGTTCAGAACATTGAAACATACTCCCATCAGTAGCAAGAATATAAAATTGAAGTTGATTCAAATCCAGTGACCAATGAATCAGCAGAGTTGCATGCAGATGCAGAAGTTCAGTGTGCACTTCCCAAGCCCATCATTAGACCTTGGAAAGAGCTTGTCCATAACAAGCAAAAAACTGGTCTTGGATATGACAAGGATGTGTCCTTTAATATTCCAGACTATTCCAAACCCATTCAATTTCAAAGTGTTGGGTTTCTTCATAACAGTTTCACCTTCAGAAGTTTCAGATTCTACTCCTCTTCCACAACAACAACAACAGATTGTTATATGCCAACATTGTGATCGAGTTGGCCATATGAAAGATCATTGTTTTGATCTTCATCCATGTAGGCATTGTCATAAAACCACTCATTCTTCAAATAGATGCTTCAAAAACAAGCCTCCTGCAAGAACACAGATTCGTCTTGGATGGATCGCTTCTTGGCAATGGGCATCAACAGCTAAGAAAATGTTTCAGTCATATGTCAGAATTTCTTTTAGAGTATTAAAAAGTCTTGCAGTTGAGTTTTCTCCATCATCTCACCTTGTATCTGACAGGGGGGAGTGATGGTCATATACAAGCTTCAAAGCCACATCAAGTGAGCCTGAGCCACAATCTTTCATACCATATTCAGAGTTGTAGCCAAAGACAAAGATGCCCCTAAACATGCCTTTGGTTGGTGGCCAGCCTTAAACCATCTATGCGAGGTTGAGCTTCTCCCTCTTCAAAGAATTGGGGACAGTTCCTCTGGTAGAAGACATCAACTTCTTGCGAGTTTTGGAGGAGTTCCAGGAATTTCATTAAACATTCCAGAGTTGGTGATCATCATTAAACCACCGCAGGTTGAGACCTCCCTTTTCAAGTTGAGGTTCTCCCTTTTTATGCAGGTTGCAAACCTCCCTTTTTTGTGAAAATTCCTAGATTTGACAATCTAAAGAATCCTACTGCAACCATCTAAGTTACTTCTATTATGTAAATTGCATTTACAGAATTAATTCATAATGAATTATTGAAGTAACTACTGAAGCATCCTGCACTTAATTAAATATGATTCTGAAACAAGGAAACTGAGCAAGAAATCAATCACACATAGGACACCTTTACTTTGGACTAAGTCCCCAAAAAACCCAATGCGGGAAAACTGGTGCAAAAGATCCAAGGGTTTGTATTATTAACCAGTAGCAATTTCCGAATACCTCAAGGGTTATTCAGTTACACAGAGAGAAATACTGGCAGAAAGCATTGTGAGAATACCTCACTCAATCACTGGAAAATCCGGCCGATCTTAAAGACCGGAAAAGTCGCCTTCCGGAGGTCTTCGTAGTGACTACGTAGGCATTGCGTCACCCCAACCGGTGATAGATCTAACTCTGTGAATCACAGATCTCTGTAGTCCTCCTAGTCTCACACCTCGTTTTCCAGCTTTTGATCCGATCTCGACCGCTAAATACTCCGAAACCCTCTCACCCACCGCATAGCCCCCCGCATGGCTCTGATTATCAACCCATCTAGCTCTACGTTGGTTGTGCTAGATGTCTCTCTGCCTCTCTCTGTTGATTCTCCAGTTGAGAAAATCTCTCTCTGGATGCTATCTGTATCCCTCACTGCATTGAATCACTTAGATCTGATCTTTGTCCAAGCACTTGCTCCTTTAGAAGAATTTGATCTCAAGATTCACTCTCGTGTGTGTTTCCAAACGACCATCAAGTCTTTTGTTGACCACTCCGTGTCAGCAACCCCATAGCAGTATACCCCTTTTTTTCGCAAAAGGGATCCATCATGTTCGAGTGTTCGTGCCATTCAGATTTCATCATTCAGTCGACAATTTGTAAATGATGTAAACCCATTCTGCATATTTATAATGTAAATGATCTTAGTGGAACATCATGTATGTAACAACTTAGGTAAGCCTAGTATTTTGGTGACGATCTCTATCCTAGGAGGTTTTTTGTCTCACTAATTCATCTGTGTTTCCAGACACAAATGATCAGCAAAGTTTTTCCCTCCAGCCTCACCCCAAAGCTAAAGTGGATTTTGTCGTCAAGATACTAAGTGAGTCCTAGTGTATTTTATTGAGTCTTTGTAAAAATAATTTGGGAATGATCTTAGCTAATTGGCTAGATTATTTTATTACAGATTATTTGGTCTACTAGATCATACTTTGAGTCGCAGAATTGGGTAGATTATTGAGGGTCTTTTACGAATAGGTGTTCCCCTCATGGGTTTAATGTATTAATCTTTTGTAAAGAGGGTTGGAAAAAATAAGTCAATTAATTAAATTTTGTGGCCAAATTAAATTAAAAATCTTAAGCCAGAAATTTAATTAATTTTATGTCCTAGGTAAATTTAATTTTTTCAAGGGCAAGATTCATGGGTCCTTGAAAAATAATTTTTTAAAGGTCTTGGGCCAAGGGAATATTGAAAATTTTGAGAAATTTTGGACCCTTGAGCCTTGATAGTTAAGTCAAAGTCAATTTTTTGAGGTAATTAACTCAAAATTATTATTTTTGAGTTAATTAAAAAAGAACTAAATGAAAAATTCGAAATTCCTCAAAAGATAATAATTTCGACGGACGAGATTAAAAGATAATCAAATATTTTTTTACGGTCGAGATTACTTTGACGAGGATCAAGCAAACTAGTTGTTGGAGAATTTATCTATAAATTAGAGGTCAGTGTCAGTTTTTTATCTCATCTGATCTTTTGATAGTGTACTAGCTCTTGAAGCTCTTCTGTACTACTTTATGGAATAATACAACAAAGTCTTTGGGGTTTTACTTGATGGTGGTGTTCCTCTTCGACATTTTATGGTAATCTTGTTCTTAATGTTTTGCCGTTGATTTTTTACTGAATCATTGATTAATAGCTCTTGTAGAGTAATCTATTGTACAAGTATTGTGCTTAGGTTACTGGATTTAGGATAACAATTTTAATTGGATTGAATTAGCAGGTAGGTATCTCTAATTCTTGATTTTTTTTTTTAATCTTATTTTTTTATTGATTTAACAGTTTAACTTTAAGTGTGCATAAATCTCTCGGATTTAAAATTGGGCTTTTGGGGAAGTCCTTCGCTGGATCAGCTGACTCCCAAGGAAATAAGATTTGAAGAGCCCTCCGGATCTAATTCCCCAAGCTTATCTTAAGTTCTCTTCTTGCTGGGTTTTCTAGTGCTTGTGCCTAAATAAAAATTTATCTTAGCTTTTATTTATCGAATTTAAAGTTAGATTTGGCTAGTAAGAGCCTCAGATATTCAGATCTGGGAGCAAAGTCAACTTACACTCCTCAGATCTGGTAGATCTGCAACTTTTGTGCATACTTCTATAATTTTAATGGTGTAAATATTTAGAAATTTTTTAGTTTTTCTGATTTCTAACTCGGGATCGGAGTTTCGTTTTCGATTTTTGTTGGGTTTCTGGGTTTTGGTTTCTGGTTTTGTGCAGGTGACATTTGAGGTTTTTTAGAGAAAAAATATTTTTGGATCTGAAACAGATCTAGGCCCTGGAGGGTAAGATCTGACCTCAAGATCAGAATTTTTGCAGGGATATTCAAGTTTAAAAAATTTCAGATCTGAGTTTATGGGTAAAAATTATCACTGGGCAAAGGAAATTTTTCGAAATTTTTTAATGTGCACCAGTTGTGCTTGCGTTTTTCTCTTCTTCGGGTCTACATTTTCCTAGTTTCTTCCTTCATCTGGTGGCTCCTCGCTGTGTTCTCTATGGCCTTTCTTTCTATTGGTCGTGATCGTGAGCCCTCGTTGTTCTGCCCCTACATTTTCTGCTCCTCCTCACGCAGCTCTCTTCCCTGTTTGTTGACCCAACCCTCATGCTACCCTCCTTCTGCGTCCAGCCTACATCCCTTATTCTTTCCGCAATCCCTAACCCGCAGTGTTTCCCCTCTTCTCTGCCTTGCTCTTCCCCACTCTACCTCCTCGTATATCCTCACACAGTCCTCCCTCCTGTCTGCGTCCTGCTGCCATCTCCCTTCTCTCTCATCCTACCAGCCCTAACTCTATTGCGTCCTTTCCTTACCCAAGTCTCTCTGTCGGTTGCCCGTGTTCATTTCGACCCTCAGCCTTCACGCTTCCTCATTCTTGACTTCACTAAACCTAACTTCATATCAAAGCAAATAATCAAATCACATTTCGATTTTATTTTTTTAACTTTGGTTTTAACTTTTATTTTTGTTGGGTTTTCATACAACTAACATTTATGTTTGATTTTTTTTTTTGGAATGAGATTTTATTTTAAATTATTTTTTTAGTTTGGCCTTTATTTAAAATCAAATTAAAAATTTTATTAATTTTAAATTTTTGAAAAAAATTCAAAAAAATCATTTTTTTTCTTTACTAACGTTTAAAATTTTTAAAAAAATTCCAAAAAAAATTTAATTAACTTTTAACATTAGAAATTGTTTTATTTTTTTAACTTTCCCCTTTTTTTTTCCTTTTGTAGAGAAAATTTTAAAGGCCATTTATTTTTGAAGTTATATTTTTCAATCTAAGGGTTTTGAGCCATTTAAATGATAAAAATTTTACGTTGGAAAATTATTTAATTATGGAGGAATTCTTATAGTTGACATGATTAAATTTTTTAAATATCTTACGGTTGACTATAGGAGAAAAATAATTTTTTTTATTGGATTTGCATTATTTTAGAAGATCATTTAATCCGTAAATTATTTGATGAAGTGCTTATTTAGCATTGAAATTTCATGCTATTTCTTGATGATTAATTACTGAGATTTAAGTGTTGAATACTTTCATATGCTTCAGTTGAGTTTCATGATCATTGGCATCTGAATTTTTTAAATGTTTGCTATCGATTGCCTATCGTTTAAGTAACTCTTGTTTCATTTACTTGAATTATTGTTCCTTTATTGAATATTTAAGTTTGGGAAACTTTCAAGTAATTGTGATCGATATTTTTGAAAGCTGCATTGTGGATCTGTGACAAATTGTATATCTTTTAATTGAGTAATTTTTGGTGTCTTCATAATTGGCACTCTTGTTTAAGTACTTAGTGGTTGAATCAGATAATTTGTAATCTAAGTGCTTTGAGCTTTTTTAACACCACCTCTCATCTTCGAAGTTTGCTTCATCTCGCTCCGTCTTTTAATCATTTTCCTTGCAATCTGCATTCTAAGTTAGCATTGCACATAAGATAATTATTCATTCAAGCAGCAGTTTCTCATCAAGTACTTGGTTCTAAATTCTTAGCAAGATAGTTGACTCCATAAAGCAGTGGTATCAATCATTCAAATCTAATCGAATCCTTTAATCTTGCTAGATCTAATACAAGTATTTGGTCGCTTAATCCGTGTTTCCGAAATAGTTGGTCTCAAACTAGTTCTTCTTCTTTCCATTTCCATAGGGTCTACCCCTCTTAGTCCTGCTATAGAGAGACAACTTAAATAGAGAGACTGCGATCGTGTGGTGATGCAAATTTCCCCGGATATGAGTCGTTGGTTACTTGCCTAGACATTTTGTGCAACAACATTTTTTGGCACCGTTGCCAGGGAACATCTTGTTCTCGGCGCTTCAACGACATTTTCTAATCTTCTAATGTTTTTCGCCGTTCATTAACTTGTCATACGACATAACATTTTTTGGCGCCATTTCATTTTTTCATCTTTTCATCACCATATATTTTGTCATCTCACTAATCCTTTTTGCACCTTTAGCACCTGGACATTTCGGTTGGTTTCCTGTTTGGGTGGAAACTCGACTTTTTCATCCATTATTTCTCAAACAAGAAGCCCTTTCTGATATCCATCTGCTTCTCCCTGACTGAATTTTCGGTTTTTGTCTTTAGGATCTTGGAGTTAGATTCATGTTCGAGTGTCCACTCCACTTCTTTCATTTCTTACAAGAATTTTCTGCTAATAAGCTCGCTTCTTGTGGACCTCTTGATTTTTCTTGAACAAGGATCTCTCTCTCTAACATCCACTTGGCCTTTAAGCAAGTCATCATGGATGATACCCTTCATGACATGCCGGAAAAGGCCATTCATCAATTGCCTTTGTTCTCGGGTGGTGATTCAATCACTGCTGCAAAGCATATCTTAAAGTTTAATCGTTGTATCACAATATTTTGTAGCTTTGCACAATATAATCATGAAGATGTCAAGATACGTCTCTTTGGCTATTCCTTAAAGGGTGATGCTATGGATTGGTTTCAAAATTGTCCTGAGGAGTCATTTTATTGTTTACAGTACATCATCAATGCTTTTAAAGATATATATATGAAACAAGGTGGCTCGCCTTGTGCCCCCATTACTATGCAAAAGAATGAAAGTGATCTTGTAGAGAACTCAACTATCAACAAAAGATTTCAAGACAATTCTCAGGATGAATCCACTTGTACCATGACAACACAAATCCATGATAGTGGTGAAGCAGAAACAAGTTGTCAAATCAGATGGATAAAGGGCACTATATTGAATACATTTGATGCCACAGGGCATACTTTGTATTGTATCTCTAACCTTACACTTTGTTATTTCAAACATTTTCGTTTTGTAGTTAAATTAAATTTTTGTGTTAGTAGAATAGTCAATAAATGAAGAGCTTCTATTTTCATGTGCTTAATGTTATATGACAAATTTTTGATGGACACTACTTATATAACATTGTGTGTTGCTTGGATGTAGATTTTGGATTCTCACATTCTTCCAATGAAGCAATGTGTCCCCAAGTAGAGCCAAATGTTGACCACTCAATGTCAACGACCCCATAGCAGTAAACCCCTTTTTTTCGCAAAAGGAATCTATCATGTTCAAGCGTTCTTTCCATTCAGATTTCATCATTTAGTCCACAGTTTGTAAATGATGTAAGCCCATTCTGCATATTTATAATGTAAATGATCTTAGTAGGACCATCATATATGTAACAACCAAGGTAACCCTAGTATTTTGGTGACGATTTCTATGCTAGGAGCTTTTTTGTCTCACTGATTCATCTGTATCTCTAGACACAAATGATCGGCAAAGTATTTCCCCTCCAGGCTCACTCCAAAGCTAGGGTGGATTTTTTCGTCAAGATACTAAGTGAGTCCTAGTGTTTTTTATCGAGTCTTTGTAAAAGTAATTTCGGAATGATCCTAGCTAATTTGTTAAATCATTTTATTACAGATTGTTGGGTCTACTAGGTCATATTTTTTAGTTGCAGAATTGGGTAGATTATTGAGAGTCTGTTACGAATGAGTTTTCCCCCTCATGGGTTTAATGCATTAACCTTTTGTAAAGAGGGTTGGAAAATAATTAATCCCCTCATAAGTCAATTAATTAATTTTCTGGCTAAATTAAATTAAAAATCCTAAACCAAAAATTTAATTAATTTTATGTCCTCGATAAATTTAAATTCTTCAAAAGCAAAATTCATGCGTCTCTGAAAAATAAACTTTTAAAAGTCTCAGGCCAAAGGAATATTGAAAATTTTGAGAAAATTTGGACCCATGGACCTTTGTAGTTAAATCAAAGTCAATTTTTTGAGGTAATTAACTCAAAATTATTATTTTTGAGTTAATTAGAAAGGAATTAAATGAAATATTCGAAATTCCTCAAAAAATAATAATTTCGACGCACGAGATTAAAAGATAATCAAATCTTTTTTTACGATCGAGATTACTTTGATGGGTATCAAGTGAACTAGTCGTTGGAGAATTTATCTATAAATTAGAAGTCAGTGTCAGTCTATAATCATCCGATCTCTTGATCGTGTACTAGCTATCGAAACTCTCCTGTAATACTTTCTGGAATAATACAAACGAAGCCCTTGGGGTTTTATTTGATGGTGGTGTTCCTCTTCGGTATCTTATGGTAAACTTGTTCTTAAAATTCTACAAGTAATTATTTTAATGAATTGTTGATTAATAGCTCTTGTAGAATAATCTATTGCACAGGTATCTTGCTTAGTTTACTAGATTTAGGGTAAGAATTTTAATTGGATTGAATTATCACGTATCTCTAATTCTTGAAAATTTTATTTTTATCTTATTTCTTATTGATTTAACAGTTTAACTTTAAGTGTGCATAAATCTCTCGAATTTAAAATTGGAGGTTTGGGGAAGTCCTTGGCTGGACCAGCTGACTCCCAAGGAATAAGATCTGAAGAGCCCTCCTAATCTAATTCCCAAGCTTATCTTAAGTTCTTTTCTATATGGTTTTCTAGAGCCTCAGGCCTAAATAAAAAATTTATCTTAGGGTTTTAGTCGATCGAATTTAAAGTTATATCCTGCTAGTAAGAGCCTTAGATCTTCGTATCTTGGAGCCAAGCCGACTTGCACTCCCTCAGACGTGTACACTGGGTTAACTTTTGTGCATAGTTCGTAATTTTTTTTTAACATAATCGGTTGCTATTTTTAATATTCCAAAAAAGGAGGATAAAAACCCATGGTTACATGCTAGACCCATGCAGTGGGCAGCAAAGGAGGAAGTAGCTATGGATTGGTTTCCCTGAAATTGTCTTGAGGATTCTTTTATTTTTACAAAGACATTTCATCAACAAGCTAAAGATAGATATTTGAAACAAAGTGGCTCGCCTTGTGCTCCCAGTACTATGCAAAATAATGAAAGTGATCTTGTAGTTAACTCAACTATCAACAAAAGATTTCAAGACAATTCTCAAGATGAATCCACTTGTATCACGACAACACAAATCCATGATAGTGGTGAAGTAGGAACAAGTTATCAAATCAGTGTTGACAATGATAAGCATCTTCTTAAGGAATTGATTCAGATGGTTAAGGATATACAATTGAATCAAGCTCAAATAATCAAGAATACAAAGGTTAATCAGGTTCAACTTATTAAAGATATGGAACTTAACCAAGCAATATTAACAGTTGATCATGTCAGGAAAATTGATTCCATACAAAACAAGTTATTAGCCTTAGAGGAAAAGATAACAATCATGGAATTCAATCACTCCAGTCAAATGACTGCCATGGAAGAAAGACATATTGAAGAAATGACGATCATGGAATTTAATCACACTAATCAGATGGCCACCATGCAGAATCATTTGATCACCATGGAAGCAAATCATGAGAAAGAAATGAACTATATGCAAAATTGTTTCATGGCCATGAAAGCGAATAATGATAAAATGATAAAAGACATGGAAACTGATAAGATGTCTCTTCAACACAGGTTGTTGACTGTTGAAGAGTCATGCAAAGGAAATCAGTGTTATAAAGGTTAAGCATTCTAATCAAATGACTGTTATTTAGAATAAGCTGGAAAAAATGGAAAGATCACACATATAGAATTCCTAAACCAACTGAGAATTGTCAACAGATCACAGGCCTCCTAGTTTTATGAGGAGACCATTTCTTCCATTGAAAAGTGGTCGATTGAAGAAGGCTCGGATAAAAGGAAAACCGAAGGGAATCAGATTAATACATGTGAAGTTAATCCATCACCCTTGACACAGCAAATGTAGAATGAAGAGAGGCATGTCACACATATCTTGAATACTTCGTCTGAAAGTTCACAAACAGAATGTTCCACATCATCAGCGATACAGTGTGCCACAAAGAAAATCCTGAAGCGAAAAAGAAAAAGAATAAGGAAGCGGTTTGATACATATGATGTCCGCGAACAACTCGATTTTCGAATAAGAAAAGTCCTACCGTATGTAGGATGGGACATGGCACATCCGAAAAACAACCCACAGATTTTCCTGTAAGCAGAAAAATGCTCGGTATGCACTATATTGAACACATTTGATGCCATAGGGCATCCTTTGTATTATATTTCTAACCTTACACCTTGTTATTTCAGCATTTCATTTTGTAGTTAGAGTAGATTTACATTTCATGTTAGTAGAATAGTCAATAAATGAAGAGCTTCTATTTTCATGTGCTTAATGTTATATGATGAATTTTGGATGGAAGATACTTATATAATATTGTGTGCTGTTTGGATGCAGATTCTGGATTCTCACATTCCTCCGATGAAGTAACGTGTCCCCAAGTAGAGCCAAATGTTGACCACTTCCGTGCCTAATGACACCTGCCAGACACCCATTTTTTTGCAAAAGGGATCTATCATGTTCAAATGTTTGTGCCATTCAAATATGTTTGTAAAATATGTAAACTCATTCTGCATGTTTATAATATAAATGAGCTTAGTAAGAGCATCATATATGTAACAACCCAGGTAAGCCTAGTATTTTGGTGACGCTTTCTATCCTAGGAGGATTTTTGTCTCACTGATTTATCTGTCTCTCTAGACACAATGATCGGCAGAGTTTTTTCTCTCCAACCTCACCTCAAAGCTAGGGTGGATTTTGTCGTCAAGATATTAAGTGAACCCTATTGTTTTTTATCGAGTGTTTGTAAAAGTAATCTGGGAATGGTCCTAGCTAATTGGCTAGATCATTTTATTACAGATTGTTGTGTCTACTAGATCATATTTTGAGTCGCAAAATTGGGTAGATTATTGAGGGTCTATTACAAATGGGTATTTCCTTCATGGGTTTAATGTATTAATTTTATGTAAAGATGGTTGGAAAATAATTAATCCTCTCATGAGTCAATTAATTAAATTTTTTGGCCAAATTAAATTAAAATCCCAAGAAAAAAATCATTAATTTTATGCCCTAGGTAAATTTAAAGTTTTCAAAGGCAAAATTCGCGGGTCTCTAAAAAATAAATTTTTAAAAGTCCTGAGCCAAGGGAATATTGAAAATTTTGAGAAATTTTGGACCCTTGGGCCTTGATAGTTAAGTCAAAGTCAAATTTTTGAGGTAATTAACTCAAAATTATTATTTTTGAGTTAATTAAAAACGAACTAAATGAAAATTTCGAAATTCTTCAAAAAATTATATTTTCGACGGACGAGATTAAAAGATAATCAAAACCCTTTTGACGGTCGAGATTATTTTGACGGGGATCAAGCGAACTAGCCGTTGGAGAATTTATCTATAAATTAGAGGTCAGTGTCAGTGTTTGGATCATCCGATCTTTTGATCGTGTACTAGCTCTTGAAGCTGTCCTATACTACTTTATGGGATAATACAAACGAAGTCTTTTTTGATGGTGGTGTTCATCTTCGGTATTTTATGGTAATCTTGTTCTTTATATTCTGTCGGTAATTATTTTAATGAATTGCTGATTAATAACTATTGTAGAGTAATCTATTGCACAAGCATCTTTCTTAGGTTACTGGATTTAGGGTAAGAATTTTAATTGGATTGAATTAGCAGGTATCTCTACCTCTTGAAAATTTTATTTTTATCTTATTTCTCTATTGATTTCACAGTTTAACTTTAAGTGTGTAGAAATCCCTCGAATTTAGAATTGGACGTTTGGGAAAGTCCTCGGATGGACCAGTGGACTCCCAAGGAAATAAGATCTGAAGAGCCCTCTGGATCTAATTCCCCAAGATTATCTTAAGTTCTCTTCTTTCAGGGTTTTCCTAGAGCTTGTGCCTGAATAAGAAAATTTATCTCAACTTTTATTTATCAAATTTAAAGTTAGATCTGGTTGGCAAGAGCCTTAGATCTTCAGATCTGGGAGCGAAGTTAGACTTACACTCCTCAGATCTGGGAGATCTACAACTTTTGTTCATAGTTCCGTAATTTTTTTTTTTCTAACATAATCGGTTGCTATTTTGTATTCCAAAAAAGAGGAGGAAAAACTCCATGGTTACATGCTAGACTGCTTGCAGTGTAGTGGAGGAAGTACCTACAGCAAAATGCTACATTTCCTTTGTTTCTAGTTTTCGAGAAGAGCTGAAATACAGATAATGCATATATGCGGACAAATTGAGACAAAAGAAGGTTACATTTGAAAGACATGCTTAAAAGAAGAGATCAGATTAATCAATATTGATGTGGCTAATATGGCGCGCTGTAGAGTCCTTAGGATTGTCTTCATTGCCAGCATTCCTCAAATTGTTGGAGCTGGAGCTTGGAGCGGTGTGCTTCTCCAATATGTATTTGAGAATTTGCACTGATTCTTCAGCATGTGTACATTGATTGGAGAGAGTGTTGAACTGATTTTGGAGAGAGGTGACCTTGTGGAGAAAGACATTAACATCTGTTTCATGTTTTTCATCCAAGATTTTTACCTCAGTTTGCAGCTTTGCGTCCAGAATATTTTGGTGAGCTCTGATTTGCTTAAGCTCCGTTTGAAGATCTGCACAGTGGAGACAATCTTCATTGCGAGCCATGCTGTAGGAGATTGCTGAGAATAAGGGGAGCAGTAAATTAACACAAGCTCTACAAATAGGGGGGGCGAGAATCTGCTGAGAAAAATTGCTAAGAATAAGCGTAATAACTGCTGAAAAGGACTGAAGGGGCAGATTAACCCAATCTCTACGAGGACGCAGATTCAGGTCATTAATGCGTAGTGCAGCAGAAGCAGGGGGGATAGGCTGAGGATCGAGAGGTGAAGGCGCCGGAGGCGCTGAACACAGCAGGGGCCCGTTGAAGAAAGGAATCGGGATGCAAGTCAGGGGATTAATCAACAGAGGGAGGCAGGCATAACGCAAGGAGGGAGAAGGGGAATGACATAAGGAGCAGGGAGCATGGAGCATGGAGATATATAGGACAGGGAGGGAGGAGGGAGCCAGCTCGAGGGGAGAACCAAGACGAAGAGATCACGAGCAGAGTGAGGGAGTGAGTACGAAAATTACTGAGAAGTGTTGTGAGGCTAGAGTGAAGGATCGGATAGGATCTCATCACAGATAGAAGCAAGATCATGGCAGAGGCATAATATTTAAAACATCATTGCAAAGGAGATGCCCCGAGATTCGTGTGCAAGCCCTGTTGGCGAGGAGAACGACATCCTTATTGAATTTGCGGAGGATGTGTCCTTCATATCATCCAAGAGGTTGCGACATCTGCTGATAGTTTGTTGGAGAGCTATATTTGCAGTTGGGCGATCATGATTCATCAGATTGATGATAATGGAGGAATCTCCAAAGACCATAGCGTTTGTAATATTAAGCTTCTTTAATTGATACAAACCTTGGAGAAGGGCTAAGGCGTCCGCTCTGTTATTTGAGAGGGTGCCTAGACCCCATTCAAAGGAAGTGAGGGTGCTACCATTTTCACTCCTTATGATGCCTCCCGCCCCTGCAATGCCCAGATTTAATTTGGAAGCCCCGTCAAAAAATAAGGAGGGTCTGGCGCTGCTCTTTATCCCGTCTGCGAAGTCCTCTTCTTTAAGCCAAATCTTCCATCTTGTATCTATTTTGTAGGTCTGTTTAGGGAGAGGATTAATGCTGCTATTTCTATCGAGAAGGTCGCCAAGGAAATCCTTTCCTCAACGCAAAGATCATTGTAATCAATTTTGCTGTTGCACTTAGCAGAGATTGTTTCAAGAGTGAGACTCCAAGATTTGCTACAAACTTTCCTAAAGGAGGGCTCTTTGTTCCTGAAGATCTTTCTATTCCGAGTGAGCCAAATGTTCCACAGAGCCACATAAGGAAGGGTGTCCCAAACTCTCTTCGAAATTTTGTTCTTCTTTTTACCCCAGGGGTAGCTGCGTTTCCAAGAGTGGAGGACCTCAGCAATGGAGCTATGATGCGCCCAGCAGGGCTGGAAGAGAGGGGTAAGCTCAGTTCAGCAGCAGGAAGCAAAGGAACACCCAATGAAGAGATGGTGGGTAGTCTCTTCTGCTTTTTGACAATTTGGGCACATTGATGGACCAAGCACACCTCTTTTCTTGAGATTTCCAGAAGTTAAAATTTTATCTTTTAGGAGAGTCCATATGAAAAACTTGATCTTGGGGATTGCTTCCGATTTCCATACTGCCTTCCAATTGGGCTAGATAGGCGTAGGATAATTTTCATTGCATAGGTGCTGATAAGCTGCTTTGATGGTGAATGTTGAACTAGAGGGGTCCCATCGGAATCCATCAATACTGTCTTTTTTAAAAGGAGCCGAGCCATAGAGATGAGATTGAAGGTTGCGAAGATCAACTTCAAGATGGACTGGAACTTTAGGAAAGTGCCATCCAGTTCAGATTTGAGTTTGGGCATCCCATTTGGAGAATTGGCTTAAGAGGTTAAGACCCATATTGCTGAAGAAGGAGAGTATGTGTTGGGCTGGGTGCCAGGTCTGTCAATGATGGGTATTTACCCCATAATTCGATCTTTTCCAACATTGATGGTGTTACCTCCCATGGGAACTTTGGAAAGATTTTGAGCTTGGAAGGGGATGGCTTTTTTGCAGAGAGCCCAGATTTTGGAGCAAGGTCTATTAGGGATATCTTAATCAAAGAGATGCTGTCGGGTGGAGTTAAGATACTTGACTTCCATGACTTTTTTCCACCAAGCTTGTTTCCCATTGATAAGCCTCCAGACAATCTTTCCTCCAAAGGCTTTGTTCAAAAGCTTGGGAGAGCGGACTCCAATTCCTCCATACTCCTGGTCTTGAATTACATGCCTCCATTTAACAAGGTTATATTTCCTTTTATCATTCTTTACCCCTTGCCATAGAAAGTGCTTGATGATAGCTTCAATTTTGAGGTGGATGATAGCAGGGGCTTGAAGGAGGGTGAAGTGGTACAATGGCAGGGATGAAAGTCCAGATTTAAAGAGGATAAGGCGGCCTGCTGAATTGAGCCACGCTGAGCCCCGTTGTTGAACTTTTCTCTTCATTTTTATCAATGGTGACATTCCAAACTTCAGCCTTCAGAGGGCCAACACTCACAAGCATACCCAAGTAAGTGAAATGGTCCCAATTCAGTTTGCAAGGAACACCAAAGATGTTAGCAATGTTGTGAATGGTTTGGTTAGATGCATTCCATTCATAAATGCAACTTTTTTGGTGATTGATCAAACCTCCGGAGTAAAGCATGAACTTGTCCAAGACCGTTTTAAAATGCTGAGCAATGATGCTGGATGCTCCTCCCATCAGAAGAGTATCATCTGCAAATTGAGAGTGATTCATATTTTTAACGTTGTTGCCGAATTTGATGCCTGTGATGAGACTCGCTCATCTCATATGATCCAAGGCCTTGCTGAAGGATTCCGCCATAAGGATGAAGAGGTAGGGGGAGAGAGGACATCCTTGCCTTAATCTTCGAGAGGATTGAAAAGAGGGAGCTGGTCTACCATTGGTGAGAGGTGATATCCAAGGTTCGGAGATGTAGGAGTTAATTAGAGCAAGGAAGTTTGGATCAAAACCCATTTTTTGAAGCACAACAAGGAGGAAAGAATGCCTGACCCTGTCAAAGGCGTTGGCAAGATCAAGCTTTAATATAAATCCTTTTTCTTTGCGAGAGATGCTGAAGTGAATGGATTCTTGAACAAGGAGGATGGAATCAGTAATTTTCCTTTGGGATATGAAGCCTCCTTGGTTTTTCGAGATGAGGCTATGAAGGTGGGGTTTAAGGCGCATGGCAAGAATTTTTGTGATGAGCTTATAGGAGGAATTGCAAAGAGAAATGGACCTCAATCTAGAGAAGGAGGGGCGGTTTTCTTTGGGGATAAGGGCAAGGAATGTAGAATTGGTGTAACCCCAATTTTTTTCTTGCGTTGGGTCCATTATATCATTTTCACAAGATCCTTTTTTATTAGATCCCAATAAGCTTTGTAAAAGATGATAGAAAATCCATCTGGCTCTGGAGCTTTATCCGAGTGCAAGGCCCAGATTGTGCTTTTAACCTCTTCTTCATCAATTTCTCTATTGAGTGCGCTGTTTATCTCTTCAGTGTTCATGGATGGAAGGTGCTGCAGTAGATCGGAGTAATCTTCAGGCATTCTTGTCTCTGTTAGAAGTTCTTTGAAGTGCGTGGTGGTAGCACTTTTAATTGCTTCTTGATTTGTTTGAAGGTGGCTAGCTGCGTCGATGATGGTAGCAACGTTGTTTTTTGCTTTTCAGACAATGGCTTGCTTATGAAAAAAAGCAGTGTTTTTATCCCCTGATTGGAGCCATAAATTCCTTGACTTGATATGCCATTTCTCCTCCTCTTCTCTGCTGGCTCGATAGAGCTGCCAATAGAGGTCTTTTTCCTTGCTGAGGCATTCTTGATTGAGGCCCTAAGCTTCGATGTTACTGTGGACATCATCCAATTTGTATTTAATTTCAATCTTGATTTGATCCGGTTCTTTGTATTGGGTTTTGGCCCATTCCTTCAGAGCCAACTTAGTTTTCTTTAATTTGGTCTCCCATATAAAGGATGGAGAGCCTTCAACATGTTGCATCCAAGTATTGCGAACCAGTTGGTTTGCTTCCAGAATGTCATTCCAGAGTGAACTGTTTTTGAAAGGAATGGGGCCAAGAGAGTGGTGATCTCCAAAAGTGAGAGAGATGGGATAGTGATCCGAGGCTGGAAAGGGGAGAACGATGGCTGTGGCTGTGGAGTAGTATGAGAGCAGAGTGACAAGCAACCATGTTAAAATTGGACAACTAGGTCCAAACTCCATGTTGTGATGCTTAGATGAAGACACAAATACTTTTATTGGGTTCCTCTTTTGAAGACATGCAAGATCGATCTAAAGATCATCTTGATCCGTTGAGTTGCACATTTATTTAAATTTATTTTTAATACTTTCAAAAATATGGCAAAGTCGGCCTTAAGGTTTTACAACCCCGTAAAAATGTGTCACAAGCCCTCAATGATTGATATAAATAGAGTCAACGTTGAGGACATTTCACTCATCTCATCACACACATCCTCATGATCTAGAAATGGATGTCGTAAATCGATGCGCTGTAAATATGAATGATGCCGTAATTATGGATGATGCCGAAGCACATGGGATGGTGCTAAATCTAGACGATGCCGAAATGGATGCCGAAATATGGCCTCTGGTGATGATGCTGTAAATATGAATGATGTCGTAACTCCTTGGATGGATGCCGTAATTATGGATGATGTCGTAAATGGATGCCGTAACTCATGCGCTAAATATGAATGATGCCATAAATCTGGATGATGTCGAAAATCTAGATGTGGGATTCTTTTGTTGAATTATGTTGATTTTTGATGAGCTATATTTAAGGGCTATGTGTGTGACACTTCAGGTTGGCTGACCGTATTGAGACTTTGTTGGTTGAAGCATCCTGTTGACCACCATAACACACCAACACACTTATATTTTTCTGGCTTGTCTTCTGTTAATCTACTGGTATGTTCTATCAGCACTTTATTTTCTTGTTTATGTGATTTCTGACTGACATTAGGGATAAAATTAAAGTTGCATCAAGTATATAACATCTTCAAAAATTTACATGGAATCAAAGCTGAGGTGAATACAAAGCCCTAGTTTATAGCAATCACCGAAGAAGAGGATGGGTTCCTAAAACTACAATGGCTTTAAGGCTGATGAAAAATTGATTGGGAAGGATGACTTCCATGCTTGGAAGATGAAATTGGATCTTAATTTGGAAGACCAATATGTCATGGACTATGTGCAGGGTAAAATCCAAGAGCCTCCATCCACTGCAACTGCTGCTGCCAAATCAAAGTACAAGAAGGGAAAAATCAAAGAAAAGCTGATGATCGGGGACTCAGTTCATAAGAGTCTGGTTGCCTACATATATGAGCTAGGTCACTATGCTAGAGAATGCCATTTTAAGAAGGTCAAGAAAAGGAAGGCTCCCTCCGACAGAAATGGGAAACCTTTCAAAAGGTCAAGAAATTCTAGGTATGAGGAATCAAATGTTTTTGATGATAAAAGAAATGAATTCATTCGTGTATCTTCCCTCTCTACTGCATCTCCACCTGACACTATGGATATCTAGTTGATAGATCGTGGTGCCTTAAGGCACATCATTGGGTTCAAGGAAGAACTTACTGATATGGTTGAGAAGGATACTAATCTACAAATTATCCTTGGAGATAATGCCACATATCCCGTGAAAGGGACAGGGACTGTGACCCTCCACTTGTCTCATGGTCAAGTCCTCTGCCTGTAAGATGTACTATATGTACCTAATTTTAAGAAGAACCTTGTGTCTATTTCAGCCATGGAAGACAAAGGTTTCAATGTGGCATTCATTGATGGAAGGTACGCATGTGGAAGAAGAGTTTCAAGGAAGCTATCATGATTGGGTTTAGAGTTGTTACACTCTACCAGGTTGGAGGAAGTCCACTGGGAGCGATGACATATGATACTATCCAATAGACTGAACTATGGCACCAAAGGTTTAAACAACCTCACTACAAGGCCCTTCCCGAAGCAAGGAAGGTGGTGACAGGAATGCTTGAGTTCTCAAATAATCATGAAGGTTTATGTCAGGGTTGTGCCGAAGGAAATCATACAAGGGGACCTTTCCCCTCAAGTGCCACAAAGACATATGATTTCTTGCAATTAGTACATTCTGATTTGTCTGGTATGTTTCCCGTGAGGATGTTCTTATTATATGAGACGAACGAGTTCAAGAACTTTTGCAGAGGAGCTAGCATCAAGAGGGAGACCACAATGTTTGTGGGCTACAACAAAAATTCGAAGGCCTATAAAGTATATGTGCCTGGTAAAAGGGATGTGGAGATATTCCATGATTTTACCTTTGACAAAGATGCTTCCCTAAGGAAAGTAGTCAATCTTCCGAGATCTAAGGAAGATCATGAAGCAAGGCCTGGAAATCAAGAAGAACTAAAGGATGAGACGATGCCCGATGTTGAAAGACCAATGGACCTGATTGATCCACCTCCTTCAATAGGGAAGAGACTATCATGGCTCAAGGACACTCTCGCAGGAGGATGCCGCAGGACATATGGCCCCAAGGGGGACATTCGTGAGCAAAGAAGCCACATAGATACCAAGGGTATCTAGTAGCCATGAGTACTATTGTACAATCTGAGCTTGGATCTTTTGAGGAAGCCATAAAACATCAACTCTAGAAGGATGATATGCACGAAGAGTATGAGTCCATAATGAAGAATGATGTTTGGGATGTGGTTCCAAGACCGGAGGACAAAGCAGTTGTCACTTCGAAATGGCTCTATAAGATCAAGCATGGATCTGATGGAAGCGTTGAACAATTCAAGGCAAGATTCGTTGCCCATGGCTTCTCTCAAAAGGAAGGCATAGACTATGATGTCACACCTGCACCTGTGACCCGATATACCACCATTCGATCAACAATAGCCCTTGTTGCTACGCAAGGATGGAGTCTTCATTAGATGGATGTAAAGACCGCATTTCTGCATGATGCATTAAAGGAAGAAGGTGTATGTTGAGCAACCTCTGGGGTTTGAAGTCCAAGCTGGGACACCCATGTCTGCAGGTTGAAGAAAGTCCCATGGGTCATAGTTTTAAAACCGGAACCGGTCTAACCGGGAGCGGTCAGATCTCAATGAACCGGTTTTTAAAAAATACATTAAATAATTATTTTTTTAATAAAAAAAACTATTTTTAAGATTTGCAACCATGATTCCAAGCCAATAGAGACAAAATATGCAAAGTTTGCTCATTTATATACCATGCAAAGGTGAATATATCAAAATGGCACCGAGTGCAATACATATCATCATGATCAAAATTATCACCACTACTAGACAAGGGATCATCAACATGAGCTACATAAATAATATGGCTCAAAGTTTGAGGACTCCTAAAACTCCTCTACAACTTTAGTAGTAGTAGTAGTAGCAAAAATAGACATCAAAACTACAAATCACTGAGCAACATGGTCTCTCATGAAACTCATCATTGATTCATCGCTACTAGAAATGGGATCATCAACAAGAGATACATAAACATTATCTAGCTCAAAGTCTTCAGACTTGGATTGCTCAACCTTATAACATGATAGAAATTGAAAA
This sequence comes from Pinus albicaulis, assembly GCA_034641835.2. NCBI lineage: Eukaryota > Viridiplantae > Streptophyta > Pinopsida > Pinales > Pinaceae > Pinus > Pinus albicaulis. Next base: position 771,875,435 of record CM076569.1, read on the forward strand.
AGTTTAACATGCCTAACCAATGATTTTGGTTTGAGTGAAGAGTTCATCTCCTCAACCTTAAAATGCGGTAGAAAAAGATTAGCATGCCTAACCAGTTGTTTTCCTTTGATCGAAGGGTACATCAAGGTTCTTAAAGGACTTCATGCTCTTGATCAAATGCCAATATCATTCCCTTACACATGATAGAATCAAATGGAAACATTGCAAATTCCCAAACCATGAAACCCTGAAAACCATAAAGTCTGCTGAATTTTGAGTGAAACCTAAAATTCTAGTTTCTCCATATGAAATCTAATGAGGTCGAAACCACTCTTAAACATCCTGAGTCATTTCATGGTAATGTCACTTTTACTTTAAGAATTTAACATTACCATGAAATGTCAATGCTTCCCTTACCTCCACATCAGCCCTAAAACCCATTTCTGGCCGTGCGTGGGTCCGCATAGGGAAAGAGTAGCTAAATGAACCCCCCCCCCTTATAAACAAATCAGCCCTAAAGCTTAACCGACCGATTAGGAACGGAACCGGCCGATTTATGCATAAACCGGCCGGTTTCATTCCTAACCGGCCAGTTAGGTCCGGTTTTTGCAAAAACAGGCGAAATGCCCTCTTCAACCGAGTTGCTTGGCCGGTTTCGACCACTGGGCCATCTGACCGGCCGGTTTGGCCGGTTACCGGTTCAAACCGGCCGGTTTTTAAAACTATGCTACGGGTTGAAGCAAGTACCCAGAGCTTGGTACGAGAGGATAGATAGCTACCTGATGAAGCCAGGCTTCACTCGTAGTAATGTTGATCTGAACCTTTACTTCAAGGTTGATAGAGAGAAGCCTCTCATTCTGGTGCTATATGTGGACGACCTCTTCCTGACAGGTGTTGTCCCTCTCATTCATCAGTACAAGAGGGAGCTCACTGTTGTGTTCGAGATGAAGGACCTAGGACTGATGCCCTACTTCCTAGGCCTGGAGGTCTGGCAGAGACCTGGTGAGATTTTCCTTTCTCAAGGAAAATACATTGTGAAGCTTCTGGAAAGATGTAGTATGATGGACTGTAACTCTGTGTCGACACCAATGGAGCTCAACTTTAAAAAGTTAAGTGGCAGCGCTGTTGGGCCCATGCTAGCAAATCCTATTGAGTATCTTCAACTCGTAGGGGCCCTAATGTTCTTAGTGAACACTCGTCCGGACGTATGTTGTGTAGTGAACACTTTGAGTCAACACATGGTTGATCATAACATTCACTGGGTTGGTGCCAAGAAACTCTTGAGATATCTCTGAGGCACGATAGACCATGGGCTGAGATACACTGCCGAGAGTATGACACTCCATGGATATACTGATGCCGATTAGGCTGGCAGTGTGCTGGATCGCAAGAGCACATCTGGATGCTACTTCACACGTAGATCTGCTTCGGGCAGGAAACTGAAGTCGGTAGCCTTGAGCACTGCTGAGGCCGAATACATTGTAACATGTATGGCCTGCTGTGAAGTCACTTGGTTGCGAAAGCTCTTCAGTGAGCTATTCGAGCATGTGCTAGATGCCACCGTTATCCTTTGTGATAACTAGAGGGGGATTCGTTTGTCATAGAATCCTGTGTTCCACGAACGATCCAAGCATGTTGATGGCTGGTACCACTTTATCCGGGATATGGTATAGCGAGGCGCCGTAAGGCTCGATCATATAGGAACTGATGAGCAAGTCGCGGATATTCTCACAATGCCCTTGGGGAAGGTCATGTTCCTAACCTTCCGTGAGAATCTTGGTATCGTGGAACGACCCTATTCTGAGGGTCCTGTTGGACGATAAGCTTTGGGAGCTATGGGGGGCTTTGGGGATAGCTTCTCGGAGTTATAAGTAACCACAGGACTAGGCTTGCCGAACCTTGTTGGTGTGCTTGGGCCCCTCCGTTATGATGATTGAGTTGGTTCGCCTCTCATGATCTGTGCCCCATATGCATCCTACCCATTTGAGTTCCGGACTCATGGGAAGTACCTCTCATTTGGCCAATGAGGTGGGAAAAGCTAGAGACTAGTAGTGGACGCATCAGAGATTGTCGTACTCTCTATCTAGGATGACATGTGTCCAACCACTTGATCTGGGATCAAGTCTACTAAGGTTTCGGACCTCCTACTGACTTTGGGTCAGATAAACCAACTTCGGGTTGGTATGTGACTCTTTGAGTCCATGTGAGGTTTCGGACCTCCTACTGACTTCGGGTCAGATAAACCAACTTCGGGTTGGTATGTGACTCTTTGAGTCCATGTGAGGTTTCAGACCTCCAACTGACTTCAGGTCAGTGAGACTAACTTCAGGTTAGTATATATGACTCTCTTGAGTCCAAGTGAGGTTTTGGACCTCCTACTGACTTCGGGTCAGATAAACCGACTCCGGGTTGGTATGAGACTCTTTATGAGTCCTATAGAGGTTTCAGACCTCTGGGCTGAATATGTCAGCCGGGAATGATGTTTTTGTGACTGACCCATTTCTATTCTGAAATAAAGAGGCCAGCAAACCAAGTTACGGCGGGATGATGCATGATGTTTGATTGCACAGGTGGATGGAGTTCTCCCTAGTTGAGAGGGAGTGTTAAAATTGGACAACTAGGTCCAAACTCCATGTTGTGATGCTTAGATGAAGACACCAATATTTTTATTGGGTTCCTCATTCGAAGAGGTGCAAGAACGATCTAAAGATCATCTTGATCCGATGAGTTAACATTTCTTTGAATTTATTTTTATGACATTTTCAAATAAAGGTGTCGGTCTTTATATGCTCGGCATACCTTTAAATGTGTCACACACCCTCAGTGATTGATATAAATAGAGTCAACATTGGAGGACATTTCCATCATCTCATCACACACATCCTCATGATCTGGAAATGGATGCCGTAAATATGGATGATGCCGTAAATCTGGATGGATGCCGTAATTATGGATGATGCCGTAAATATGGATGATGTCGTAAATTTGGATGATGCCGTAAATATGGATGATGTCGTAAATTTGGATGTCGTAAATATGGATGATGCCGTAATTATGGATGATGTCGTAAATCTGGATGATGCCAGAAATGGATGTCGTAAATATGGACGATGCCATAAATCTGGATAACGCCGTAAATCTGGATGTGGGATTCTTTTGTTGAATTATGTTGATTTTTGATGAGTTGTCTTTAAGGGTTATGTGTGTGACACTTCTGGTTGGCTGACCGTATTGAGACTTTGCTGGTTGAAGCATCCTGTTGACCGCCGTAACGCACCAACACACTTATATTTTTCTAGATTGTCTTCTATCGATCTACGGGTATGTTTTATCATCACTTTACTTTCTTGTTTATGTGATTGCTGACTGACATTGGGGATAAAAGTAAAGTTGCATCAAGCATAGAACATCTTCAAAAATTTAGAAACTAGGATTCTGTCGAGTCTTTCCATGATGTTGCCTCTTCCTATTCTTCTATTGCTCCAAGTATCTACAATTCTTTGGTGCAATGTCCACCAATTCGTGGTCTTGCATTATGTCTTCAAGTTGGTTTCTGGAAGGGTCTTGGCTGAAGCAGCCTCCTCTTTTCTCATTTGCATGAAGAATTAAGTTGAAATCCCCTCCCATTATAATATTGATGTTGTCCTCATTGCCTATATCTTCTTTGATGGAGCTCCAGCAGAGTTCCTTGTCTCTATAATGATTAGGGCCATAAACATTGTAAACTATGATTTCTTTCTGCTCTCTGCAGTTTTCTAATGTCACTTTGATCCAATTCTGATTTGCAGTGCCTTTTTGTTTCCATATGCTATGATTCCAAAGGGTGGCTAATCCACCTGAGGCTCCCCTTGATTCAAATAGGGCGCCACCATAATGCTTCGCTTTGTTAATTATTGCCTTCATTTCTAATTCTCCTTGCTTTATTTCCTGTAGAAGAATGATTTCCGGTTTCTCTTGATTTATTAGATCTCTTAGGGTTGTTATTTTGGAGGGGTGCCCTAGACCCCTGTTGTTCCACGAGAGGACTTTTATCATTGCAAAAAGGTTGTTCGGAGAGTTGCTTTCCCTCCTTGTTCCTTTTGTCCTGTATCCTTGCTATTATGTCCCAGTATGTAAGTTTCGATGGGGTTCTGGGTACCTAATGCTATATCCTTTTGCGCATTTTCATCATGGTGTTGCTTTGTAGATTTCCTTCTAGGGCCATGTTTTTTTTGGGTTTCAAGAGTTGCTCCATTCTCCTTCGCTGAGTTTCTTGTGATTCGGACAATAGAGGGATCTTGGGAGGAGGAAGGAGGGTCGGGGATGGAGGGAGAGATTCGAGGAGAGTCATGTTGGGAGAGAGGGGTAAGAAGGGGGGGATCCTCGTCAGGGGGGGAAATGGATGAGAGGGGTAAGAAGGGGGGGATCCTCGTCGGGGGGGGAAATGGATGAGAGGGGGTTGGATATATCCAGCGAGGATTTGAGGGGAGGAGAGGAAGAATCAGAAGGTTGATGACTTGGATCCGGGATCTTGGGGGAAGAAGAGGGCAAGGGATTAGGCTTAGGTGGAGGCACAGCACGGGAGATATTCTTAGGGTTCGAGGTGGTCTTCTTTCTCTTAGCAGTTTCCCATTGAAGATCAGTATCCGGGCTTTCAACATCAATAATTTTTTAGCAACGATTAGCAAAGTGACCATACTCGTGACATACCTTGCATTTAAACGGGATCTGCTCATAGTCGAGCTGCTGAATATGCGTCCATTCATCCACTTTGAGCTTGATGGCCTCGGGGAGGCCTTTGCCCAGATCCACCTCAACACAGATCCTAGCGCAGGCTTGTATGTTATCCTTTGGTTCACTTCGATCAATGAATTTTCTGACTGTGTTCCGAATGGCTCTAACTGAATCATCCCCCCAGCAGTGTAAAGGGAGGTAAGGAAGGCGCACCCAAACAAGTACAGCGTTTGGGACATCCAGTTCTGGATCAAAGTCCGATGTCCATTTGTTGAGGTACAAGCCTCTGGTGTGCATAAAATAGGGTCCGTTTTTTGAAGATCAGATATTTATCTTCTTTTGTTTCAAAGTGGAAGGTGAAATACCCCCTTCCCCAGAATCGAATGGAGATTTTGCCATTGATCTTACCAGACCCATTACGTTCAACCCATCTTTGCACAGTCTTCGGCGAGGGCCAAAGCCCGGTGAACTAACCAATAAGGCCCTTCTCAGCAAGACAAAGGGCAGCCATACGAGGGAGAGAAGGTGGAAGGACAACCTCCTGCAGCCCATCAAGCTTTTCCACAAATTTGGAGATCGCCGGCCTAGGGTGAGGGGGGGCCAAGGAGCTGACAAGAGCAAAAAAGGCTTGGGCCTGGATCAGAGAAGCAGCCACCTCCGGGGAGGACTCCGGAGGGGCCATGCTAGAGCGGGAGCAGCGATCAGCTGAAGGGCTGAGAGAGAGCGCAGCAGCGCGGGCTCAGGGAGAGCGCAGCAGCGCGGCCTCAGGTGAAAAAAAAAGCATAGTTCTGTAATTTTAATGGTGTAAATATTTAGAAAAAAATTTAGTGTTTCTGATTACTAACTCGGGATCAGGGTTTCATTTTCGATTTTTGTTGGGCTTTTGGGTTTTGGTTTCTGGTTTTGTGTAGGTGACATTTGAGGGTTTTCAGAGAAAAAAAAAATTTGGATTTGAGATAGATCTAGGCCCTGGAGGGTAAGATCTAACCTCAATATCAAAATTTTTGCAAGGATATTCAAGTTAAAAAAGTTTCAGATCTGAGTTTGGGTGGCCAGTTCAATATCGCCCCATCTCCGTCCTGCAGATGCGTGGGAACTCATGCCATACTCATCTTCTTCGATCTTTGTAGATGCTGCCTTCGGATCATGCTTCTCGTCCTTGTCCTTTTTCTTCAAAGGACATTGCGTTGCTTAGTGACCCAGTTCACCACACCTGAAGCATTTTATCTTCGAGACGTCCTTCCGTCTCTGCTGCTCCTGTTGCCCCTTGGATGCAATGGCTGCATTTTCCTCCTCCTCCTTTTCCTTCGACCCACTACTACTGTTGTCGTCAAGTTTGCACTTAACTACGTCCCTCCTTAGCTCTTCTTGCTGAAGAGAAGTCCACATCTCTTCCCAACTCGGCAAGGTTGCTCTGCCTAGGATGCTCTGGACGAAAACCTGCTATTCTTCTGTGACTGCGTTGAGGGCCAGCCTTAACATTACGGTAGGCTGAGCTCTGGACCCCACGGCTGCTAGTTGACCATGGATTTCCTAAAGCCGCGAGAGAAACGAATCAATACACTCCCCTTTTTGCATCTGAATCATCCTTAGTTTCTGCTTTAAGTATATCTTATGTTGCTTAGAAGATCCTTCGTATAGCGCTGCTTAGGCTTCCCACATCTACCTAGATGTGTCCTTGATGGCTATGTAGGACACTATGTGATCTTTGACTCCATCAAGAAGCAGCCTCTTCGCCTTCGCCATATCAGTCGTGTACTTCTTCATCGGATCTGGATCGACAGGGATAGCGACCGTACTTGTCACGAAAAACTTGAGATCGTATTCATCCAGAAGGCATGTGATTCACACCTTCCAGATTACATAGTTGGAGACTCCCTCCAACCGATTATGATCTCTAAGCCCGTGAGTTGCCATGGCCATCAAGAAAATGTCGAATCTGCTCCCTCTCTTCCTCCTCTGCCCAGCGCTGGATTGGCTTACGCACTCCTTGTTGGAGATGGTAAATCAGCCACCCAAATTTGCTGCTCAGATCTCGAAAAATAGAATTCCCCGACTAGGAACTCCCTGAGGAAGTTTATTCTCTCACTGTGCTTCTTCTCTCTCTTATGACGTCTTTTTGCCCAGCAAAAGAGGATCTGCCTGTAAAAAACTGCGTCCTACTAGCTCTTACACTGAGGATCTGTGTTGCTCCCTCTGCCACGGCAAAATTTCGCTCTGGAAGCCCTTCCTCTCTGTCGACTCACTCAGAGAGAGACTTTCCTCGAAATTTCAGCCCTCCTGGCTGAGACTACGCAATCCCTCTAGGGATTCGAACTGCTGCTTGTTGCAGCTATTCGTCCTCCTGCTCAGTGTTGGCTTTGCTCTTCTTGTTTCACCTACAACACTCTGATACCATGTGAAAATTCCAAGTCCGAAATCCTACTGCAACCAACTGAAAATACTTCACCTACTTGTTATTTAATGAACAAGTTATTTGCCGTGTTCTACTGAAAATATTGAAGAAAATTACTACTGCACCCTTCACTTAATTAATTAATATGAGGAAACAAGAAACTGAGCAATAAAGAAATACATTGCACAGGACATCGTTGTTTTTGGACAAGTGTTCCCGCAAAAACCCAATGCTGGAAAACTGGTGCAGCAGATCTGAGGGTTTTATTATTAAGCAGCAGTTATTTCTAAATACAATCTTTGGATGCCTTGCTGGAAATCCAGTACAGAGAATATCACTCGGCAGAAGAAAAATTGTGAGATTACCTCACTCTACAAGTTCTGACTGATCCAGTAGTTGAACTGACGAAACCCCAGCACCCTTTGTGTTGCCTCTGCACAGTAATTACGTAGGCCTGCGTGGGGACCTCTGATGGACTGCATCAGCTCCTTTGCTGGATCGATCAGCCCTCAGGAAACTCGATTTCAGCCCTCTCGGCTCAGAATCTCGATCTCCTTGTTGAATCTCAAACTTCAACTCAGGAATGTTGCGATGCCTCTATGTGTGGCCTTCATGGCCATGCGTCACCCTCTTTGGGCACTGCACTGCCTCCTCTCTTTCTCTACCTCTCTGCTGAGTATTCCTGGCCCTGGAGAAGATCCTCCGACCAAAACTTCTTCTGCCCCTCTCTACATGAGAATCTCTCGATCAAAGTTTTCCTCTGAGCATTGCTCACTTCAGAAAATTCAATCTCTTGATCACTCGATGTGTTTTTCCAAATGACCCTCAAGTCTTCTCGTTGAGACTTTAACAGCCGAGATTAGATCTTCAAACGACGGCTAAGATTACATTTTGACTTGATCTACTTTTTCTAGAAGTTACACCCACAGTTTAGAATCTAGATTAATACCCATTAATTATTTTAGTTTCATAAGTTTAGACTTAGGGTCTCATTAAAAATAATTAATTTATTAAATAAAACTGTCTCTGGGTGGAATTTCCCAAAATGATTTATGGGTTATCCGGAATACGTGTCTAAGCCTCTCCACAAAGTTTGAGACTTAGAGCACATTTGATGCTACCCCAAATGAACAAGAAAGTTAAGTAGGTTCTCTATAGAGGATAAAAGGAGTTCCATTAGATTGTGGGATAGTGGCATATGACAAGTCCATTTGAACATGACCCCCAACAGTGGCTCCCCATTTCGTAGACAAGAGCAATCTCTATCTATCGGGAATATCTATGACAACAATATCCATGAGAAGGGATATATCAGAGTTCCTAGTCAAAGAAACCTTAATATTGTTTATGAGACCTTCCACTTCCACAGGCTTAGAGTTAAAACCATGTACATTTTTATATGGCTGAGTGATGCTAAGACCCAATTGCTTCATGACTTTTAAAGGCATGATGTTGGCGGAAGCCCCTGAGTCTAGCATGCAATTATGTAACAAGAGGTCATTGATAGCCAAAGTGAGCATAAAAGGTTCGTGCCCAGGGTTACAATCAGGAATATGAATGTTTTGAAAGTCTTCAGGTAATTCTTCCTCCTCAAAACCCAAGGACTTCTTAATTTGTTGTTGTTGTTCAATAAGATTCACAGTCGCTTTGAAAGGAACGAGTATAGTTATTTTCCCTATAGTAGTTTCTAAGTCAATGCTAAGTCCAGCTTGTTTTCCCTTCTCTTTCTTCTTAGTGTTCTCTTTATTTGGGGGATCCTTTTTAGGCTCGGCTTTAGTTTGGGGATCCTTTTTAGGAGAATTTTTAGGAGCTTCCTTAGGAGGGGCTTGCTTGGGAGGCGAGTCATCTTTGTTGGGTTCCTTATAGGTTGCAAGGCCCTTATTATTATCCTTTCATGAATATTGCACCCCTTTGAATCTTCCATTATTAGAATCAGCATTAAGAATAGGCTCCTTTTTCTCTTCTTTGATTGTGACTTCACTAATGGGAGGATGAGTGTATGAATCCCCTAACAAAATGCTAAAGACATCAAATTCTATAAGGTTAGCCTGCTCGTCTACTTCTTCATTATCACTTTCGTCATCCTCACTTTGCTCGTCTTCGGAAGATGAATCTTGCTCCACTGCATTGGTCGAAGCCAAATTGTTCGGGACTTGAGATGAGCTTGGCTTATCTTCTTCACTTTGCTTTTTAGGAAAAGGTTTTCCCCTTGGAATGTAACTAGACTTTTGGGCCTTCTCCGATGCGATGATTTTATTCATAACTATTCTATCCCGTGAGTGGACCTCTTCACTAAGATTTTCCATTTTTTTAAGGATGGCCAGAAGGGTTTCTTCATGCTAATGTTTAGAATTTTCCTTCTTGGCCTCGGTTTTGACCTTAGGGTGGTCATTGGCATCCATTCTTGAGATACGTAGGTTTTCTTCAACCTGCATTGCTATTTCTTTAGTCTCGACCAACGTAGAAGGTTTCTTGTCCCTCAATGCATATGTCAGGGGGCCACCCACGGCTTTAATAAATTTCTCAAGGATGTTGGCATCAGAGGGTTTTAAGTGATCAGGGGTGTCCCAAACTACCCTATCAAACTTTTGAATGAATTGCAGGATGTCTTCCATTGCCCTATTTATTTGATAAAACTTATCAATGTTAAAGGTTCCTTGGGCATTGCATGACCATCTTTTCATGAATAGATCCTTAAATTCATCAGAACCTTTGATGCATGATGGGGGAAGACTAAGACACCATTCTCTTGCTTTTCCTTCAAGTGATAAAGAAAAAAGCATCATAAGCCTATCTTCATCAAAGATCATTCTAGGGGACATGTGCCAATATAATTCTTCAACAAAGTCACGAGCATTCATGGTAGCATCACCCTTGAATTTGAGTAATGATCGATTGTATTTCTCAGGTAATGGTTTAGGATCATCACTCAACTTCAAAGGGGCAAAGACACTAACCAAATGTCTTTCACTCTTGGTCATATTGGGAATGGTCAGTGGTGGAACCAATGTTATCAGAACCTGTGAAAATTTCAGAATACAACAATACAGAAATCCTACTGTAGTATCTTGATTTACTTCTCCTACTTGTGATTTAATTATACAAGTTATTTTCAGAAAATACCGAAGTAAACACAACTAGCAGCCTACAACATACAAATCATTTACTGAATAGTACGCTCATTTGACAAAGTGAAACCAATTTTTCGGACAAATGTCCCCGGAAAAACACAATGCGGGAAAACCGATGTAGCAGATATGAGGGTTTACTATTATTAAGCAGCAGTTTCTGAGTACATCTAGGGTGCCATAAACTCGGCAAACCCAACAGAGAAAACCTCAGCAATCAGAGAAAATGTGAGGTCTCGCAAGTCCCGGCTGATTCGAATGAGCAACTGGTGAAACCCCAGTTGGCTTTGTGCAGCAACTGCATAAGCCTACGTAGCCTGGATGAAGAACTACATCACCCTAGCTCTGCGTGGATCTGCCTCTACCGGATCTCGGTTTTTGCCCTCTTGGCTCAGAAACCCTTCTCCCGACAAAATTCAAGACTTCTCCTTGGAGATGTTGCGTTGCCTCTGCATGGGCCCTACGTCACCCTCCTAAGGGATTGTATAACTCCCTTTGATGGTTGTGCTGCCTCCACTACGTCTCTGTTGCCCTTGTTCTGCACTGTACTCTTGGCCCTCCTAACCAATCACTGCATTTTCCCCTCGCTGCAACTCTGAGTCACTCAGATCTGATCTTCATCCAAGCACTGCTCCGTCAGAAGAATTCGATCTCTTAGACTCTGTGTGTGTCTCCAATTGACCCCAAGCCTTTCTCTTATACTTTTTCGTTGACACATCAACGGTCGTGATTTAATCTCTTATTGACAACTTAGATTAAAAGACTAATTGATCCGCGTCACTTAGAACATTTCATCACATGTGTTTAATTAATTCACTTTAATTTTTCTAATTCCCTAAGTTAGACTTAGGGTCCTCATTAAAAAAAGTAATTATTTTAATATTTCACACACCACATGAAATTTCTCCAAACGCTTTCTAGGTTTTGGAGGTCTTGTGTGTATTAGCCCCTCCACAAAATTTTAGGGCTAGAGCACACCCAATGCTACCCCAAAATCTCAACACTCCCTCTTAGCACGGAGTCTGCTCTAGCAATATATCCACACCATGTATCACAAGATCTCGGCATCGGTCTTTGTGTTGTTGATGCTTGGCCTACTGCCCTCCATCCACTGCGCTAATGCTTTCTATACTGCTGCCCACGTCAATGCCACATCCGTACTACAGCTCCCTCTCAAATTGTTGCATCATGCTGCCCATAGCACTGCCACTACTAACTGCTGTACTGCAACTCAGTTGCTGAGAAGTAAGCAACTGAAGGACCATCACCCAATCTTTGACAGACAAGTAAGTTGGGTTGCATCTCATCATTGAAGCTTCCTTAGCTACTGCTCGGTGTTGTCCGACTGAAGTCACTACGCTGCTACAGCACTGCGCTGCATAAACACTGCATCCTTTGCGATGTTGGAGTCCCACCAGCCCCTAAGCATTGTTGTTGCTTCTAAGCTGTTGCTGCCTCTGCACTGCACTGCTCCCTCTACAGCATCCAGCTCTGCCCTTCGCTTCACTGTGATCTCGCGCACCCACTACTCCACTTGCCCTGCTACCGTCTTAAGGTTCCTGTAGCTCGTATGTGATCCAAGAGTTGGCACCTCAAGGATCCTGCCACCTCTCTGTAGTTGCTCTATAGATCCATATCGCCCCACTTACGTAGCTCATGAGCACTCATGGCTACGCCATCATCACTCCCATCGTCCTTTGTTGTTGTTGCCTTGGATTCAGAAGATCCTTTGTCCTTCTTCTTAGGAAAAGTGTTGGCGAAGTGTCCAAGTTCACCACAATTAAACACCGGACCTTGGATATGTAATATTGCAAATAGGAAATAAACAACAATATAAAGCAACATAAACAATAACTACAGCAAATAGAGGGACATGATGAAAAACACTACAAACATGGAGAAAAGCTGAGCCATTTTATTATAATCTGAAAGAGGAAAATGTGTACAAAGGTGATCGGAATGATGGCACCTTGGCTTGCTCAAGGCAAGCTGAAAATACTCTCAGAATCCCACAGTGAATGGCTGCTCTCTCTCTGACTACATAACTCCTTGAGTTGTTGTTGTTGTTGTTGTCAGAATTGTTGCCTCTGCTGGAATGGATCTTCTCTTTGGGGTTGTTCCCTTGCTCAGAAAAATATGAAACTCCAGATATGAGCTCTCCTCCAAAAACCCGGAAAAACCCAAGAAAGAATTCTGGAAAGGCTAACCCCGGAATTTGACCCACCTTGGGAAAATCACGCACTCCAGGTGAGTACGCGGGCCCTAAACTGTCAAACTGAAAATGATGGCCTCCTCCTACTGCAAAAGATGATTTGTGAAGGGTTGATCCCTTCACAATACTCCCAGGCTGAAATCCCTGAACTCCCTTCTCTCTCGGTGTTGCCTCCTCCCAAGATTGCATAATCCCTGAGTGTGACTGCGCTGCCTTAGTGACTGCGTGCTCCTGGTTGAAAGGTACTGCGTGCGTGGATCTCTTCACCTGAGCGGGCACTCAAAGTCCCCCAAGGCTGAGGTTGGGATCTTCGCTCGGAGACACCCTTGTGTTGAACAGCACTTGCAGACTTCGCTAAATAGCATAAGCGTGCTCAATGTCTGATAGACGGAAAATCAGAAGATGCATAATAGAATGATTGAATGGTTAGCCTCTCCCTCCTTTTATGCTTGAGAGCCTAGCTCTCCATTAGGCCCCACTAACTGCACTGTCCCCTCATGGCCATGTTGTCCCCACTAGACTGCGTTGCCCTAGCCCACGCTGCCACTACGCTGCTTGGCCCACGTTGCCTCCACGTTGTCCCTCTCCCTGCGTTGTCACTAGGCTCCCCTATGCCCCAAGCTGAAATTCGAATTTATCTAAGTGACTTTAGGGAGTTATTTTATCCTATGTTTGGGTTATGGGTCCCATCGCCCCTTTTATTTCATGACTAAACATTAGAAAGGCAAAATCTGAGCAAAATTAATATTGCTAATTAGCTGCTGCTAATTGGGAATATTACAGTCCTCCCCGCCAAAATGTTACTTGTCCTCAAGCAACTGCAAAGATGGATGCTGCAAAATCTTCTCACTCTCCCAAGTGGCATCCTCATCCAGCAAATTCCTCCATCTCACCAAGTACTCCCTGACTGTCCTGCTTCGTAGTTGTCTCTCCCTGGTGTCTAAGATGGTTTCTGGCTATAACACCAAATGCCCCTCATCATCTGTAGGCGGGAGCTCCTCTGTTGCAGTCACCTGTTGCCCCAATGTCTTTTTCAAGCATGATACATGGAAGATGTTGTGTATCCTGCTACCTGCAGGCAGCTCCAACTCATAAGCAACCTCCCCTATCCGACGGATTACCCTATAAGGTCCATAGAAGCAGGGCTTGAGCTTCTCGGCCCCTTTCTGCTTCAACGTGGACTGCCAGTACGGCTCAAGTTGTTGGTAGACCAAGTCACCGACCTCAAACTGCCTCTCTACCCACCCTCTGTCGGCATATAGCTTATGTTGATTCTGTGTTGTGGCTAAGTTATCCTTAAGAGCTCGGAGTATATCCTAACTCTCTTGGATCCAGTCCTTGGCCCTGGGCGCCTTGCTAGCTCCAAACATAACATCAACAAAAGTCAGAGCATGATATCCATATAAAGCATAAAACGAAGACATACCGATAGACATGTGGAAAGTGGTGTTGTAGAGTATTCTCCCAAATGCAGCCAACGCAGCCATGCCTTCTGCTGCCCCGTGACATAGTTTCTCAAGTAGCCCTCCAGCCACTTGTTCACTATCTCTGTCTGCCCATCCGTTTGAGGGTGATAGCTGGTACTAGGAGTTAACTATGTACCCACCAAACGAAAGAGCTCCTGCCAAAAGTCGCCCATGAAACGGCTGTCCCTGTCACTGATGATGGTCTTCGAAAGACCATGCAATCTGAAAATATCACAGAAGAACAGCTCCCCCATCTGTGTAGCTGTGTACCGTGCTGATATGGAGAAAGACGTGAGCATACTTTGTTAGCCGATCAACTACCTAAAAGATGCAATCCTTGCCCTGCACTGTGGGCAACACAGTAATGAAATCCATCGAGATGCTTTCCCACTTTCCTTTTGGAATGGGAAGCGGCTATAGTAATCCGGTTGGGTGGTTCATCTCCCCCATGTTCCTCTGACATACCTCGCACTCCCTGACATGTCAGAGTACGTCCTCCTTGAGGCCCCTCCAAGAGAACCTCTCCCCGATAGCCCTGTAGGTCTTCGTGAATCCCTGATGGCCCGAGAATGGTGAGTCATGGGAGGCACGCAGTATCTTCCCCTTGAGCTGGAATCCCCAGTCAAGAAGATCTTGTCCCTGAAGTAAATAACCTCATCCATCACTCTGTACCTGTCATCTATGATTTGACCATCCAGTACCTCACAAGCAAAACGGTCCTTGGAGTACTCTACCAATAGTTGAGCCCTCCAGTCCGTATCTATGTTCATCAAGGACAGCGCTTCCTGTTTGTGTGATAGAGCATCGGCCACCACGTTGTTCTTCCCTTTGACATACTCAATGTCAAAGTTATAAGCCTGGATCTTACTGACCCACTTCTACTACCTCTCCTGCAACTGCTTCAGCTCAAGGAAAAACCTAAGGTTGTTGTGATCAGTCCTCACCCGAAACCTATTGCCCACCAGATACTGTCAAAACTTGGCCAGTGCATGCGTAATTTCCAGCATCTCCTTATCGTATATAGGATACAACCTCTCATGCGGCAATAGCTTCCTGCTCTCGAAAGCTATGGGGTGGCCTCCCTGCATCAAAACTGCGCCCACTCCCTCTCCTGAAGCATCACACTCCAAAATGAAGGGCCGCGTGAAATTCGGCAAACCCAGCACTGGGCAGCTACTCATTACCTTCTTGAGCATGTCAAAGGCTCTCTGCACTGTATCAGTCCAACTGAATGCCCCCTTCCTGGTGAGATCTGTGAGGAGTGCAGCAAGCTGGGAAAATCCCTTGAAAAACTTTCGGTAGTAGGTCTAGATGCCTACAAATCCCCTGAGTTCTGTGACATTCTTCGGCTCCAGCCATTTCCGGATGGCCCAGATCTTCTCCTCGTGGACTCTCACTCCGTCCACACCAATGATATGCCCCAAATAGAGCATCTCTGTCAACCCAAACTCGCACTTGGAGAGCTTAGCATAGAAAAGTTGCTCCTCCAAGATACGCAACACAGCCTCAATGTTTTGTAAGTGATCCTCCCAAGTACAGTTGTATATAACGATATCGTCGAAGAACACTAGCACGAACTTCCTCAACTGACCACAAAAGATGTGGTTCAAACACGACTGGAAACTGGCCGATCTGTTGGTTAGCCCGAAGGGCATCACAAAAACTCGAAATGGCCATAATGGCATCTGAAAGCAGTCTTGGGGACATCCTGGTCCCTCACTCGGATCTGATGGTATCCCGACCTCAGATCGATCTTGGAGAAGAATTTCAATCCCCTCAGTTCATCCATCAACTCGTCAATCCGCAGGATGGGGTATCGGTTCTTCATCGTCTTCTTGCTGAGTGCCCTGTAGTCGATGCACATTCTCAGTGTGCCATCCTTCTTCTTCACCTATACAACAAAAGAAGCAAATGGGCTACTGGGTCAGATGTGTCCCAGTTCCAAGAGCTCGTGAATGGCTCTCTCAATCTCATCCCCATAGGCTTTGTCAGATGTGTCCCAGTTCCAAGAGCTCGTGAATGGCTCTCTCAATCTCATCCCCATAGGGTTTGGGATGCATATAGGGTGTGGTGATCATAGCCTGAATATCCTGCTCCAGCTCAATGGTATGCTCAAACCCCCGATCCAGTGTCTGTCCTGGTGGTATATCCCCAAAAACCATGGAATACCTGTCCAAAATCGACTGCACATCTGGGTGAACTACCTGCCCTGTGGTCCATGCCTCTGAAATACACAGCTCTACTGCCCACTCTATGTCTCCCTTCCGGAAGTCTGCCTCCATCCGGGGTGCTGAAACTGTCTGTGGAGGATATGTGTGCATGCCTCAGATCATCACATGCTTACCACTCTTCTTGTCCGTCCACTCCATCTCCAAATTCTCCCAGTCTATGGTGACCTTCCCCAGCGTGATCAACCACTACACTCCCAACACCACATTGGTGTCTGGAATGTCGACCACAAAAAATGATCTGTCATAGTGTAGATCCCCATGGTCACTACTAATGCCGGAACGTATCTAGCACACTGCATAGTTCTGGTACCTAGTACTAGTACTGAGAAGCCATCAAAGCTCTTTGTCTGTATGCCCCTCCTCGCTACCAGCTGGGCATCAATAAAGTTGTGAGTGGCCCCACTATCGACTAGAACTAAAACACGTTGTCCCTGAACGATGCCCGGGACACACAGTGTCAAATACTTCGGAACCCCCCACAAGGATGCAAGGACTCCTCATGTAGGTGCAAACGCTGCTCCTCCTGCTCCTGGGGGAGGAGGTGGTGGATGATCCCCTCTCTGCACTACAGTGTTGCCCGCTGCCTCTATCCCCTCATAGGCATCTTCTTCTCCCTCACTGTCGGAGAAGACCTCTATGTAGTGTGCCTTCCCTGCGGCACATCGATGACCAGGTGATCATGGCTCCTGGCATGTGAAGCATAGCTTCCTCCATCTCAAGTCTCTCCAGGTATCATCGTACAAAGGCCCCCGGCCTTGGTTCCCCTTCGGTGGTGAAACTCTCGTGTCCTTCCCCTTTGGCTGAAATGTTGGTCTCTAGGGGAAAAGAGCTCTAGTCCTGAGCAAGGCATCCTGCAAATCTCTGGTCCTCCCGACTACATCTTGAAGTGTAGCAGGCCTCGTGGATCTAACTAGCCCACGCAGAGGTTCTGCCAAACCATCAATGAACATGTAAATCCTCCTAGCTGAGGACAAGTCGGGCACCATCACTGAAAGTCTCAAGAACTCGGAAATGTAAGTTTTCGGGTTCCCGGTCTGCTTGAGCTTGGTCAGCTCGACAAAATGCTCTTCCGAATCCCTCTGGTCAAACCGCTCCACCAATCTCTGTGTAAACTCCGCATACATTGTCACTGCTGAGTGACCCAGCGTGGCCATCCCATGGAACCACCAGTCATGGGCCTCTCCCTCAAGGTGAAGCGCTGCCACCTTGATGACCTCCCCCTCTGCCATCTGATTAAGATGAAAATAAATGTCTAGCTTCTCCACCCAATCTTTCGCTAAAAATTTAGATGATCCGTCAAAAGTTGGCAAGAAAAACATGCCCACGATACGTTGCAGCTCACCTCCCTGCGTGTACCCACCACCTCTGTTCTAGTTGCGGGATCTGATGTCCTTTTTGAGCTAGAAAAAGTCATGGAAAGTGAGAGCTTCACCAAACTCCCGCCCATAAGACTGATACTTTGCAAAATAGTCCCCCAAATGAACCAACTCCAGCTCCTGGGGTCCTCCCGTTTCGGTGCCTGTAGTCAAGAATATGGGCATCGTGGAACGTGGGGGAGTGTGTGGTACTACCGGCTGTGCTGTGATCTGCTCCTATATGTGGTGGGAAGTGTCGGATCCCTCACCGATGTGAAAACCCCAAGGGGTTTTCACGCTGTCTGTTATCCACGACAAACTTCTGGCCCATCTCCTCTATCCTCCTCAAGAACTCCTGCATAGATTTCAAGAGGAGATTCCTGAACTCCTTCCCGTCATCTCTTTCTTCAACCATAGGTTCTTCCTCCTCTGTCTCCACCACTGGAACGCAGTCCCCTTCTCCAAATGTGGCCTCGAGTCTCCGCTCTCGGCTCCTGTACCACTTTGTTCGGTAAGTGATGTATTCCTTTCCTCAGGGTGTCATAGACTGATCTGCTCCACAGGTCGAGCCAAGTCTATGAGCTCTGATACCACTGTAATATTCCGAATAGGAAATAAATAGCAATATAAAGCAACATAAACAATAACTACAGCAAATAGAGACACATCATGAAAAACACTCCAAACATGGAGAAAAGCCGAGCCATTTTATTATAATCTGAAAGAGGAAAATGTGTACAAAGGTGATCAGAATGATGGCACACCTTGGCTTGCTCAAGGCAAACTGAAAATACTCTCTGAATCCCACGGTGAATGGCTGCTCTCTCTCTGACTGCGTAACTCCCTGAGCTATTGCTGCTGGAACTGCTGCCTCTGCTGGAATGGAGCTGCTCTTTGGGGTTGTTCCCCTGCTCAGAAAAATATGAAACTCCGGATACGAGCTCTCCTCCAAAAACCCAGAAAAACACAGGAAGGAATTCTGGAAAGGCTGATCCCAGAATTTGACCCCCCTTGGGAAAATCACGCACTCCAGGTGAGTATGTTGGCCCTAAACTGTCAAACTGAAAATGGCCTCCTCCTACTGCAAAAGATTATTTGTGATGGGTTGATCCCTTCACAATACTCCCAGGCTGAAATCCCTGAACTCCCTTCTCTCCCGGTGCTGCCTCCTCCCAAGACTGCGTAATCCCCGAGTGTGACTACGTTGCCTTAGTGACTGCGTGCTCCTGGCTGAAAGGTACAGCGTGCTTTGCTCTGAAAATCAATGGTGGATCTCCTCACTTGAGCAGGCACTCGAAGTCCCCCGAGGCTGAGGTTGGGAACTTTGCTCAGAGACACCCTCGTGCTGAACAACACTTACAGACTTCGCTAAACAGCGTAAGCGTGCTCAATGTCTGATAGACAGAAAATCAAAAGATGCATAATAAAATGACTGAATGGTTAGCCTCTCCCTCTTTTCATGCTTGAGAGCCTAGCTCTGCCTTGGGCCCCACTCAACTATGTTGTCCCCTCATAGCCACGCTGTCCCCACTGAACTGCATTGTCTTGGCCCACGCTGCCACTGCACTGCCTGGCCCATGCTGCCTCCACGTTGTCCCTCTCCCTATGCTGTCACTTGGTTCCCATGGGCCCCATGTTGAAATCTAAATTTATCTAAGTGACTTTAGGGAGTTATTTTATCCTATGTTTGGGTTATGGGTCCCATCACCCCTTTTATTTCATGACTAAACATTAGAAAGGCAAAATCTGAGCAAAATTAATATTGCCAATTAGCTGCTGTTAATTGGGAATAATACAGAATAGGTCCATCTTCTTTTTCCCTTGCTTCCTTCATTCCTTTGATGCAAAGGTTGCATCATCTTCCTCTTCTTTCTTCACCTTGACAGTTTCGCTACCATTGTTTTGCCTCTTGGTGAATCTCCTAATTTCCTCCTGGCGGAGGATTGCCCACATGTCTGCCCAAGATGATAACACTGCCCTTCCCAATATGCTTTGGACAAACATTTCCCATTCCTCGGTCACTGCATTCAGGGCAGTCCTTACGAAGAGCCCTTCATCTGGAGTCACACCCATGGCAATCAGTTGATCTCGGATAGTCTGAAGATGCAAAAGTAAGGGATCTATCTCCTCACCCTTCTGCATCTGGAACAACCGCATCTTATTCTCTAGAAGCATTTTCCTTTGAACAAAGCTTCCCTGATACATCGTCTCCAAAGCAGTCCACATCTCATTTGTCATGTTCTTCCCCGCAATATGTGGCACGACATGAACTTTAACTCCATCCATGATCAAACGCTTAGCCCACGCTTGATTTTCATTGAATTTCTTCAGAGGATCTGGATCGGTAAGCATAGCTAGAACATTCTCTGCATGGTTCTTGATGTCGTACTCATCCAGGACTATCAGTATCCTGGCTCTCCAGATGACGAAGTTGGTCACGTCGTCCAACCTGTCCTGATCTCTCAGTCCATGAGAGGCCATCTAGCTCAAATCTGTCAGAGAAGATACTCTTCTCCCTCTTTCTGCTGCAATACTCAACAAAAATACTGGATCTGGGTTTCTTGGCGATTAGGAACCCTCTATAGTAGTTGCTCCCTCCGACAACTGATTTCCTTCCTGGAAATATACAGCCAAAAACAACTGAACAGCTCTCTACGATCACCCCCCTGATCGAATCTCAGATATGTTTGGCGCAAATCTGCTGAGTAACTGTCCTCCTCCCACTCTTTGTCAACTTAGCTAGGCACAATTCTTCACGGGCAGATTCTCCACCACACCAGCAACTACTGAAGATCTGAAGCACTGCTTCCAAACCACGGCAATACTGCACAACAACCCAAAAATTAGACTGCGTCCGTCTGTCTGGCTTCTGTGTGAGCAGACTGGTTCAGCGCAGCGACTGCGCAGTGCAGGCTGCTCCTACGTCCCTTTGGAAGGCACTGCATTGTCTTTGCATCACCCAGCTGGGACTGCGTTAGCCCCTGCGTGACCTCTGTTGGGACTACGTCCTCCTGGTGATGCGTTGCCCTCTCCGGATTCTCTGCTACCTCAGCTGCTACCCTACAGCAAATATGTCTTCAGCTGGTTTGCTGGAGATTCAGCTTGCTCTGCAATCGCTCTGATACCATGTGAAAAATTTTGAATACAACATTACAAAAATCCTACTACAGTATCTTGATTCACTTCTCCTACTTGTGATTTAATTATACAAGTTATTTTCAGAAAATATCTATCTAAGTAAACACAACTAGCAGCCTACACACGTACAAATCATTTACTGAATAGTACGCTCATTCGACCTTCTGACACAAAGATTTTTCGGACAAATGTCCCCAGAAAAACCCAATGCGAGAAAACCGGTGCAACAGATATGAGGGTTTATTATTATTAAGCAGCAGTTTCCGAGTACATCTAGGGTGCCATAAACTCGGCAAACCCAACAGAGAAAACCTCGACAATCAGAGAAAATGTGAGGCATACCTCACTCTCGCAAGTCTCCACTGATCTGGATGAGCAACTGGTGAAACCCCAGCTGGCTCTGCGCAGCAACTGCATAAGCCTGCGTAGCCTGGCTGAAGAACTGCATCACCCTAGCTCTGCGTGGATCTACCTCTCCCGGATCTCGGTTTCAACCCTCCTGGCTCAGAAACCCTTCTCCCGACAAAATTCAGGACTTCTCCTTGGAGATGTTGTGCTACCTCTGCGTGGGCCTTCCATGGGCCTGCATCACCCTCCTGAGGGACTGCGTAACTCCCTTTGATGGTTGCGTTGCCTTCACTGCGTCTTTGTTTCCCTCGCTCTGCACTGTACTCTTGGCCCTCCTGACCAATCACTGCATCTGCCCCTCGCTGCAACTCTGAGTCACTCAGATCTGATCTTCGTCCGAGCACTGCTCCGTCAGAAGAATTCGATCTCTTAGACTCTGTGTGTGTCTCCAACTCACCCCAAGCCTTTCTCTTATACTTTTTCATTGACACATCAACAGCCATGATTTAATCTCTTATCGACGGTTTAGATTAAAAAACTGCTTGATCCGCGTCACTTAGAACATTTCATCACATGTTTAATTAATTCACTTTAAGTTTTCTAATTCCCTAAGTTAGACTTAGGGTCCTCATTAAAAAAATTAATTATTTTAATATCTCACACACCAAATGAAATTTCTCCAAATGCTTTCTGGGTTTTGGAGGTCTTGTGTGTCTTAGCCCCTCCACAAAATTTCAAGACTAGAGCACACTCGATGCTACCTCAAAATCTCAACAAAACCGAACCAGTCATCGAACCAGAAAACCTTGTGGACCGGAACCGGTTGGATCCGGACCAGAACCGGAAAAAAAAAACGTTTTACCAAAAACAAATAAAATCATAGTTACATAGGTACCGCTCCCAAGCATTGGATAGCACGTACCCCAAGCTCCCATGCTCCTAGGAGATTGGGAGCTTGTAGGAAATGCTCCAAAACTGTCGGGAGCTTTAATGGGTACTTTGGAGCTTTTCGAGAGCTTCACTACAACAATTTTTTTACATTTTGGGAGCTTCACTGCAATGAATAAGTGCAAAATTAGGTTTATTTGACGCTTCCAGCTTGGGTGTTGCTTAAACTAATGCAACTGTGTGAAGGGAAGCGTATGTCGCTGGGTCTAGATCTGGATATCGGTTTGGAACTAAGCGAAACAACCCGTTTATGGAAATCCCTTCTATCCAAATGAAGATGAGGCGCTTGGCCAATCCTGATTGGCAAGATTTGGATGGAAATAAATAAATTATTTTATTTCTATTTTTAATATATTATATTATTATCGCTCCCAACTTGACGTTTCTTGTAAATTTTGGCAAAACTGCTAGTCGTGTCAGAAGTAACCGTGTACCAGAAACTCATGCAACATAGCATAAAATATTCATATTTTAAAGAAAAAACATATATATTCATGTGCATCCATATGAATC
The DNA here is from genome assembly GCA_034641835.2 of Pinus albicaulis. Classification (NCBI taxonomy): domain Eukaryota; kingdom Viridiplantae; phylum Streptophyta; class Pinopsida; order Pinales; family Pinaceae; genus Pinus; species Pinus albicaulis. Next base: position 771,897,861 of record CM076569.1, read on the forward strand.
CAAACCATTTATACACAAATATGCAAAAATTCTCGTTTATATAGCAAGTAATAGTGCATATAACCAAAATAACACTTAGAGCGAAACATCGTTGAACCAAAAATGTTGCAAACATCAAGGAGCAGGCTCTAAAAGGCCTTTATAGTCGAAAATAACATCATAGATCATAGTATTATACTACAAACTACAATACTACAAGCTACAACTACAACAAATCAATGATCAAATCTGAAATCATCATCAAAATCATCATCCTGGTCATCCTCCTCATCCTCATCTAAAGAATGAGTAGCATCCAAGTCTGCAATGGGATTATGGCTTGATTCCCCTGGCCCTTGATTTACCGTCTAAATTTTTGGAGAAAATCAACTCCAAAATCATCTGAAATCGACTATGTAGCAGCCCCAACAAAATTTTAAAAAAAAATCTTCCACCAGCTGCAAAAACCACTGAAGAAAACCCAAAGATTTCTAGGAAAAAAGAAATCTTTGAAGTAGCTCGAAAATCTGCCAACACAACAGCTCTCCAAGACTCCAATCAGCTCTTCAAATCTGCAAAAAAATCTCCCTTAGAACCCTGCAAAAAACTCTCTGAATTCTCCTCACCAAACTCAACTCAAGAATTGCAAGAGACTCAAATGAATAGTATGAGTGAAATAGAGGGGGTGGGGGTGTTTAAGTAGCTTTAGGGCGAGGCTAGGGTAGCGTTAGTAACTAGTAAAAATAATAATTAAAAAATAAATAAAAATAATATTTTTTTAAATGTTTTTTTTATGCCCAGGCTTGTGAAACGGTGGAACCGGTCATTTCCGATTCGGAGGGCCGGTTCGGACTGGTTTTGCCTCTAAATCGGTCGAACGGCCAGTTTTTCGGAACCGATTCGGTTTCAATAACACTTGGTTGAACTAGTTGTTAAAATTATGCAACTACGGTCAAATTCCACTTTGGATAGCTCAAATAGTCGAGATCATAATTGAATTATATTCCTCTTTTCGAGAGGACCAAAATCAACCTATAGATCACCTCAATCAGTTAAGCGGAAGTTAAATTTTGAATTATTTTACTTATTAATGTGTAATGGAATGGGTTGGCCTAAGCACATTTGGAATTGGTTAAGTTGGCATTAACCCCAAGTGGACCCATTCGAAAGCTATAAATAGAAGCGACCTCAAGCTCATTTTTACACTTGCTCAAGCAATCTTCTATTGCATTCTTATTTTTGGTTCGTCCATTCTATTTTGGCTCGCACAAGTTCGACAGAAAGAGTTCGCGCAAGGTCCGAAATCACAGGTCCGAAGCTCGTGCAAAAATTCGGGTTTTTTGTTCTTGCTCAAGGGTTTTTTTGTTCAGATTTGTTTCTGCACTTGTAATTCTTCTACAGTTAATTTGTGTAGGCTGTAGTGAATGGATTTCAATATTTTCTTGTAGAACACAGTGAATAATTTTTTAAGTAAATAACAAATAGAAGACTTTCCATCAGTTGCTACAGTAGGATTCTTGAGTTGACGGAATTTTCACATTGACCTCTGTTTGCAAAATGACAAAAAAAACAAAAACAAAAAACTTTATAAGCAAGTTGTGTGCAAACCGACGATTTTTTTGGGTTAATGCGCGATTAAATCGTGGTGTTTACGATTAAATCACGATTGATTTTTTCAAAGTGAAAAAATCGCCAAAAGCATCAGGCGATAATATCGGCAATCTTAAAAAATCATGATTTCCCAATTAAATTGCGATGTTTGCAACATTGACTCATATGTTCACCACCCACAGTATGAGTAACAGACTTCCTATGCCCAAATTTGGTAGCTAGGCACTAGTCACTTCTTCTAAGCCAAACAAAAATTAAATTTTATTCATTCCTTTATTGTTTTAAGTAAATCTGGATTTTTTTTGTTTCTTAAGCTTAAAAAATTCAGCCCTAGAAACCCTAGGTTGCATGGTATATTACCTTTGTTGAGCTGGGAATTATATCTTCATGGAAATCTATATTGCTGTCCCAAAAATCTGTATTTAAATAGGGTAATTAGATCATCTTACATTGTTGTTTTGTGATTGTAATTTTCAGATTGAGTAGATGACTGCAATTTTCCAGAGTTACAAGGGTTTTGGCCTTAGATTCACTCATTTTCACATCCAATTCAACACTAAAAAATTTGCTGAATTTACTTGGCTGTTTCTGTGAAAAATTCTGAATCTAAACCAGAAATCCTACTGCTATAAATCTGATTTGCATTACCTACTTGCCTTATTTAAATTACAAGTTATTTTTATGAATATTCAATAAAAATACCAATGCAAACAGACTGCAACCTTCACAATTATACAGACCAAGTACTGAAAAATAAGTGGCACATTCAGACAAAGGACACACGTATTTTTCGAACAAATGTCCCTGGAAAAACCCAATGCAGGAAAACCGGTGCAATAGATCTGAGGGTTTATATTACTAAGCAGCAGTATTCTGAGTACATCTAGGGTGCCAAAATCCGGCTCACCCAATGGAGAAAAACCTCATCAGACAAAAATAGATCATGAGTTTTACCTCACAATGCAAGTCCTGGTTGATCCGGATCTGAAACTGGTGAAGCCCCAGCAACCTTTACGCTGCCTCTGCGCAGTAGATGCGTAGGCCTGCGTGGGTCTAGCTGAGGATTGTGTCACCCTTTCTCTGCACTGATTTGACTCTCAGAAACTGGGTTTCAGCCCTCCCGGCTCAGAAACCCCAGTCTCCAGCTAAATCTGGACTGTCTCTCAGAGCCACTGCACATTCCCTGCGTGGGCCTGTGTCACCCTCTTTGAGGTCCGCGTCACCTCTCCTAGTGGCTGCGTTGGTCCCTCTACTACCCTTGCTCTGCTATGCACTCTTGGTCCTCTGACCAATTACTGCATCTGCCCCTCACTGCTGCTCTGAATCACTCAGATCAGATCTTTGTCCGAGCATTGCTCCGTCAGAAGAATTCGATCTCTTAGACTCATTGTGTGTGTTCTCCAACTAACCCTCACGCCTTCCTTTATGTCGATTTTTGTAGCATCAGAAAGTGATCTATGTCTCAAATTTGGTGAGGAGGCTTAGACACCAGTATTCCAAAGAACACAGAAACCATTTGTGAAAATTTCACTCAACTCATGTTTTATTAAAATAATTGATTATTTTAATGGGGACCCTAAGTCTAAACTTAGGGAAATTAAACAATTAATGCGTATTAATAAAATAGAGTGTGAATCTTCTAGAGAACGAAGATCAGGTCAAGTTTTAATCTTAGCCGTTGATAGACTTCTAATCTAGGTCGTTGATTCGTCAATGAGAAGATTATAAAATAAGGCTTGAGGACCATTTGGAAAGTAAGCCGGAAAATACTCAATAACCTGAGGGAAGTCGATTCTTCAGAATTTAGAATTCGATTTCAAAGGGAGGGTTGCAAGGCAGAGGAAGAGGTGGGTTCAGCATCAGTCAGAGCTCGAGGAAGAAGGATGCAGAGCAACAGAGGAGAAGCGCAGAGGGACCACACATAGGGATAGCGCAGAGAGGCAGCACAGCTGGGATGCAGTCCTCACGCAATCCCTGCACAGAGAATCACACACAGGTGACACAGTGGAGGCCAGAGAGCCTTGTGGGTGTCATAAGTTCTCTGGAGGTTAGGAGAAATTTATCTCAGGTGTTTTCTTGGAAGTTTCTCAGTTATTCTGCAAGTCATTCTTTGTAAAGAGATTATTGCTGAAGATTAATAAATAAATCCTCATCTGTTGCACTGGCTTTCCCTCATTGAGTTTTTCCAAGGACAATTGTCCAAAAGTAACTATGTTGATGTGATTTTTTCTTGTGTATATTTCACTGTTATTTTCTCTATGAAATTATGTGATAACTACAGTGGAATTTATTTTAATGTTTACTGAAGATTTTTTGTAAATAACTTACTGTGAAGAATAAGTAGGAGAAATAAATCAGTTACTACAGTAGAATTTCAGATTTGAAATTTTCACACTCTATAAATTTTCTGTTGATGAATCAATGGATGTGATCTAATCTCTAATCGACGGCTAAGATTAGAAAAGACTTGATCTTTGTCACTTAGAACATTCTCACCCACATGTTAAATTAATTTACTTTAATTATTTAATGTCCCTAAGTTTAGACTTAGGGTCCCCATTAAAATAATTAATTATTTGAATAACTTAAGCTTCGGGTGGAATTTCTCCAAAATATTTATGGCTCCTGGAGATCTCATGTGTTCTAGACCTTCCACAAAGTTTGGGAGCTAGAGCACATCCGATGTTGCCCAAAAATCAACACTCCCTCTTAGCGAGAAATGTGCTCTAGCAATACTTCTCACCAGAAGCATTACCCTGATCCATGGCATCGGTCCTCTGTGTTGTTGATGCTCGGCGATTGCCCCTCATCAACTGCACTATTTCCTTTTGTACTGCGACCCCTAACAATGCGACTTGTCATTGCCTCATTTGTACTGCATCTCACTCTCAAATGCTGCATCATGCTACCCATAGCACTACCACTGCTAACTATTGCACTACAACTCAGTTGCTGAGAGTTAAGCAACTGAAAATACACCCAAAAACTTGACATACAAGTCAGTCTGGATGCATCTCAATGGTGAAGCTCCCTTTGCTGCTAATTTTGTGTTGACCCTCTGATGCTCTGCGTTGTTGCTGCTCTGCACTGCATTGTTGAAGTCCATCAACCACTGCATTGTTCCTGCTACGTTGTTGTTGCCTCTGCTCTGCGTTGATTCAGCCTTCAGCATCCTAGCTCTGCCATTGTTGCTCCATCCTCCTCACACCAACCGACTCCCGTCATCCTGCTATTGTCATTAAGGGCTCCCGTAGCCGTATGTGATCCAAGAGTTTGGGCACCTCAAGGATCCTACCCCCATTTGAAGTTCAAAAGAACTACAAATCAATGTCGCCCCACCTCTTTTCCCGAGGCACATGAGCACTCATGGGTACAGCATCATCATCCTCGTCATCGTCCTTCGCTGCGACAGGCTTCAAATCAGAATCTTCTTTGCCCTTCTTCTTATTAGGGCATTGTGTGGCGAAATGTCCCAATTCTCTACACCTGAAGCATCTGACCTTCGAGAGGTCCTTCTTATTCCTCATTTTTTGTCCATGTTGTCCCTTAGATGCAAGAGTCGCATCTTCGTCTTCCTCTTGTTGGAAATATTGAGAGGGGGGGTGAATCAGTATTTCTTATCAATTAGCACTTTTTAAATATTTTCAGAGCATTAGTTAATCTTCAATTATTCTTGATGTTTATCCAGTAACAACAGTAAACAATAGAACACAATAGGCACACGAATTTTAGGTGGAAAACCCCTTCCGGGTCAAAAACCACCGAACGCTTTTCTAATAAATTTTTAATCTTTAGCCCCAACTGAAATGAAAGGTACAACTTCCTAGAATTCTAGAAAAGCATTCTTCTCCAGCTCCCAAAGGAAGGACGCCCGAAGGCCCTGTTTTTTTCAGTAGTCAACTGAATGGATGCCCCGACAACATAGACCAACCTACCACCCTGAAGTGTCTGTAGGCTCCAACCTGTAAGTGACTTCATCCACCAACCTAGCACCTCCCTGCCACCCTATAATGATCAGAAATAAGACAAGATTGTGGACTCACGTGCCAGGGATAATGATCCACGATACAATATGATTCACAATGATTTTCTTGAACTAGACCAATCACACTATGACCTACAACCCAACCATAACATTATCCAACAATGACACTCATACCTCCCAACAATGCCTCTCCAACTCTAGGCAAATTGACTCTTTTACAATAATGACTCTTTTACAATTTTATATTGATGATTTTTACAATACTGACTTTTGACACGACTTGATACTTGATTTGACACTGCTTCTTTGAACACTAGCAGCTGTTGAGGTATTGTTGTGCTTGCTTCAAGTAATGGTACTTTGGCGTTGCATTGTCCTTCTAGTATGTGTCTGAGTTGTCCTATTGTGTCCTCCTTCCTACACATGCAATACCCAAACCAATATACAAACAAAATACTTACACTGTCCTGCAAACAATATGTCAGAGAAATATTCAAAATTCAAATGTAAATACGTTCAACATTTATGAACAAAACCCAATCAAACATACATACAAAATACTTACACTGTCTTACAAAAACACACGTCATAAGTGATATTCAAATTAAATTCAAACACTAATCATACATACCTTGTTGTGGCAGAATTACCCTTGACTGTTGATGTGTTGTCATTACTACAGTGATCCTTGAATGCATATTTTTTCTTTCCTTCTAGAAACTCGATATTGAATCTGCTATATCTGTGTAATTTCAGATCTGCAAGGTTTGAAATTTCGTCCTGTGGTAGCCCTTTGAGTCCTCTTTCCAACCCCATAGGTCTGATCAACATTGGATTCTTCAAGAAATAGTTATGCCCAGTATCCTACGATGACCTGATTATATATTGGTTCAGTAGAGCGAAATTGTACGAAGTGCCACATGTCACTCTTTCAACCTTTGGTCCTAAAAATGATACACAACAAACTACAACCCGTCCTCTTTCCATCACTTTTTACGAAATTTGAATCCAATGCTCAGAGAAAAAGTTATGACGATTTTCCCAAAGTCACCTGTTTGACATGAAATTCGGGAGCCTGCAAAAACCCTAAATTCCTCAGACCATATCTCTAAAACTATAGCGAACCAATATCTTAAATTCGGACACGAGCTTCATCAGGATTTCAGCCAAATGGGTTTTTAGTTTCAGCATCTGAAGCTTCGCAGAAAAAAAATTTATAGCGAAAATGCCACGATGGCCTGTTATAAGTAGTGAAATCCTTACATGAGGAGGATATGAGGGTCACAATTTACATAAATGCTTAGGTTGAGAGGGTATTCAACAAGTGAACGTTGGAGGGATTTATTATTGACAATTCAATGACCACAGCCAATGATTAGTGTCATGCCACAACCCCATGGGGTTTTAGGCTTTAGCCCACTAACTGGGGTTATTAACTTCAAACACGAATATCTCTCAAACCGTGAAGACTTACGTGGCATGCCATATATCAACGGAAACATCTCGACAAGTAGAAACCATCCAAAATATCCTTGACTCGGAATAGAGTAAGTTGTCAAGTCAAAATTCCTATGCAAGATCGAGGTAGCCCCTGGTGCTACTTGGGTTGACATCAATAACAACCACTGATCAACAATCTCCCCCTTTGGCATTGATGGCAACACAAGTACTCCCCATGCGATCATGACACCTCTTCCTAGAAAATTCTCTCCCCATTTGTCATCAATGACAAAGGGTAACTCACCCTAACAAACGTCATCCTACGGACCTATACACACCTCAACTCCCCTTTTTTTTTTTACTTAGTTAGATAAGAGAAAGAGTCTAATGAGAACTTGGGAGAATCCCAAGCTTTAGGCGAAGATACTCAAATGCTTCACGAGGTAATGGTTTGGTAAATATGTCATCAATTTGTTCCTTTGTGCCAACACATTCAAGCTTGATATTCTTTTCGATGACCTGCTCTCTAACGAAATGATATTTGATCGAAATGTGCTTTGTTTTGGAATGCATCACAGGATTCTTGGAGACACTGATGGCACTGGTGTTATCACAAAAGATGGAATAGGCTCATCAAACTTGACTTGAAGATCTTGTAAAGTTTGCTTCATCCAGAGAACTTGAGTACAACAGGCTGTTGTCACAATATATTCTGCTTTTGTTGTGGATAACGAGATTGAAGACTGCTTTTTACTTAACCATGAAACAAGGCAACCGCCTAGATAGAATACTGCTACACTAGTACTCTTTCGATCATCAACACTTCCTGCCCAATCTGCATCAATATAAGCTTGGATAACTAGATTATTTCCTTTGGGATACCATAAACCATATTCTGTTGTGTCCTTAAGATATTGAAGAATTCTTTTGATGGCAATAATATGAGATTATTTTGGTGCTGCTTGGAATCTTGCTACTTGTCCAACTGCCTACATTACATCTGGATGAGAAGTTGTCACATATAGAAGATTGCCAATCATAGATCTATACAACCTCTGGTCCACATCCTTTGACGAATCATCTAAACTTGACTTGCAACCTATTACCATTGGGGTAAGGACAGGCTTGCAATCTTCCATCTTGAATTTCTTGAGCATTTCCTTGATGTACTTGGTTTGATATATAAATATTCCTTTATCCTGTTGAGATATCTAAACCCCTAAAAACTATGTCAGCTCGCCAAGTAGACACATTTCAAACTCACTTTGCATCTTTGTGGCAAAGTTTTTACTTAATCTATCATCATTGCTTCCAAAAATTATATCATCTACATATACCTCGATAATTGTTAGGTTATATTGATCCACTTTCACATAGAGATTGTTGTCGGCGCTTCCTTTCTTAAATCCTTGTTGATGTAGATATCCATCAAGATGAGCATACCAAGCTCTAGGAGCTTGCTTGAGACCATATAGTGTCTTCTTTAATCTGCAGACATAGTCTTCCTTTTCAGAGAGCAGAAAACATTTGGGTTGTTCAATGTAAACTTCTTCTTCCAATTCACCATTTAGAAAGGATGACTTAACATCCATTTGGTAGACCTTGATTTCTCTCGAGCATGCATAAGCGAGAAACACTCTGATAGCTTCCACTCTGGCAACGAGAGCAAATGTTTCTTCAAAATCAATTCCTTCAACTTGTGCATATCCTTTACAGACTAATCTTGCCTTATTTCTGGTAACATATCCATCCTCACTCAATTTGTTTCAGAAAACCCATTTAGTTCCAATAACATTTTTATCCTTTAGTCGTGAAACCAATTCCCAAGTATCGTTCTTCTCAATTTGATCCAGTTCTTCATTCATAGCTACTACCCAATGTTCATCTTGACTAGCTTCCTCAAAATTGCTAGGCTCAAAAGTTGCTAAAAAAGCAAGGTGGGCTTGTTGTGATGAACGAAGTTGTCGACTTCTTCTGGTTCCAATTCCTTCATTTATGTTTCTGATAATCTGATTTGACGGATGATTCTTTTGACACCATTCTTTTAAAGCTTTTGGAGAATTTTCTTATACATCCTGCTAATCATTTCTTATTTCCTCTTGGTTGACTGTTATTTTCTTATTTGATTGGTCTTGTTCTGGAGCTTCTTCTTCATCCTTCACAGATTCTCCCTCAAATCCCTCAGATTTGATTGAAGGGACAATCTCATTGTCATCCTTTGTAACACAATCTTCATCAAAAGTAACATTTATGCTTTCCACTATTTGCTTTCGCCTCAGATTGTAGCATCTATAAGCCTTCCTTTTGCGTGAATTACCAACGAGAATACCTTCATCGACACGGAAATCGAACTTGCCCAATTTTTTATCTTCTATTTTGATGTAGCATTTGCTTCCAAATATTTTGATGTATTTGACGTTAGTCGGTCTTCCTTTCCATAATTTGTATGGAATCATGTTACAATTGTTCCTTAGCAAACCTTTGTTTATAATTAATGCAACTATATCAATTGCTTGAACCCAGAATTTATCATCTAATTTTGAGTCATTTAACATTGTTCTACCCATTTCCTGTACGGTTCTGTTTTTTCTTTCAACAACTCCATTTTGCTGCGGTGTTCTGGCTGTTGAGAATTTCCTTTTTATTCCATTTTCATCACAGTACTGCTGAAATACCTTGGAATTGAATTCTCTGCCATTATCTGATTTCATAAAAATTGATCTTCAAATCAGTTTCATTTTCGACCAATTCCTTGTAGATTCTAAAACATTTGAATGCCTCAGTCTTTTTCTTTAAGAAGTTGACGGTTGTCATTTTGATGTAATCATCTATCATTAGCATAAAATATAATTCTCCATCTAAACCTTTTGTTCTCATAGGACCACATAGATCAGTATGTACTAATTCCAATGGAGGTGATGCAAAGTGTTCTTTTGTCTTAAACTCAACTTTTGTCTGCTTGTTGTGCCGACAAGATTTTGAAATTTTAGGCATTTCTCTTACTGCTTCCTTCTTGTTGATCCCGACCAAATTGTCGAAATTTATATGTCTCATTCATTTGTGCCATAACCAACTTTCGTCTTCTTTCCCCCAAAAGCACCCTTTAGTGTGAAAATTATACTGCAGTGTATTGCTTTATTTCCTCCTACTTGATTTAATTAATACAAATTATTTTCAGAAATTAGATTCAGAAAATATCAAAAATAAACACAACTACAGTCTACACATGCAAATCATTTACTGAATAATACACTCATGCAACAAAGTGACACATGGAATTTTGGACATAAGTCCCCGAAAAAACCCAAAGCGGGAAAACCGGTTCAGCAGATATGAGGGTTTATTATTAAGTAGTTTCAGAGTACAGCAAATCTGGGTTCCAAGCTTGGAAAACCCGACAGAGAATAAAATATATCAAATCTGCAGCTAACCTGAAAATCTAGTGCCAAATATCTGACTAATCCACACCCTCAAACGGGATTTACAGGACTCATCCCGGATCTGACCCTACAAACACTCAGCGCTGCTTCTAAAGCCCCAGTGTTGCCCTAGAGGGACTGCGTCAGCCTCTGCATCGCTCTAGGAGGGCCTGCGTCACCCTTGGAGGGTCTACATTGCCCCTGTGTTGCCTCTGTTTTGCCAGCGTCAGCCCAGCGTGGCCCTAGCTGCCTCTGCGCTGCCCCTGCTGCTCTGCGTGGCTCTGAAGCCCCTCTACGTTATCCTTGTTGCTGCTCCTCTTGCCTCTTGTTGTTTCTTGGCCCTGGAATCAGAACATTCCCTTGGACAATACTACCCCTCTCTGCAAGAAATCCCTCCAGAAAGTCTTAGCAAACCCACCCTAGAATTCCAAATCTATTCCTCAGTTCCACAGAAATTGTGTGTCTTCAACTGACCCTCAAGCCTTTCTCTTATACTTTTTCATTGAACTCTTCAATGGCCGAAATTAAATCATCCATCAATGACTGAGATTAAAAGACTACTTGATCCATGTGACTTAAGACAATTTCAACACATGTGTTAATTAATTCACTTTAAATATTTTATTTTCCTAAGTTAGACTTAGGAAATCCATTAAAAACAATTAATTATTTGAATAACTTGAACACAACTTGAAATTTCTCAAATCCATTTCTGGGTCTTGTAGATCAAGTGTACTCTAGTCCCTCCACAAAATTTGGGAGCTAGAGCACAACTGATGCTACCCCAAATACACAAAATCTCAACACTCCCTCTTAGCATCAGAAGTGTGCTCTAGTAATACATCACACCATGTATAACAAGATCTTGAGTATTGGATCTGTGTTGTTGATGCTTGGCCTGCTGCCCTCCATCTACTGTATTGCTGCTCTCTGTACTACTGCCCATGCCATTGCCACTAACACTGCCACATCTGTACTGCAGCTCCCTCTCAAATTGCTGCATCGTGCTGCCCATAGCACTGCCACTGCTAACTACTACACTGCAACTCAGTTGCTGAGAAGTAAGCAACTGAAAGACTCTGCCCAACTGTTTGACAGACAAGTCAAGTTTCCCTCCACCACTGAAGCTCCCTGGATACTGAATCACGTTGTCCCCCTAGAGACACTTTTATGCTGAAACACTGCACTGCGTGAGCCCAATTTCTCTGTGTTGCTGAAGTCCCATCAGCCTCTCTGCGTTGTTACCTCCACGCTGTTGTTGCCTCTGCATCACGATGCTCACTCTTTAGCTCTTCAGCTCCCTCTTGCTCTTCAATGTGGTCCTCTGCAACCATCTCCCGACTCATCCTGCTACCGTCTTAAGGCTCCCGTAGCTCGTATGTGATCTAAGAGTAGGGTTGACTCAAGGATCCCGCCAATCAAACTAGATACTCTATATATCCATGTCACCCCACCTCTTCTCTCGTGGTGCATAAGCACTCATGGCTGCATCATCATCAGAGCCATCGTCATTTGCTGCTGCTGCCTTGGAATCAGAAGCTACTTTGTCCTTCTTCTTAGGACAACTGCTAGCGAAATGACCAATATCACCACAGTTAAAGCACCGGACCTTGGAGAGGTCCTTCTTCTTCTTCCCTTGCTTCTTTTCCCTTGATGCAAGGGCTGCATCCTCCTCCTCTTCTTTCTTCATGCTAGCTGATTTGCTTCCCCCACTGATAGACTGCTTCTTGGTGATCCTCTTGATCTCCTCTTGGCGGAGAATAGCCCATCTGCCCATGATGGTAACGTTGCCCTTCCAAGAATGCTCTGAACAAACGTTTCCCATTCTTCAGAGACAGCATTCAGGGTCGTCCTCACTAAGAGGCCTTCATCTGGATTAGCACCCATGCCAATCAGCTGGTCATGGATAGCTTGAAGTCTGAAGAGGAATGGATCTATCTCTTCACCCTTCATCATCTAGAACATACGCATCTGATTCTCAAGAAGCATTCTTCTTTGCACAGAGCCTCCTTGGTACATCACTTCCAAAGCTGACCACATGTCATGTGTTGTATTCTTACCAGTAACATGAGGAATCACGTGGTCCTTGACTCTGTCGATGATCAACCTCTTCGTCCATGCTTGATTTTCTTCAAACTTCTTGAGTGGATCTGCATCGGTTGGTACATCAAGTGTCTTCTCTGCATGATCTTTGAGACCATACTCATCCAAAACTGAGAAGATTCTGGTCTTTTAGATAACATAGTTGGACATGCCATCCAATCTCTCTTGATCCCTTAGTCCATATCGAGCTATCTTTGCTCAGATCTGAAGAAAACAGTACTTCTTCCTCTGGATCTGGGTTTCTTGGTGACTAGAAACCCTCTAGTAACTACTTCTGCTACAAACTAACTTCCCTCCTGGAAATCTTCCACCAAAAACCAAACGGGCAGTATCCTTCGACCCTCCTGATCGAATCTTCGATCTGTTTGGCTCATATCTGCTGGATGATTGTCTTCCTCTCGCCTTTGTTGCCTTAGTTAGGCACAATTCTACACCTGCAGAATCTCTACCCCATTAGCATTGTTGAAAATCTAAAGCACTGCCTCCAGATCTTGGCAAAATTCTTCTAAAACAAGAGAAATGACTAGACAGCGTCCTCCTGGCTGGCCCAGCGCAGTCCCAGCGCTGCTCAGAAGTGGACTGTGTAACCCCAGATTAGGTGACGCAGTCCTTACGGTTCCCTGGGAAGGGTCTGCGTAAGCCTAGAGGAATTCTGCAGCTTCAGCGCTGTCTCCTGGATCTGCTTTCCCTTGCTGTCAACATGCCCTTTCCGGATTTGTTGCTTCTTCTGCCACCCTGCAGAAAAAATATTTCTTCAGCTGATTGCTGGAGATTCAGCTTGATCTGCTATCGCTCTGATACCATGTAAAAATTCTACTACAGTGTATTGGTTTATTTCCTCCTACTTGATTTAATTAATACAAGTTATTTTCAGAAATTAGATTCAGAAAATATCGAAAATAAACACAACTACAGTCTACACATGCAGATCATTTACTGAATAATACACTCATGCAATAAAGAGACACATGGATTTTTGGATATAAGTCCCCGGAAAAACGCAAAGCGGGAAAACCGATTCAGCAAATATGAGGGTTTATTATTAAGTAGTTTCTGAGTATAGCAAATTTGGGTTCCAAGCTTAGAAAACCGGATAGAGAATAAAAGATATCAAATCTGCAGCTAACCTGAAGATCTAGTGCCAAATATCTGACTGATCCACACCCTCAAATGGGATTTACAGGACTCAACCCAGACCTGACCCCAGAAACTCTCAACGCTACTTCTGAAGCCCCAACGTTGCCCTAGAGGAACTGCGTCAGGCTCTGCGTGGCTCTAGGAGGGCCTGTGTCACCCTTGGAGGGTCTACGTTGCCCCTGCATTGCTCTGTTTGGCCAGCGTCAGCTCAGCGTGGCCCTAGTTGCCTCTGCATTGTCTTTGCACAGCCCCTGCTGCTCTGCGTGGCTCTGAAGCCCCTCTGCGATGTCCGTGTTGCTGCTCCTCTTGCCTCATGTTGTCTCTTAGTCCTGGAATCAGAACATTCCCTTGGCCAATACTACCCCTCACTGCAGGAAATCCCTCCAGAAAATCTTAGCAAACCCACCCTAGAATTCCAAATCTATTCCTTAGTTCTATAGAAATTGTGTGTCTTCAATTGACCCTCAAGCCTTTCTCTTATACTTTTTCATTGAACCCTTCAACGGTCGAGATTAAATCATCCATCAACGGCTGAGATTAAAAGATTGCTTGATACATGTGACTTAAGACAATTTCAACACATGTGTTAATTAATTCACTTTAATTATTTTATTTTCCTAAGTTAGACTTAGGAAATCCATTAAAAACAATTAATTATTTGAATAACTTGAACACAACTTGAAATTTCTCAAATCCATTTCTGGGTCTTGTAGATCAAGTGTACTCTAGTCCCTCCACAAAATTTGGGAGCTAGAGCATAAATGATGCTACCCCAAATACACAAAATCTCAACATTTAAGTGTCTCATCCAAAATATATATGTCATTTGGAGCTCTGCTTGCTGTAGCCACAATTTTACCGAACTTTCCTTTCCTGATTTCACATTTCTTAGATTTAAATAGCATCGTGTGTCCTTGATCGCACATTTGTAAAACACTGAGCAGATTGTGATTCATATTTTCAAATAACAACACATCTTTCGCTAATGCATTCTTGCTTTCCAAGTGTGACTATACCTACTCCTATGATGTTTGAAGACCTGTCATTCCCAAAAGACATTGTTCCATCCTTCTTTTCCTTCAAGGATATGAACTTATTCCTATCTCCAGTCATATGAGTTGAGCAACCACTATCAACATACCAAATGTTTATGTTGCTTTGAGCCTTGAGAGCGATAGCACAATTTTCAATCTTCTTTTTCCATATTTGTTCATTCTGATATTGTGAGAATTCCTTTGAGGAACTTCCAAGTCTGAAATATTTAGCCAGGTGTCCAAAATTGTTACATTTGCAACATTCGACATCATCTCTCAAATGATCAAATCTATTAATATTCTGTTGAGTTCCAAAATATCCATTTCTGAAAGATCTCCCGAAACTGTATTTATTCAAAACATCGTGCGACATTCTATAGCTCTATGTCCAAACCTTTCACATGAATAACAATGACTATAGAAGATAGGTTGATACCTAGGAGGAAATCTTCTTCGAGGAATTGTCTTCCATGGTTCTTCCTGCGAGTCCTGGTCTCTTGAGTTGGCTGGAAGGTCTACTTGCTTGTTAGATTTTGCATATCCATCTTCTTTTGTTGTCATAAAAGGACTTGGCTCCTTTTCAGATTTTTCTTTGTAACCAAGATCAGTCTTGTCACTGTTTGATCGTTGATTGTTGATGATTTCTTCCAATGCCTTGGAGTTGTTGGTGTAGTTTTGAAGAGTTTTTCTATTTTTTACTTGCTTTCGAAGAGAAACTATTTCAGCTTCCAATGCTTTTCTTTCCTTGTTTCTTTCTTTTAATTCTTCCCTGAGCGATTCTTCAACTCATTTGTATTCTTCAACCTTGATTTTAAGATTTAGGACATGTTCCCTTTCTATCTTTAATTCGTCTTCAAGAGTGTTGACATGCTTCTTCTCGACCTTGAGCTCTTTGATAACCCTGATTACTTCGTTTTGAAATTCAACCTTAGTCATCTCTTCTTCTTCGTCTCCTTCTTCGTCAGATGCTTCTTGCTTATTATGCTTGGCCATAAACAATACTCTTTCGTTGATTTCTTCTTCGTTATTACTGTCTTCATCAAATGAGGAGGTATCTTCTTTGGAGAAGAAACTCTTCTTAAACCATTTCTTCTTGCCTTGCTTGTTGAACTTCCTCAGACCTTTCTTTCCTTTCGTAACAGCCTCATTTTTGTGAGGACATTTGGCTGCAAAATGCCCAACCTCACCACAATCGAAACATATCAATGGAAGTTTACCTTTGAATTTCCTCGTACCTGTTCTCATTTACGTGAATTAAGCAAATTCTTTATCTGAAAATTCTTCTTCATCTTCTTTCTTTTCTTCTTCCTTACAACTACAAGTTTTCACTTTCGGAGTATGCTTGTCCTTACTAGTTCTCTTGGATGCGACGAATGTTGTTTCTAGGTGAGATGTGTTGTCCTCTTCTTCAATCCTCATTTCATATGCCGTAAGCACTCCATGCAATTCATCTTTGCTCAGATTGGCTAGATTCGAACTATATTCCAAGACAAATACCTTTGGGTTGAATCTTGTCGGCAAGGTTCTAAGGATATTTCGGACAACAATTTTCGTGTCGATAGGTTCTCCCAAACCTTCCAATGCATTTGTTATTTCATCAACACGCTGTAAGTATGCATCAATATTTTCATCTTCCTTCATTTTGAGTTGCTCAAATTTTGCCCTGTAAATTTGGAGCTTTGCTTCTTTCACGTTTGAGTCACCTGCATATATATTCTCAAGCTTTCCCCATACTTCTTTAGCAATTTTGCAACTCAGTACCTTAAGATACACAGATTCGATAAGCCCACTGATAATGAGATCCTTATCCCTTGCATCATATACATATTTTTCTTTCCTTGTTCATCCTGGGTCGCTGTAAAGCCTTTTACAATGATTTCCCATACTTTGTATCCTTGCGCCAGCAAATGAACCTGCATTCTTCTACTCCAAAGTGCGTAGTTATTTCCATTGAACAAACGAACTTTATTCTTAGTATACTACATAACCTCCTTCCAGTTGTTAGACTACTATTGAAGGAATCAAGCTCTGATACTAATTGTTGGAAATACTAAGAGGGGAGGTGAATCAGTATTTCTTATCAATTGGCACTTTTTAAATCTTTTCAGAGCATTAGTTAATCTTCAATTATTCTTGATATTTATCCAATAACAACAGTAAACAATAGAACACAATAGGCACACGAATTTTAGGTGGAAAACCCCCTCCGAGTCAAAAACCAACAAACGCTTTTCTAATAAATTCTTTAATCTTCAGCCCCAACTGAAATGAAAGGTACAACTTCCTAGAATTCTAGAAAAGCATTCTTCTCCAGCTCCCACTTGAAGGACGCCCCAACGCCCTGGTTTCTTCAGTAACCAACTAAATGGATGCCTCGACATCCTAGACCAACTTACCACCCTCAAGTGTTCACAGGCTCCAACCTATAGGTGACTTCATGCACCAACCTAGCACATCCCTGCCACCCTATAATGATCAGAAAGAAGACAAGAGTGTGGAATCCCGTACTAGGGACAATGATCCATGATACAATATGATTCACAATGATTTTCTTGAACTAGACCAATCACCCAATCACACTATCACTTGCAACCCAACCATAACATTATCCAACAATGACACTTATACCTCCCAACAATGCCTCTCCAACTCTAGGCAGATTGACTATTTTACAATAATGACTCCTTTACAATTTTACAATGATGATTTTTACAATACTGACTTTTGACACGACCTAATACTTGACTTGACACTGCTTCTTTGAACACTAGCAGCTGCTGAGGTATTGTTGTGCTTACTAGAAGTAATGGTACTTTGGCATTGCATTGTCCTTCTAGTATGTGTTTGACTTGTCCTATTGTGTCCTCCTTCCTGCACATGCAAGACCCAAACACCAATATACAAACAAAATACTTACACTGTCTTGCAAACCATATGTCAGAGAAATATTCAAAATTCAAATGTAAATACATTCAACATTTATGAACAAAACCCAATCAAACATACATACAAAATACTTACACTGTCTTGCAAAAACACATGTCAGAGATGATATTCAAATTAAAATTCAAACACTAATCATACATACCTTGTTGTAGCAGACTTACCCTTAACTATTGATGTGTTGTCCTTACAGCAGTGATCCTTGAATGCATATTTTTTCTTGCTTTCTAGAAGCTCGATATTGAATCAGATCTCCAAGGTTTGAAATTTCGTCCTGTGGTAGCCCTCTGAGTCCTCTTTCCAACCCCGTAGGTCTGATCAACATTGGATTCTTCAAGAAATAGTTATGCTCAATCTCCTACGATGACTTGATTATAGACTGGTTCAGTAGAGCGAACTTGTACGAAGTGCCACGTGTCACTCTTTCAACCTTTGGTCCTGAAAACGATACACAACAAACTATAGCACGTCCTCTTTCTATCCCTTTTTACAAAATTTGAATCCAATGCTCAGAGAGAAAGTTATGACGATTTTCCCAAGGTCACCGGTTTGACATGTAATTCGGGATCCTGCAAAAACCCTAACTTCATCAGATCATATCTCTGAAACTATAGCGAACCAATATTTGAAATTCAGACACGAGTTTCATCAGGATTTCGCCCAAATGGGTTTTTTAGTTTTAGCATCTGAAGCTTCGCAGAAAAAAAGTTATAGCGAAAATGCCACGATGTCCTGTTATAAGTAGCAAAATCCTTACATGAGGAGGATATGAGGGTCACAATTTATATAAATGCTTAGGTTGAGAGGGTATTCAACAAGTGAACGTTGGAGGGATTTTAGGAGCTTAAAAAATTATTAATTATTGACAATTCAAAGACCACAACCAATGATTAGTGTCATGCCACAACCCCATGGGGTTTTAGCCCACTAACTAGGGTTACTAAATTCAAACATGAATATCTCTCAAACCGTGAAGAATTACATGGCATGCCATATATCAACGGAAACATCTCGACAAGTAAAAACCATCCAAAATATCCTTGACTCAGAATAGAGTAAGTTGTCAATTCAAAATTCCTATACAAGATTGAGGTAGCCCCTGGTGCTGCTTGGGTTGACATCAATGACAACCACTGATCAACACCTCCTTCTTGATCTTCATCCCCGTACTGCTGCTTCTTGCCTTGGTCAACCTTTTGATCTCTTCTTGTCGAAGAGTTGCCCATATCTCCTAGTTTGGAAGAGCTACTTTGCCCAAAATACCTTGGACAAAGGTTTCCCAATCTTCCGTGACTGCATTCAGGGTAGTCCTGACCATAAGTCCATCATCTGGTGTAGCCCCTATGGAAGCCAGTTGATCTCGGATCACTCGCAATCTGATAAGGAAGGGGTCGATCTTCTCTCCCTTCTGCATCTAAAACAGTCTCAGCTGATTCTCAAGCAGCATCCTCCACTCGACGAAGGTTCCCTGGTACATAGTAGTCAAGGAAGTCCACGTTTCCCTTGCCGTGTTCTTCTCGGAAATATGTGGGATCACATGATCCTTGACTCCGTCCATGATCATGCATTTTGCCTTCGCTTGAGCCTCTTCGTACTTCTTGAGAGCGTCAGCGTCAACAGGGACAACAACTGCATGCAAGACACGATCCTTGATGCAATGATCATCGAAAACTGACAGGATCCTGGCCTTCCAGATGACAAAGTTGGATGCTCCATCCAACCTGTCCTAATCCCTCAGTCCATGTGCAGCCATCTCTGCTCAACAAGAAAATGTCGAGTTGGTTCTCTTCTTCCTCTTTTGTTGTTGTCCCAGCAAAACTCGAATCTGGGTTTCTTTGGTGCTAGAAACCCTCTAAGGAACAAGCTTCCTCTGAATCTTGATTTCCTTCACAGAAATCCTTCCACTAACAGATATCGAATCAATCCTCTCTTATCACTCTTTGTTGTTGATCAGCACTGGATCTAGACTTCTTGGCAAGAAGTCTTCTGAGAAATTGTTTCCCTCTACTTTGCCACTACCCCACTAGACATTGTTTTGCACCAACAGAAACAATGACCCACCAGCAACTCCTGAAGAAAATCGAACTGCTCTTCCAACCTTGGAAACCGGAAAGACAGAGGCTCAAAACCTCTACAATGGCCCAGCAAGCACTGCATTGCCTCTACGCAACTATATTGTCACCCTAGCTGGCTAACGCAGGCTCTGCATGAGCCCCTAAGGTGACTGTGTCACCCTTCCTCTACCTCTTCCGGTTCAGCGTTGTCACTCAGGACAGCTGCCTTCCTGCAACAAATTTTTCTTCTTCCTTTCGTTGATGACTTCAACTCTACTTGATCTGCAACAGCTCTGATACCATGTGAAAATTTCTGAATCTAAACCAGAAATCCTACTGCAATAAATTTGATTTGCATTACCTACTTGCCTTATTTAAATTACAAGTTATTTTTCTGAATATTCAGTAAAAATACTAATGCAAACACACTGCAGGCTACACAATTATACAGATCAAGTACTGAAAAATAAGTGGCACATTCAGACAAAGGACACGTATTTTTTGGACAAATGTCCCCGGAAAAACCCAATGCAGGAAAACTGGTGCAGCAGATCTGAGGGTTTATATTATTAAGCAGCGGTATTTTGAGTACATCTAGGGTGCCAAAATCTGGCTCACCCAACAGAGAAAAACCTCGGAGACAGAAATAAATCGTGAGTTTTACCTCACACTGCAAGTCTCGATTGATCCGGATCAAAAACTGGTGAAGCTCTAGAAGCCTCTACACGCTACCTCTGCACAGGCCTACATGGGTCTAGCTAAGGACTGTGTCACCCCTTCTTTGCACTGATCTACCTCTCAGAAACTAAGTTTCAGCCCTCCCGGCTCAAAAACCCCAGTCTCCAGCTAAATCTGGACTATCTCTTGGAGCCACTGCGCAGCCCCTGCGTGGGCCTGCGTCACCCTCTCTGGGGTCTGTGTCACCTCTCCCGGTGGTTGCGCTGGTCCCTCTGTTGCTTCTGCTACCCTTTCTCTGCTATGTACTCTTGGTCCTCCAACCAATTACTGCATCTACCCCTCACTGCTACTCTGAATCACTTAGATCTGATCTTCGTCCAAGCACTGCTCCGTCAGAAGAATTTGATCCCTTAGACTCACTGTGCGTGTTCTCCAACTGACCCTCAGGTCTTCCTTTATACTTTTCTTGTTGATGAATCAACAGTCGTGATCTAATCTCTAATCGACAACTAAGATTAGAAAAAACTTGATCTTCATCACTTAGAACATTCTCACCTACGTGTTAAATCAATTCACTTTAATTATTTAATTTCCCTAAGTTAAGACTTAGGGTTCCCATTAAAATAATTAATTATTTGAATAACTTAAGCTCCAGGTGGAATTTATCCAAACGATTTCTGGGTCTTGGAGATCTCATGTGTTCTAGCCCCTCCACAAAATTTCGGAGCTAGAGCACATCCGATGCTACCCAAAAAATCAACATTTTCTTCAAATTTATTTGTCTTTTAGACAAGTTTATTTCAACATTAAGCCATTTATTAGATCTGAAATTTAAGAAAATTAATATACATGAGAGAAACCTCACAAACCCTAAATCTACTTCAATAAAACATCTAAAATTCAGATATGGACTTAGCCATCAAGAACTAACTCAATTAACAACTAGAAATCATACAAGGCTAATTCAAGGGAATAGCTACCTGGGCCATTTTAAATCTTTTACTTTAAGAAATATTGTTGCTATTAGGGAAGCCGCACTTTTGTTGGAACACCCAACTAAAAGTGACAGAAATAGTTGTTGAGGTGACAGTGACAACTCTTCCAAGTTACACTTCAGCTTAAAACGTAGTGCAGTCTTTGCACTTGGGTGTGAGTTTAGGTGATAACAAGCCCTCCCTTTTGTTGGATTGCCCAACCTAAAGTGCAGAAAGTAGTTGTTGAGGTGACATTAACAACTCTTCCAAGTTACACTTGAGCTTAAGACATAGTCGATGCTTTGCACTAAGGGGTGTGAGTTCAGGTGATAACAGGGCCATTTTGAAGGAGTGATACAAGGAACTCCTGGTTTCTGCAGTGCTCATGGACTTTTACTTTTCAGTGAGTCTCATTTTCTCAGTATTACGGCAGGCTTGGGACATGTTACTAACAAACTGTGCAGAGTTCTATGATCTGAAGGTTCTGCTCAAGCTTGCAGTGGATAAGGCTGTAAATCACTTTCAGGTGTTTGGTGATTTGGCTCTAGTTATAAATTGAATGAAAGGTGCAGCAGATTTACAGGATTATCAGCTCAAACCTATAGGAGACCTATTCAAGGAAGCTGCAACGCCTTTTGCCACCATTGATATCTCACATGTCAATAGGGAATTAAATTAAGAAGCAGATTTACTTTCAAAAGAAGACCAACCAGGTACCAGAAGGCATGATACATGCATTGCGACAATTCACTCAACAACTTTGTAGCTGTACTTCTTAATTTTTATTATGTCATATGTGCAGATAAAAGTGATACTGTTTAAATCATTTTTTGGATGTAATTATTGGACGTTAAGCACAATCACTCCCGTTCTTCAGCTCTTGCTGAGCATTCTGTAAAGACTCAACATCACATCCATATCGAGGATGCTCGTCTCCTTGCTATAATTTCTCACTATAATCACAGAAAACTCAGAGAAGCCTTTGATATTGGGAAGTGTACTAACAATCTTAACAGGGATGATGGTTGGAAAATCAGTAGTAACTGGATTCCCGCTCATTCCTTGAAGTTTTTTTCTTCTTGATTCCCTTTCTCCTCTTTCTACCCTTGTTCTTCTGATCTTTTCTCCTGTTTACTCCTTTGGTTTTCATGCTGTTTCCTCTTTTCTTGTTCTAGACCCTGAACACCCCCCCTGCCATCTCCTTTTTTTAATTATTACTATTATGATTTTAATTTTTTTATTACTATTATTATTATTATTATTATGTTTATATAGTGGCTAATTATTATTAGTTTTTAACTCTCCTTAATAATTCTTACAACCTTTCTAACCTCTATTGATTTGATATAATTAATTTATTGATTACTATTAAGACATTAGTATTATTATTAATCTTTTATTACTTTTTCATTTATTTTAGCTTCTTTAATTTTTCCTATCCCTAATTAACCCCATTCCTCTTTACCCTTCGATTTTTACTTAGTTATTCCTATTATATTTACCCCCTCCATAATAATATTAATAACCTTATTTTATATTAATATTCCTGTTTGACCTTATATATATTTATATTTAATATCCTTTTAATAATTTATATTATTTTAATAATTATTATTTATTACTAAAATATCCTATCCTAGGAATTGTAGGAATTTATATTATTTTTCTAATGGCAATTTTTTTTTACTTTTGACCTCTCCCTTGGGTTAGGGTTCTTCCCTATTTATTTCTCTGGTGGGATCAGATTTTCTTGATCTATTTGTCCTCAAGATGAACTACATTGGTTGGTTCAAAACTTGGCAACAAAAATCTTAATGTGAAGGATCCAGAAGATGTATTTCAAAATAACTCTAGGCACAGAAGCCCGTATCCAGAAATTATTGGACTGTCAGGCACTTTTTTTCCTCTATGGGACTCCAGACTTGAATGTTTTGCTTGGCAGAAATGTTTTATATGTATCTCAGTCTGTAGGATGAAGTTTTGGGAAAATATGTGAGGATTGTAAGCAATAGCTGATAGATAGTGATGAGTATGATATCATGATCGGATGATCCTTAATGTCTCTTGACAATAGTGTTTCAGCATCTAAAAGGAGTAATTTTTATTCTGCTAGAATATATATTATGTTTTTTTCTTGGAAAAAAGGGTGCAAATAGGCAGGAACTCTCGAATTTATTTTTTAAACTGCTCCTTTATTTTTTTCTTAATTATTTCCTTATTTGAGGTTCCCAAGTCATTGGGAAAAATCATGCCTAATTATAAAAATTATGTTAAAAAATAACCATTTTATTACGTTTTGGTACTGTTTCTAATATCTATTCTTTAAGACATGTGTTTTCTGGAAATAAGCCCCATGTTACATAATGTGGTTACCTGGCATCAACATCAGGAAAACAAAGTGATTCAAATTGATCTCAAGTAAAGACACATTATAGTCAAAAATGTACCCTTTAAAAAACAAGAAAATGTAGTACTGCAGCAAGGAAAGAGTATAAAATGAGTTTTAGTATTTACAATATTTAAGGAAAGAGTATAAAATGAGTTTTAGTATTTACAATATTTGAAGAAAAATTTTAAGTCAAAAGTTCCATCCAAGGCTACATGAAATAAAAATTAGTTTCTCAAAATATATAATGTTTCGAAACAATGAAACAGGGTTGAGGATGCGAGGCATCATCCTCAAATAAATGAAAAGACCAGTAGAGATACGTGGAACAAATATTGCTTAAAATTAGTGTGGTATGGAAAATTACCATTGGTGAATGATGGATGTTGTAGATGGAAATCATAATATCCTGACCAGCATCCACCTTATAACCTCCAGGCAAAATATCAGGCTCTTGAGCTCGTCTAATCAAGACCTGCATATCCGTATTTAAATTCTGGTGACTCTGCCAAGATATGGATTCAATGAACACAATAAATTTTTAAATCATGTGATATTGAGTTTCTGCAAAGAATGAAAGGCCTTACTCAATACAATCTTGACATACAGGTGGGTGAGGATAAAGTCGCATTGACTCATTTATGCAACGAGTCAAATACTTAAGCTCCTTGATGTCTGCAAATTTTGGTTTCCTTCCTTGTAGGACTCTATCAACTTCTTCTTGTGCCCTTGCCATTGCATGAGGGTTCTGAAAGTATTGCACAACAACATGTCAAATACAGAATATTAGTATTGAGTTGGAACCAATAATAACATTTGAATCTGTCATTGATTCTGTGATAGATTTTGTGAGAGAGGTAACAAAAGACTAAGAAGTTGTATCTATTATCTAATCCCTCCATAGAACAGGATTTGATTTTCGACAAAACTCCAAAAGGTGACCAAGAATAAAGAGAAGAATTGCAACGACAATACCCAAGTAATGGTAGATTTTATGAGCATATTGAGATTTTCAACAAGAAAAAAATTATGTTTCTGGTTCTTTAATTTGTTTCTCAGTGATGAATCTCAAGTCTTGCCATATCTATTATAGAAGTCAATTATAAATTTTGTCAATTTATAGTCGTAGAAACATGTTTTTAACCAAGCAAATCATGACAAATATGAAATTGCAAGCAAAACATAACTTCTTACTTTGATAATCAAAGCAACTAGGTTTTAATACTTCTAGGTAACTAGTATGGTCTCACTTCAAAAAAAAAAAATCAATAATTAAATTTTTTTTCAAATTATTGCAATTGGCCCTGTTACCCACTAGTTTGTGGGTGATATACCTAGCAGAAAATTTTCTCCAAGATGGTCCTCTTCGGCAGCCAACAGCCCCTTGCAACCACCAACTAGCTCGTTGTGCCATTTCTCCACCACCTGAGCTAGCCATGTGGTCCCCCACCCATCTGTCATGATCGTATGTTTGAAGGTGGGACTCCCGAACCTAAAGTGATGCCTTGTCATTTGGTTATTAAGTATTGTAGTTTGCTTATCACGGACACTTTTGGGCAATGATGAAAAAATCGCGATCGGGATATTATCGCCGAGGGGAAAAAATCGGAAAAAATCGTAAAAATCAGGAAAAAATCGGCACATACAAAAATATTCATTTTTTTTCAATTTTTTTAATATCTAAAGCATCTACAGCATAAAATAAATGCATTGACACATAAATATGAAAAAAAACTAATATATAAGATGTGTAATATCATGTCTAGTGCTACATCACACATAAAAATGAATCCTGTCCTGAATACTAAGTCCTGAGTCTCAAGAGTCAACTTAGCCTCAAAATATCAACAAAAAATATAATAATGTATCTCATATCATGAGTCATAATGTCAACAGTCATATACAAAGGAATGTCAATGCACCATATAACCTATGGTCCTATACTATTGATTTCCTCTGCCCCTCTTGCGAGAAAATACAACAGCTTTGCCTTTCTCTCTAGATGAAGAAGCTGGTGGGACTGGCAATGGGCTCTGTCGTGCTCTAGAAGAAAAAAATGAAGCACCAGAACCGGAACGGGAACCTGAACCACCAGGAGCTAAAGGAGGCAGACCACGTCCTCTACCGGTAGTAGTGGTAGGTGGTGTCACCTCCTCCTCCTGCTCCTCCTCCTCCTCCTGCTGCTGCTACTGCTCCTCCTCGTCCTCCCCCTCCACTACCTCCTGCTCTATCCAATCAGGGGCTGACTCCATGACGGGCCTCTCAGCCTCAACCCTCCATTCAGCAGTGGTGTCAATCGCATCTAAAGAGATGGCCTCCATATCAGGGGTCCTCTCAAGTTGTCTCACCCACAATCTAAGATTGTAGTAGACGTAAACCATGTCTTTGAGCCGCTGACCCTCCAACCTGTACAAGGGTCATAAATTAATAAATTAAATATTTAAAAAAAAATATTTAATGAATTCAAAAAATCAGTTGGAAAAACTTGGAATATGTTAAGTTTTTTACTTGTTGCGCTTTTTGGTGTGTATTTTTTCAAATACACTCCAGTTGCGCTCGCATCCTGAAGCGCTACATGTTTGGCTGAGTATTCTAATGGCAAGTTTTTGGAGTTTTGGTAATCTGCCACCGTAGCTCCTCCACCATGCATCTACAAGTTACAAGTTAGAACAAATAAGATAAACTTATAAAGTTACAAACATAAGAAAATTTTTAAAATAATGAAAATCTTACCTGGCATTTTAGCAGTCCTATCCTGGACAGCCATGTCGAAGCTCAAGGTGCCACCTGCCATTCTGTATACCTCCATCTCTTTGGATATCTCTGCACGTTCTGATGGACTTGGCACCATCTTCTGAACACAAGTGAAAAAGTCGTCCATGACCTCAGCATCAAATAGAAAACCACATGAATAAGCAAATGTGGGGTTCAGGAAGTGCCCTGCAGCATGAATGGGACGATGGAGTGTGTTGTTCCATCGATCATCAATCACTTCCCATAAAAGAAGTTGTCTCTGAAACCCCTCATCACCCTTATCATCATAATAGCTGCGAACAGCTTCTTTGGCCCTAACCATGGCCTCATACAAGTAGCCCATTGCGGGCTTCTCTCCATCCACCAATCTAAGAACCTTTACCAAAGGTTCACTAATGCTGCACACCTCTTCCACTCCAGCCCAGAAATCTTCCTGATATGACACCAACTTGCAGATGGCCTGTCCCTCTGATTTGCGGCTGATAGTAAAAGCACGCCACTCATCTAAAAGAAACATTCTCTTCAAATCCCACTTAGAATTCAAGAGGGATTGAAGAGAGATGAAAGTAGTGGCAAATCGTGTAATAGCAGGCCGCACCAACTCCTTGTTGGTGAATGTCCTCATCAAATGAAGCACAGATCCATGGTTATATATAAATTTTGTGATTCTCTTTGATGATTCTACAATATCTTTGACAAAATCAAGCTTTCCGATGTCCTCCAACATCAAATCAAGGCAATGTGCAGCACAAGGTGTCCAAAATATGCTCAGATACCTCTCCATAAGTATCTTGCCAGCAGAAACATAGTTTGCAGCGTTGTCCGTTATGATTTGAACAACATTTTGGCGCCCAACCTCCATAATGAAGACATCTAATAAATCACATAATAATCTTGCATCTTTGACATGTGCAGATGCATCAACAGATTTCATAAACATTGTCCCCTTGGGACAACTGACCAAGAAGTTAATAAGGGTCTTACCCCTTTGATCAGTCCAACCATCTGACATCACAGTGCATCCTGTGACTTCCCATGATGCCCTCAACTCTTCCAATCTCTTGGTGCAGTCAGCTTTCTCATTTTGCAAAATGCGCCCTTTAAGGTCATGATATGTAGGGGCTTTGTATCCTGAGCCAACAACAGCGATAGCATCAATCGTAGCCTGATACAATGGATTGTTCCTGGCAACATTGAAAGGAATATCACTCCAAAGAAACAGTTTGCCCAACAACTTATCAGCTTCTTCCTTCTCCTTTCTTTTAATAAGGGAGGAGATAGATGGTTGTGCCCCGGGAGTGGTTCTAGGAACAAAAAATGAGGAGGCAACTGCGGGGCTGCCTGTAGAAGAGGCTGATGCTGAAGAGCCACTATCACTCTCACGGTCAACTCCAAACCCTGATATTTGACTCTTCAGAGCTGCTTTGCTAAGTTTAGTGGTTTCTATTTCTCCCAATGAGTTCATGGCTCTTCTGATTATTTCTGGATTGGTGTTTCTGCAAGGGCCTACTTCATGCCCAGGAATTTGTGCCAGGTGGTATTTCAACTTGTATACCCCCCCTGACATGTGTTGACCACATAATTTGCAAGTCAAGTTTAATCGGTCAAACCCGTGATCAGGTTCACCAAATTCCCATAAAGGATCTAATTTCCTTGGCATGTTGGAAACTTTGAACTTTGAATGTTGAAATTTGAACCTAGAGCACAAGAAAAATTGCAAGGTTAAAAAATAAAATAAAAAAATTACAATTTTACATACAACATTTTGATTTTTCATTTTTTTCACAAAAAAAAACCATCAACTCAATGCAAAAATAATGGGAAAAAATACATGTTGAAACACAAGCAAAAATAATGGGAAGAAACTAAGAGCACAAGAAGAAATATAAAAAACAAAATTTAACAAACAATTTTTTGCATTTTTGACCAAAATAAACCCTCTCCTCTCAATAAAACAAAAACAAAACAAAACAAAAAACACAACCAAATGCAATCACAAATGATGAAAAATACATGGGTAATAGAAACCCATGGAAGAACAAGAAAAAAACAAAAAAAAATGGGTCAAATTTGATGCCCATACCTGGAAAAACGTTTTGCCGAAGACACTTGGTCCAAATTCGATTTTTGTTCGCTTGGCTTGCAAGAAATTCTTCACTTTTATCCAATCTTGGGCTTGTAAATCACGTATCTCCTTCCTTGGCTCTCCTCCTTCCCTCCTTGGCTCTCATAAGCAAGTTTGTCCAACTAAAAATGAAATTGAAAAAACCAAAAATCGCATTATAAAGTCGCTGTTGGAGGCAGCAACGATTATTTCCCTTCGACTCGCGATTTTTTCGTAATAATCGCGATAATATCGCGCTAACGATAATTTCAAAAAATCGTCGAAATTATCGCCGATAAAATCGGCAGCCCGAAAAACTCGCGCGATAAAATCGCGATTTTTTCATCACTGCTTCTGGGCATAGATTAATGGGGGGATTCAGCGGAAAGAGTGGGCTAGATCTGTGTTTTTTCCCCTAGACCTCTTTTGGATGTTACCCTTGGATCTTAGTCTCATGGGATCTCTTTTACTGACCATTGGGTTTTAGGGTGGTAATACATACGAAACCCCAATTTTGGTTGCGTGGTCCCACTTCCCCATCGACATATATCACTCCCCTTCTGTTTATTATAACCCCATCCATCATCTTTCCCACCTAGGTCCACATTTCTCCACTAGTTCCACATAGGGTCAGCCTCCCCTTCCCCTTGCCCACACCTTGGATCAAGCTTGGAACGATTACCCCGAGGTTGATGCAGCTGAAAAGAAAAAGTAAAAGCATAATTGGCCACATTCAACAGGTATATGTACCACAAGATCCAAAAGATGGTCGGGACAAACATATTTAGCACGTGGGCAAAAGCCAATGCATGAGATCTACCCCATTCCCATGGCCATGACCCTGATTCCTATAGGCCCTTGATGAGCCTCCTTTATCATTCAGGAACCCATGATTGTCCCAACCCCTGGTGGGCAATGAACCACCCTACCTTAAAGGGAGTATCCACTACTATACCTTACACATTATGCTCTTATCCTTTGAGCCTCGAGTAGTTAATCAAAGAAAAATCATAAAAGGCAAAAGGCATATAAAGAAGGGTGGAAAAATCAAGGTCAAGGCACCTCATGCACCACGATTTCTCCCTCCTATACATTATATACCCAAGTGTGGACTTCCATTTACTAGCTACCCTTGTACCCCGACATGTGTCCCAGGATTGCCCCTTTCATTCCCTATTCCATTCATCTCTTTATCACACGCCACCACTATTTGAAGGATGTACCTTGGAAATACTATCCCCTCTAAAGGTAGAAACCACCTAATAGGGTACTTGGTTAACTCCCTTTGGTACTTGGAGACATTAGCACATGCCAAAGCCCACTATGCAAGGGCATGCCATTATGAAGCACCCACATGTTGTCCATGGTTTTTAAGCTCTTTAACTTGATTTCTTTAAATGACTTGTTGTATTGGAAGGTTAGGGGATGCATTGGATCTTATGCAGGATTGCAAATGGCCTGCATTTTGAGTTTGGTCTCCCTATACGGGGTCCTAACCCTCTAGAGGGCTACATTAGCGCATGTAGGGTGTGTGTAGAGAGCCATGGGCCTCCACAGCAATAGACAGTATTCCATGCATCCCCAGAGATGTTCAAATATTGCTCGAGATTCACCTATTGGGAGAGGAAAATGCACCTGGTTCACCATGCCCAGTCGGCCCCACAATTGTACCATGCACTTGGTAGATGATCCAGGACTTGTATGTTGGTGTCGCATCACTTACACCATCATCTTAGCCCTTACAAATGATCTACATGCATCTTCAATCTACTTGGAGACCCATGAGGTTACTTTTGTGCCCCCACACCCATTGGGGGCACCACAAGTTTATTATTTGGAGAACAAGGGGCCAATCCCTTGTCCAGTACTTTTGGGAGTCTTATTCATCACTATGGCCCTTATGGACTTCATCAGGATTCTTAGAAGGCCCAACGACATGTATTATTGATCATTCGACCTCTTGAGAGGCTTATTCTTTTGTTTATGAGCTAGTTTGGTGGGCTTGTCACCAAAAGTTAGTTATTTTGCACATTAATTTATTGTAGGGGCTAATGTAGGCCTAATTAACTAAATCCAAGTCATTAGAAGTGTATAAATACAAGTGATGTGAATTCATTTTAGCATCATCACTTGGATTGGACTTGTATCTCTTTAGATAACTTCGCTATCTTTCTTGGAAGACGAATTTTTGGAGCATGGAATGAATTTTGATATTTGGATTATTTTCTCTTGTCTAGGAGCTTCTTGATTGGAAAATTGTTGATGGTTGGATATACTCTTAATAAATGTAAGTAAGATTTAATGTTATTTTCTCTTTCTATTTTGTCACATACATTGTTGTTGGGATTTTGTTATACTAGGGCTAATTTGTTGCATCCATTTATGTGAAGTTGTGGAAATTGGGTTTCTAGATAGTGACGCTTCATGTATGGGCCATGTATTATGAAAGAATGTTCCTAAAGATGCTTCTTTACTGAAATTCATCTTGATAAGCCATCTATTTTGCAAAAAGAAGTATAAAGCTCTTGAAGTTTCTTTTGTTGTTGCCCTAATATGCTATGCGAGATGGTCTTTGAGGCCTCCTTGACATAAAAAATTCAGTGTCCATAGTCATAATTACTCGACTCCAAAATCTCCCCAAAGGACTAGGCACTGGTCCACCATAAAGTTGATCACTTCAAATTATCTCCTTCTCTCACCTTCTCTTTTCTAGGTCTAGCCCTATAGGTTTCCTAGGGCATCATTTATCTTGCAAACCACACATTGGAAAAGTTCGATTTCTTGGCATCCTCTGTGTTGGGGTTTCTCCTAGGCACCCTCCAATCTTGAAGCAATTTCGACGATGGGATTGTGAGATACTTCAAGCCCTAGCCTCAAGATCAATCTTGCCCTTGGTTTCCTTAGACCTAAAAGACCTCATTGGGATCCTCACCTTGTCTTGTGTTGAAAATTCATTCTTTGATCCAATTCTCTCTCCAGATTATGTCAAGCATATCATTGGTTGCTAAACCCTCCCCCCTTGACCTAACCCTAAGTCCACTTGGTCTCATGTGGTCCCATACCTCATTAAGGACAATTCTTCAAGGATCACTTGGAATCCAAGCCTTAACAAGAATTCTAGGGTTTGAGGGCCTCTTTCATATGATACATTTGAAAATTCCAAGATATCGATATGGAATCCCTACTGCGACAAATTGAACTACTCCTACTTGTAAATTAGATTTAACAAGCTATTTGCAAATTACTTCTGAAAATATCAAAGTAGTTACTAAAGCAACCTTCAGTCAATTAAACTACATGTGAACACAGTGAACTGAGCAAGAGAAATAACACAAATACAGGGCACCGTTATTTTTGGACAAACGTCCCCGAAAAAACCCAATGTGAGAAAATTGGTGCAACAAATCTGAGGGTTTTATTATTAAGCAGCAGTAATATCTGAATACATCACTGAATGTCACTCCATACAATTCAATTACAGAGAATATGAATGACAGAAAGATCAGTGAGGTTACCTCACTCTATCATTGGAAATCCCGGCTGATCTGGCCGCTGAATGATGTGCCTTTGGCAGGCTCTACATTGCCTCAGCGCAGTCCCAGCATCAACCCTTCTAGGCACTGCGTCACTCAATTGGTGAATCGATCTGCTCGCTGATTTCTGCCTCCAGGTCTCACACCCCGGCTTCAGACTTCTAAAATCGATCTTTCAGAAAACCCTCGGATTTCCTTTGGCCCTCTGTGTAGCCTCTACGTAGCCCTGCATGGCTCTGCACAGTAGCTGCTGGATCTCTCTTTTCCCTTCTCTGCTGATGATTCTCCGACTGAGAAAGATTTCTCTCTGGATACACTCTCTGCCCCTCACTGCAATGGAGAATCACTTAGATCTAGTTTTCGTCTTGAGCATTGCTCACTTCAGAAAATTCGATCACTTGATCCTCTCGGTCTATCTTACATATGACCCTCAAGCCTCCTTTATACTCTTCTCGTTGAGACGTCAACGGTCAAGATTAGATCTCCAATCAACGGCTAAGATTATACTAGACTTGATCTGCTTTTTCTAGAAGTTTCACCCACAGTTTACATTAATACTCATTAATTATTTTAATTTCCTAAGTTAGACTTAGGTCTTTATTAAAAATAATTAATTTTTCTTATAAAATTGTTTCTGAGTGGAATTTCCCTAAACAATTTTTTTGTTGTGTTGAAGCTATTGGATCCAGTGTGAAAATTTATGAAACGTGGTCTGCAGTGGTTCTGAGGGTTGAAGCCTTCAGTGTGGAAGTCATAGCTTCCTGCCAGTAGGAGCTGGTGATCAGTATAGGGGATTGTAGCTCCCTTTCAGTAGTGGCTGGTAAACAAGATCAGGGAGTTGAAGCTCCCTTCTAGTAGCAGTTGGAGAACGAGAGAAGGTTGCAGTCTTTTGCAAGTGGGTGCCTATGTGCTGGTTTGAGTTTGCGCCAATACAACATTATAAGCAGTTTTCTATATAATAAATATTGAAGATAGAGACGACAACAACGGTGGTTTTCTCCCAACTTGGGTTTCCACCTTAAATCTTGGTGTTCATGTGTGATGGCTTTGTGCGATGATTTATTCTGTTATTACTGCACATGTTTACTACTTAAATGTCTGATGCATAACTGATGAACTAGGCTAAGTAAAGTTTTTGAAGATTTTATCTGAACATTAAGTTATCTGAGTATACACATGTTTCCTTTAAGAAAGCCGCATGCATATGCTAGTTGGACTAAAGTCACGTATAGAAATCAGTAAAGAAAAGAAACGTTTGTAATTATTGGAAATACTGATTCACGCGCCACTCCCTCCCCCCCCCCCCTCTCTCAGTGTTTTTCCCAACAATTGGTATCAGAGCAGGTCCTTCTGAGGAAGCTTAATCCTTAGAAAGAAGATCTTCCAAGATGAACAATCAAGATGGAACATCATCTATCAGACCACCACTTTTCAACGAAAACAATTTAATCTTCTAGAAGACAAGAACAAGGTCCTACCTTCAGTCTCTTGGAGCAGATGTTTGGGCAATTGTTGAAGGCAGTTACCAATATCTAGCTACAGTTCTCACAAATCCAGCAGCAAGGAAGAACTATGAAACTAATGAAAACACTGTCAATGCATTATTGGGAAGCCTGACTGGATCAGAATTTGTCAAGGTTATGTAGTTAAATACAACAAAGAAGATATGGGACAAAATCATTCTAAGCTATGAAGGTGATGCCAAGGTAAAAATTTCTAAACTCCAATCTCTCAGAATTCAATATGAAAATCTCAGAATGCATAATGATGAAAGTATTGCTAGTTTCTTTTTGCGTCTAGATGAGATCGTAAATCGTATGAGAAGTTTGGGTGAAGACATAAGAGACACAACTTTAGTAGAGAAAATATTAAGATCTCTAACACCTAAATTCGAGTCAAAAGTGTCTGCTATTGAAGATAAGCAGGATCTACAAACTCTTTCTGTTTATCAACTTCATGGGATCCTGACTGCTTTTGAAATGAGAAAAGGAGGTCCGTCCGAAGTCAAAGAAGTTGCTTTTAGAGCTACTACAAAAGGAAAAGACAAGGAAGACCAAAAAGAATCAGGGTATGTATCAGAAGAAGACAAGGTAAATTTTTTAAAGAAACTTCAACTTGGCACTGGAAGGTTCAGAGGTAAGCTTCCTTTCAAATGTTTTGCTTGTGGAAGAGTGGGTCATTATGCTGCTAAATGTCCTCATAAAGATAATCATGAGAAGGGAAAGGATTTAGCAAAAGGTAATAGGAGACGATTTGTCAATAGAAAAAGTTACTATACTCATGAAGATAGTGAGCCAGCAGCACAGAGGGGCAGCGTTTACGCAGTGCAGAGCAGCAGCGACGCAGAGCTTCAGAGAGTCAGCGCAGTTCAGCAGCATAGGGTACTTCAGTATCGAGATGAAGCAAAACTAATTTGTATGTTAGTATTTTGGGTCATGTCCTTCAGTTGCTTACTTCTCAACAACTGAGTTGCAGTGCGGCAGTTAGCAATGGCAGTGCTATGGCCAGCATGATGCAGCATTTGAGAGGGAGTTGCAGTACAGATGAGGCAATGATTGTGGCAGAGTCATGGGCAGCAGTGCAGTGGATGAGGAGCAGCAGGTCGAGCATCAACAGCGCAAGGGCCGATGCCATGGATCAGAGTAACACTTCTGGAGTGAAGTGTTGTTAGATCACATTCCTCGCTAAGAGGGAGCGTTGAGATTTTGGGTAGCATCGGATGTGCTCTAGCTCCAAAACTTTGTGGAGGGGCTAGAACACATGAGATCTCCAAGACCAAGAAATCGTTTGGAGAAATTCCACCCGGTGTGAAAGTTATTAAAATAATTAATTATTTTAATGGAGACCCCCCTAAGTCTAACTTAGAGAAAATAAATAATTAAAATGAATTAATTAAAACATGTGGGTGAGAATGTTCTAAGTTACGAGGATCAAGTCTTTTCTAATCTTAGCAGTTGATTAGAGATTAGATCACGGTCGTTGAATGTTCAATGAGAAAAGTATTAAAGGGAGGCTTGGGGTCAGTTGGAGCAAACACACAAAGTGGCAACACTTGAGCTAAGTCGAAATTCTAAGGCGCGGTTTGCTGGGAATTTTCGAGTGAGCTTGCAGTACAGTGAGGGGCAGTTCGGCAGTGGGATCTCAAATCTGAGACCGAGAATACATTAGCAGAGAGGCAGATCTGTACCAGAGCAGCGCAGAGACCTAGCAAGGGTGACGCAGGCCCAGCCAGAGCAGTGCAAAGGCAGCGTAGGCTCAGCCAAGGTGACGCAGGCACAGCCAGAGCTGCGCAGAGGCTCACGCAGGGCAGGAGGGTTGACGCAGAGCTAGGAAAGGCAATGTTGGGGTTCCAATGGGCCAGAAAGGGCTCGTTTTTAGCAGATCCAAAAGGTGTGGAGCAGCCACAGTGAAGGGTGATGGAGTAATTGCATAGGGACCTGTGAGGTTCTTTATCCTCAGCTGAATCAACCATAATTTCTGTCTCCGAGAGATAGAGGTACATCTGCCGAGATTTTCTCTGTTTGGGCAAACCATGTCTGGTGCCCTTGAATGTATTCAGAATTCTGCATAATAATAAAACCCTCTAAGAGTTGTTGACCGGTTTTCCAGCATTGGATTTTTCCGGGGACATTTGTCCGAAAAATCTTGTGTGTCCTTTGTAATGTGTGCTTATTTCTTCAGTACCTGATCTGTATGTATGTGTAGATCTGCAGTGTGTTTACTTCGTTGTTTTCTGAATATTTCTGAAAATAACTTGTAAATGTAAAACAAAAGTAGGAGAAATAAACCAGATTTTTGCAGTAGAAATTTCTATTAAGTAGTTTTAGGAATTTTCACAAACATGTGGGTGAGAATGTTCTAAGTTACAAGGATCAAGTCTTTTCTAATCTTAGTCGTTGATTAGAGATTAGATCACGGTCGTTGATTCGTCAACTAGAAAACTATTAAAGGAAGGCTTGGGGTCAATTCGAGGACACTCCTCAACGCATGCGAGATTCCTCCATTGAAGGCATGCACTGCCTCTCTCCATAATGGCTTAAGTTACTCTTCCCTATTTGGAATACGAGTTACTCTAAAACATGCTCCTCCTTCATGGCATGAATTCGTTGGTCCTCTTATATATATGTGCCTCATATCTTCTCCCCTCACTACTTGTGCATTGGGAAAAAAGGATTCGAAATTGAGAGAGAGAGCTGGAGAGACTTGAAGAACATTGTGAGGAAGAGAGACTTGGAGAGTAAGAGTAGAACTTGAAGGTTGATTTAGCATTTGCATCAGCTGCTACTATTAGTGATCTTCTTGCTATAGCTTGTTCAGATTTGGGTGAACTTACTCATTCTCTTGATCTCTCATTGTACTTTGTGTCTATGTTGAACAATTGATATCTAATAGAAGAAGAATCGGGTTGGGTTTTCCCCTTTTTGGTTTTGCCCTAGTCATTAGACCTAAATTTTGTGTGTCTCATTCTATTCTTGGTTGTCTTCCATTGTGCAATTGGTTTATGATCTATCTACAATTTCTTAACCAATATTACAACATAAAGAAGTTTTGTAAAAAGTGATTGTTACAGCATAGAACATCAGATTTTAATAGGAGGGTCAAGGCCCCTGAGTCATTACCGAGTAGAAGTGACGCGACAAGCACGAGGAACAAAGGAGAGTGGCAACTGTAGGTGTAGGAGACAAGTGAGGAGAAACAGTTGCAAGCATGGAATGTTAGTTTTTGTAGCATTAGATGTGTTCTAGCCACGAGATTTGGTGGAGAGGCTAGAATATATGTATTCGCCAATAATGAGAAATCATTTCTGGAAATTCCACTTAGAAATGACTTAATCTATAATATTTCCTAAGTCTAAACTTAAGAAATATGATTAATTAATCAGAATTAATTAAGTCATGGTGTGAATGTTCTAAAAACTCACACATATCGACAGGGAAGTAATTTGGGCCATCGATTATGTAATCTTGGTCGTTGGTGCTCCAACAGAAGATTATAAGAAGAAGTCAATGGGTAGATGGAGAACACACTAGTGCAGTTACTCAGTTGCCCAGGCAGATCGATTTTCTCAGTGGTTGAATTTCAGCAGATGAGATAGAGCCAGTGGGTGAGTTGCAATGAGAAAGAGAGAGGGTATCAGCAGTAGTCTAGGAGTGCAAGACGAATTCAGGAAGGGCCAATGTGAGGAAGGACACAGTACACCAGAGCATTGCGTAGTCACTGCGCAGAGGGTGACGTAGTGAAATCAGTGTAAGGGCAGAGGTTATGTTTCGAGGTCAGAAGATCGTTGTGGAGAGTGAGAAATTTGTTACTTAATTTCTCTTAGTATTTTTCCTCTATTTTGTTGTCCGAATTTTTGTACATGAATTACTGTTGAAGTTTAATAAAGAAACCCTCATCTGCTGCACCGGTTTTCCCGCATTGGGCTATTCTGGGGACAATTATCCAAAAATAACTGTGTCAATATATTTGTGCGTGTCCTAGAATTTCTCAAGTTTTCAGCATTTATTTTCTTCCACAGTAATTATTTTGTGAAGGTTGCAATGTATATGTTTGATATTTGTCGAAGAAAACTGCTAATAATTTGTTTAATTAATTTAACAATAGAAGAAACATTATCAGTATTGCAACAGGATTTCGGAATCGGAAATTTTCACATGGTATCAGAGCGGAGTTGAAAAATAAGAGCTCAGTGCAGAAAGGAAGAAGGGAAGTCGAGGCACTGCGTAGGCAGCTGCTCGAAACCCCAGGAAGTTGTGCAATCCAATAGCCAGGAGGACAATTTTTTTAAGAAAAATCACTTCTTTGAGTGAGTCGACAGAGAATAAAATTTCAAGATCAAAGATTGTCAGAGGCAGAGGGAGCAGGAGCATTTTTCTTTGCAGAGCAGATCTTCAGCTAGAATGCAATATTTTGTAACAGCAAAATCAGCGTTGGGGAGGAAAGGAGAAATAGCACAGGAAATCATGGATAGAATCGACAATCAGGAAGCCTCAGAATTATCTTCCAGGTTGGAGGATGAGTTCGTGTGTTTGTCAGGTTCGGCATCATCTGGTGTTTGGTACATTGATAGTGGAGCTTCAGCTCATATGACAAGAGTTAGAGAATACTTCTCTAGCTATCGAGAAGAGAAGATGGACTTTCAGATCACTATGGGAAATAGAATCAAGTGTACTAATGCACTGCATCTGCCAGGATTGGGTATGAACCTAATTTCAGTGTCCCAGTTACAGGACAAGGGGTACGATGTATACTTCGTAGGAAAGAAAGTGTATGTCAAGCAACCTAGCTGGAAGAAGGTGAGACAGATTGGAGCTCGGAGCAACAGGATATATAGGTTGTAGATCGATTCTCCAATGGCACTAATAGGCAATGATAATAGCAGTGGAAAGGAGTTGAACGAAATATGGCACAGGAGGATGGGACATTTACACCATGGAGCACTTAGGATGCTCAGAGAAATTGTAAGAGGAGTTATAGTTCTCAGCACAGAGCACGATGATGTGTGTAGAGGATGCGTACTTGGAAAGTATGAAAAGGCAGCATTTCCCAGAAGTGATAGCAGAGCAAATTGCGTGTTGGCATTGATACACTCAGATATTTGCGGCCCTATGTCCACTAGAGCTCTTAATAGTGAAAAGTATTTCGTCACCTTTATTGATAAACATTCCAGGAAAACCTGGATCTATTTCTTAAAGACCAAGGATGAGGTCTTTGATCGGTTCAGAGAGTTCAAGACTCTCGTAGAAAACGCGACAGGGAAAAAGATCAAGGTATTACATTTAGATAATGGTGGAGAATACATGGATAAAGACTTCACAAATTTCTGCGCGAGGGAAGGTATCAAAAGAGAGTGGACAACTCCATATAATCCATAGCAGAATGGGGTAGCGGAGCAGAAGAACAGAACAATAGTTGGGGTTGCAAAGGCTATGTTCTATGACTATGATTTGCCTAGATTTTTATGGGCAGAGGCATGCAACATAGCGGTGTACATTCAAAACAGAACTCCTCACAGAGCATTGGGGAAGAAAACAGCAGAGGGGGTCTTCACAGGGAAGAAGCCTGAAGTAAGTCATTTGAGGATATTCAAGAGTGTGGCTTATTGCCACATTCCAAATAAGAAGCGCAGTAAGTTGGATCAGACTGCATATAAGGGGTACCTCATAGGGTATAGAGAGACCTCAAAGGCTTACAAGATCTACATTCCGAGCAGCAAGAAGATTGTAGTAAGGCGAAATGCAAAGTTCATGGAAGACAGAGCTTTCAGAAGATCTTGAGAGATGCCTCCTAGTGATCAATCAACGGATGTTCCATTAGTCCAGCAGCAGTAGGGACAGTAGGTAGGACAATTAGGAGGATAGCCACAAGAATCGAGTACAGTGACCAGTACTAGTATCTCCTCAGGAGTAGGAGATCCAGGGAGGTCTCAGGAGACGGAGCAGCAGGAACAAGAGGCGGAACTGATCGAAGCTCCCACCACCAGTGGTAGAACCAGTAGGGAAGTGCGTCAGCCTTTAAGGGATGCAAAGGAGTTTTTCGGAGCTCCTAGAACTGACAAGAGGCAGCACAGGCAGCCTGACAAATACCAAGCTTTGGTAGCTCAGGTTGTGAAACCCTCCAACTTTCAAGAAGCCCCACAGCATCAGGTGTGGGTGGATGCCATGGTAGAAGAATACAGTTCTATCATGACTAATGATGTTTGGGAGGTAGTTCCTAGACCAGACGATAGATCAATTGCAGGTTCCAGATGGATCTACAAGATCAAGTATGTTGCAGATGGCAGTGTAGAGAAGTACAAGGCTAGATTCGTGGAAAAGGGGTATGAACAGAAGGAAGGGATAGACTATGAGGAGACCTTCGCCCCAGTTGCTAGATATACCTCTATCAGATCCGTTATATCCCTAGCAGTGCAGATGGGATGGTTGATTCACCAGATGGACGTCAAGACAACATTCTTGAACGGGGTGATAGAAGAAGAGGTGTATATAGAGCAGCCTAAAGGCTTTGAAACTCATGAGAAGTGCACTCATGTATACAGATTGAAGAAATCCCTATACGGGATCAAGCAGGCACCCAATACATGGTATGGTCGAATTGACAGTTATTAGCAGTAGTTGGGATTCATCAAGAGTGATGTAGATCCCAATCTCTACTATTTGATGGTGCAGAATGAGCCTCTCATTCTGGTTTTGTATGTGGATGAGTTGTTTTTGACAGGATCATCAGAGCTCATAAAGGATTGCAAAAGAAAGCTTGAAGCGGAATTCGACATGAAGGATATGGGGCTAATGCATTATTTTCTAGAATTGGAAGTATAGCAGAAGAATGGGGAGATCTTCCTTGGGCAAGGGATATATTCTACAGATATTCTTAAGAGATTCCAGAACGCAGGATTGTCAACCCATGGCAACGCCCATGATCACCAATTAGAAAAATTTAGATGCATCAGGGGACAAGGAAGTCGACCCCACCTTGTACAGACAACTCATTGAGTCGCTCATGTATCTACTCAACACTAGGCCAGACATTTGTTTTATTGTCAATACCCTTAGTC
The DNA here is from genome assembly GCA_034641835.2 of Pinus albicaulis. Lineage (NCBI taxonomy): Eukaryota > Viridiplantae > Streptophyta > Pinopsida > Pinales > Pinaceae > Pinus > Pinus albicaulis. The sequence goes on from CM076569.1 coordinate 771,938,549, forward strand.
AGTTCATGGTGGAATCGAAAAGGGTACATTGGGCAATAGCTAGGCACATTCTTAGATATGTGCATGGAACAGTCAGATATGGGTTGAAATGTACTCAAGGAGATGACGTCAGATTGAGCGGATTCACAAATGCAGATTGGACAGGTAGTTCAGTGGACAAGAAAAGTACCTCCGAGTATTGCTTCAGCGTTGGATCGAGAATGGTCTCTTGGTGCAACAAGAAGCAGAAATCAGTAGCATTAAACTCAGCAGAAGTTGAATATATGGCAACTAGCACAGCTACGTGTGAAGCTATATGGCTTGTTGAGATTTTGTGTATTTGGGATAGCATCAGTTGTGCTCTAGCTCCCAAACTTTGTGGAGGGACTAGAGTTCCAAGACCCAGAAATGGATTTGGGAAATTTCATCTGGTTTAGGAGATATTAAATTAATTAATTATTTTAATGTATTTCCTAAGTTAAAACTTAGGAAAATAAAATAATTAAAGTGAATTTAATTAAACATGTGATGAAATTGTCTTAAGTCACACGGATCAAGCTTTCTTTTAATCTTATCCATTGATTCAAGATTTGATCATGGTCGTTGATTTGTCAACGAGAAAAGTATAAAAGAAAGGCTTGGGGTCATTTGTCAAGACACACATAGGCAGAGCACTGAAGCTAAGCTGAGATTCTAGGGCAGGGTTTGCTAAGAATACTCAGAAGTGTTTCAGCTGCAGAGAGGGGAATTTAGACCAAGGGGATGATCGGATCCCAGGGTCTAGAATACACAAGAGGCAGAGAAGAGATCAGCTCAAGGACAGCACAGAGGAAGGCAGCAGCAAGGACAACGTAATTTTCAGGAAACCCTTCAGGGGTTACACAGAGACCCTTAGGGGCAGCATAGTGACTGCGTCACCCATTCTGGGGTAACACATTCCCTTCCAGAGCAGTGCTGAGGGTTTGGAGGCCATCCAAGGCTGACGCAGAGGCTTTCAAGGGTTTCAGAGGCCGACGCAGAGCCTTTCAGGGGCAGTGCTGGGATTTCTAGGCCTAGATTTGGCTAAGTTCTGTAAATCTCGTTTGAGGGTGTGGATCAGTCATTATTTTGGCCCTAGATCAGCCAGTGAGCTGTAGATCTAGAGTTTTCTCTGTCGGGTTTTCCAAATCTGGAACCCAAAGTTGTGTATTCATAAATATTCTTAATAATATAACCCTCCAGCAGCCAGAGACCGGTTTTCCGACATTGGGTTTTTCCGGGGACTATTTGTCCAAAAATAACTGTGTCACTTTCTCAATGTATGCATGTGCTTATTCTAGATCTGGATTGGTAGAGATCTATTATGTGTTTTGTTTCGATTTTAACTTGAATTTATTCAGTTAATAATTTGCATAAGGAGGGGCATAACCGGGTTAACAGTCATAATTTCTGCATAAAGTATAAGATTCAGAAATTACTACATGGTATCAAAGCAATTGCAGATTTAGGAGGGTCACCAGCAAGAGAATCTGAAGGATCTAGCTGCAGAAACCAGCTGGAAAAGCAGCAGAAACGCAGATCTGAAGGGACAGCGCAGTTTTCAGGAGCAGATTTACGCAGAAGGAAGGGTGACGTTGTCCAGCGTTGTGTCCTAGCAAGGCCATATAATTACTGCGCAAAGGCAACTCAGAAACAACATTGGTTTGGTCTGAAGCCAGCCAGTGTGATTCAGATTTGAATTTGTCAGATCCAGAAAATACTGCAGAAAAGCTGCAGAAATTCAAAAGCGCTGGTGGGGTTAAAATTCTAAAGTTTTCAGATTTTTAGCCTTAGCACAAGTGACAAAGATTGAGAGGAGATCAGCTTCTCAGAGAGTTTCTTGCCAAAGGAAACTTGCAGTTTGATTAGAGGATCAAAGAAGAAGATGAATCATAGTTGATTTGGTAGATTTCCAAGGAGGGAAATCAGTTGTCAGAGGGAGCAGAAGGCACCTGTTTCACCAAGGTCCTTAGATCCATTTCTTTAGCAAAGAGAAAAGGAAGTTTCGACACATTCTGAGCATATGGCTCCTCATGGACTGCGTGACTAGGATAAGCTAGATGGCCTCTCAAACTTTTTGGTTTGGAAGGCAAGGATCATGATTGTCCTTGAGGCGTACAATCTGAGAGACCATGCAGAGTAGACTTTGGCCACATCGACAGATGCGGATCTCCTTCGGAAGCATAAGGAAGTTGTTGGGCATGCCAAGCGGCTGATTATGGATAGTATCAAGGACCATATTGTATCACACATAGCTGAGAAGAAGACAACTAACGAGATGTGGAAGGCCTTCGCTTCCCTATATGAGGGAAAGTTTGTCCAAAGAAAAATGTTGTTGGAGACCCAAATGAGGTCATTCATGATGACCAAGGGAGAAGACATGGAGCACTTCCTCTTCAGACTACAGTCAATCAGAGATCAGCTAACTGCAATGGGTGCAACGGTGGATGATGTTGTGATAGTCAAGACTGCCCTCAATGCAGTCACAGATGAGTGGGAAACCTTTGTCCAAAATATCTTGGGCAGAGCGGACCTCCCAGATTGGGACAACTTGTGGTCAATTTTGCGTCAAGAAGAACTCCGCAGGTTCACCAAGAGGCACAGCCCAGGATTGAGCAAAGTGAAGAAGGAAGATGAGGAAGATGCAGCCTTGGCATCGAAGAAGCAGCCGGAGAAGAAAGATCTTTCAAAGATCAAGTGCTTCCAGTGTGGTGAAATGGGACATTTTTCCAACCATTGTCCAGAGAAGAAAAAGGACAAGGAAGCATCTTCTTCCAAGGCAGTTGTGGCAGATGATGGGTCAGAAGATGATGCAGCCATGAGTGCTCATGAACCACGGAGGTGGGGTGACATGGACATGTAGAGGAGCTACATGGAAGTGGGGCGAGATCCTTGAGCAACTCATCTCTTGGATCACAAGCGAGCTACGGCAGCCTTAAGACAGTAGCGGAACAAGTGGAGCAGTGGGTGCATAGATCACAGATGAAGGAGGCAGAGGCAAATCTGAAGGCTGGGAGGAGCAGCGCAGAGCAAGGCAGCAGCAGTGTAGAAGTAGTAGCAGCACAGAGGCTGATGTGACTTCAGCAGCGCAGAGCAGTGCTGCTTTACGCAGTGCAGAGCTGCAGTAGCACAGAGAGCTTCAAAAGGACAGTACAGTGCAGCAGCAGCGTGATAGATTTCAGCACAAGGAGCTGATGTGACATTACGCAGGCAAAGTTGTAGCTGTGTATCATTCTTTAGATGCCAGCACAGATCTGTAGCCTATGGAGCTTCAATGATGAGGATGCAGCCCATCAGACTTGTTTGTCAAAGATTGGGCAAGAGATTCAGTTGTTTCCCTCAACAACTGAAGTTGCAGTGCAGCAGATCAGCAGTGGAAGTGCTATGAGCAGCACAGATGCAGCATATTGAGAGGGAGTTGCAGTACAGAAGTTGTAGTGGCAGTGGCAGAGTCATGGGCAGCTATACAAAATGGCAGCAGCAGTGCAGAGTTGAGTGGCAGTAGGCCAAGCTTCAACAACACAGAACCAGTACTCAAAGTCATGTAATGCATAGTGTGATGTATTGCTAGAGCACACCCTTGATGCTAAGAGGGAGTGTTGAGATTTTGTGTATTTGGGGTAGCATCAGTTGTGCTCTAGCTCCTAAACTTTGTGGAGAGACTAGAGTTCACCTGATCTACAAGACCCAGAAATGGATTTGGGAAATTTCATCTGGTTTAGGAGATATTAAATTAATTAATTATTTTAATGCATTTCCTAAGTTAAAACTTAGGAAAATAAAATAATTAAAGTGAATTTAATTAAACATGTGATGAAATTTTCTTAAGTCACATGGATCAAGCTTTCTTTTAATCTTAGCCATTGATTCAAGATTTGATCATGGTCGTTGATTTGTCAACGAGAAAAGTATAAAAGAAAGGCTTGGGGTCATTTGTGAAGACACACAGAGGCAGACCACTGAAGCTAAGCTGAGATTCTAGGGCAAGGTTTGCTAAGAATACTCAGAAGTGTTTCAGCTGCAGAGAGGGGAATTTAGACCAAGTGGATGATCTAATCCTAGGGTCTAGAATACACAAGAGGCAAAGAAGAGATTAGCTCAAGGGCAGTGCAGAGGAAGGCAGCAGCAAGGACATCGTAATTTTCAGGAAACCCTTCAGGGGTTATGCAAAGACCCTTAGGGGCAGCGTAGTGACTCCGTCACCCATTCTGGGGTAACGCAGTCCCTTCTGGAGCAGCACTGAGGGTTTGGAGGCCATCCAAGGCTAACGCAGAGGCTTTCAAAGGCTTCAGAGGTTGACACAGAGCCTTTCAGGGGCAGCGATGGGGTTTCTAGGCCTAGATTTCGCTGAGTTCTGTAAATCCCGTTTGAGGGTGTGGATCAGTCATTTTTGGCCCTAGATCAGCCAGTGAGTTGTAGATCTAGAGTTTTCTCTGTCGGGTTTTCCAAATCTGGAACCCAAAGTTGTGTATTCAAAAATATTCAGAATAATAGAACCCTCCAGCAGCCAGAGACCGGTTTTCCCACATTAGGTTTTTCCGAGGACTATTTGTCTAGAAATAACTGTGTCACTTTGTCAATGTGTGTATGTGCTTATTCTAGATCTGGATTGGTAGAGGTCTGTTATGTGTTTTTTTTTTTTTAACTTGAATTTATTTAGTTAATAACTTGCATAAGTAGGAGGAGCATAACCGGGTTAACAGTGATAATTTATGCATAAAGTATAAGATTCAGAAATTACTACATGGCTTAGGAAACTGCTAGTGATTTTGTTCAGGAAGAAGATGGGAGCAACCAGTGTTTGCTTTGATAATCAGAGTTCCATAAAACTCTCTGAGAATCCAATATTTCATGATAGGTCGAAACACATTGATATCAGATGTCATTTCATCAGAGACTATGTTCAGCGTGGGGCAATCCAGCTGCAATATGTTCCCACAGGAGATTAAGTAGCAGACGTACTCACGAAAGCTCTAGGAAGAGCTAAGTTCATCCAATTCAGGGAATATATGGGTATGGTAGAGAAACTATTTCAGCAGCAGAAACAGATGGATTCTCAGTTGCAGCAGCATCAGCAGATGAGAGGGAGTTGCAGTGCAGATGCAGTAGTTGGCAGCAGTATAGCAGGGTTAGCAGCAGCATAGATGAACACATATCAGAGTTGTGCAGTACTTGGTGGTAGCTGGCCAAACATCAACAACATAACAAGGAATGGTGCAGAGACAGTGTGTTATGGCAGCAGTTGCAGCACTAGAACACTTTCCTCGCTAAGAGGGAGTGTTAGTTTTTGTAGCAATGGATGTGTTATAGCCACGAGATTTGGTGGAGAGGCTAGAATATATGTATTCTCCAATACGCAGGAATCGTTTCTAGAAATTCCACTTAGAAACAACTTAATTAGATTTATTAATCAGTTTTTAATATTTCCTAAGTCTAAACTTAGAAAATATTATTAATTAATAAAAAATAGTTAAGTTATGGTGTAAATGTTCTAGAAACTCACACGGATCGACAAGGAAATAATTTGAGCCATCGATTATGTTTTAATCTTGGTCGTTGGTGCTTCAACATAATATTATAAGAAGTCGTCGATGGCTAGATGGAGAGCACACTAGTGTAGTTACTCAGTTGCCCAGGCAGATCGACATTCTCAGTGGCTGAAGTTCAGCAGAGGAGATAAAGACAGTGGGTGAGTTGCAGGTGAGAGAGAAAGAGGGTATTAGCAGTAGTCTGTGTGAAAATTTCTAAAAATACTTAATAGAAATTTCTACTGCAGAAATCTGGTTTACTTCTCCTACTTATTTTTTTATTTATACAAGTTATTTTCAGAAATATTCAGAAAATAGCGAAGTAAACACACTGCAGTCTGCAGATCTACACATACATACAGATCAAGTGTTGAAGTATAAAGCACACATGACAAAGGACACACAATATTTTTTGGACAATGTCCCTGGAAAAACCCAATGTGGGAAAACCAGTGCAACAGCTCTTAGAGGGTTTTATTATTATGCAGAATGTTTGAATACAATCAAGGGCACCATTAGTGGTTTTCCCAACAGAGAAATCACGGCAGATGTACCTCTATCACTGGGAGATAGAAAATATGGCTGATTCAGCTGAGGCTTCCCACCTTTTGGATCTGCTGAATACGAGCCCTTTCTAGCCCACTAGAATCCCAACGCTGCCTCTCCTGACACTGCGTCAGCCCTACGGCCCTGCTTGAGCCTCTGCGCAGCATAGGCTACTCCTAAGTCACCCCTCTAGTCTCAGCGTTGCCTCTGTGTCACCCTAAAGGGCCTGTGTCAGCCTCTGCGCTACCTCTACGTGAGTCTGGTTGGGCTACGTTCCTCCTGTTGAGTCTCTGCGTTGCCTGGTACGGATCTGCCTCTATGCCTATCTATTCTCGGCCTCGAATCTGAATAATCCCTCACCAACACTGTAAGCTCACTCGAAAATTCTCAGCAAACCCCGCCCTAGAATTTCCACTTAGCTCAAGTGCTAACGCTATGCGTGTGTCTTCCAACTAACCCCAAGCCTTCCTTTAATACTTTTCTCGTTGTACATTCAACGGTTGTGATCTAATCTCTAATCAACGTCTAAGATTAGAAAAGACTTGATCCACGTCACTTAGAACATTCTCACCCACATGTCTAAATTAATTCACTTTAATTATTTAATTTCCCTAAGTTAGACTTAGGGTCTCCATTAAAATAATTAATATTTTGAATAACTTAGGTTTCGGGTGGAATTTCTCCAAACAATTTCTAGGCCTTGGAGATCTCATGTGTTCTAGCCCCTCCACAAAGTATCGGAGCTAGAGCACATCCGATGCTACCAAAAATCTCAACAATCCCTCTTAGCAAGGAATGTGCTCTAGCAACACTTCACTCCAAAAGCGTTAGTCTGATCCATGACATCGGTCCCTTGCGTTGTTGATGCTCAGCTTTTGCCCCTCATCCACTGCGCTTCTGCCTTTTGTATTGTTGCCCATGACTCTGCCACAGTCACTGCCTCATCTATACTACATCTCCCTCTCAAACGTTGCATCATGCTGCCCATAGCACTGCCACTGCTAACTGTTGCACTGCAACTCAGTTGCTAAGAAGTAAGAAACTAAAGGACATCACCCAAGATACTGACAGACAAGTCAGTTTGGCTGCATCTCGATACTGAAGCACCCTCTGTTGCTGCTTTGCGCTGACCCTCTGAAGTTCTGCACTGTCTGCTGCTCTGCACTGCCTCTACGCTGTTGAAATCCCATCAACCTCCGTGTTGCTGCTTCCACATTGCTGTTGCCTCTCCTCTACGCTGCTCCAGTCTTCAGCGACCCAGCACTGCCAAAGAGCCTCCATGATCCTCTGCACCAACTAACTCCAGTCATCCTGCTATTGTCTTTAAGGGCTCCCGTAGCTCGTATGTGATCCAAGAGTTTGGGCACCTCAAGGATCCTGCCCCTTCATCTGCAGTTCAAGAGAACTACAGATCAATGTCGCCCCACCTCTTCTCTCGAGGTACATGAGCACTCATGGCCACATCATCATCACTGCCATTTGTGAGAAATCCTAAATCTAGATTCCTACTGCAACAAATCTGAATTACTTCTCCTATTATGTTTCATAATTATTTCATTACAATGAAATATTGAAGTAATTTCTGAAGCAGTCTACACAAATAATAACGCGGAATAAATCTAAGTGCTGAGACAATTTGAACAAAATACACTAAAAAACATCCACATTTGACACAGTTATTTTTGGACTGTCCCCGGAAAAACCCAACTCGGGAAAACCCGTGCAGCAGATCTGAGGGTTTTATATTATTAAGCAACAGTATGTTGAGTACAACTAAGGTGCCAATATCAAGCAAACCCTTCAGATAAATCTAAACAGCAAATGTAATTGTGAGATATATCTCACTCTGCAAGTCTTCAGCTGATCTAAACAGTGTTGGTGAAGCCCCTCTCTGCCTCTACGTGGGTGCTTATGCTGGAACTGCGTAAGCCTGCATGGGCAAGCCTGAGAAACTGTGTCACCTCTCTCTGCAACTGATCTAGCTGATCTATGACTGGATTTTGGTCCTTCTGGCTCAGAAACCCCAGTCTCTAGCTATCTCCGGACTAACTCTAGAAGACACTGCGATGTTTCTGCGTGATTCCCTTCAGGGACTGCGTCACCCCATTAGAAAATTGCGTTGTCTCTCTCTGCGTAAATGCTCCCTCTCTCTATAATATACTCCTGGTCCTCCTGACCAGTTACTACTTCTGCCCCTCTCTGAATCTGATCACTGAATCAAAATCACTTAGCAAACCCTGCCCTAGTGATTCGATTCTGACCAAAAGCTATCTCCTCACACAAACTCGAAAATGCCAAATGCTCAATGTGCTCAATGTGTTTTCCATAGACCCCTCACCCTCCTTATATTCTTCTGTTGACCCTTCAACAGCCAAGATTAAAACATAATCAAGGGCTAAGATTAACTTGGAGGTGATCCATGACTTTATCTAGAAGAATCACACATAGTTTAATTAATACCCTTTAATTAATCAGTTTCCCTAAGTTTAGACTTAGGAAAACATTAAAAAATGATTAATTATTTTAATTAAACCATCTCTAAGTGGAATTTTCCAAAACCATTTCTGGGTTTTATGGAATACATGTGTCCTAGCCTATATACAAAGTTACAAGGCTAGAGCACATCCGATGCTACCATAAATCAACACTCTCTCTTAGCGAGGAAAGTCCTCTAGCAAAACAACTCAATGTGTTGCTATGACTTCTGGAACATCTGTTGTTGTGTTATTGATGCTGCTCACCAACACTGCACAAGAAAATGTTGCATCTATATTGTTGCTGACTCTGCATACTGCTGCCAACTACCACTGCACTGCAACTCCCTCTGAATTCTGCAACCATGCTACTGCACTGGGTGAGCACTGCATTGCACCACTTGTGCACTGCACTACTGTTGCTCCTCTGTTGTTGCTGCTCAACTACTGTTGCTGCTGCACTGCTGCACTATTCTTAATTGCAACAAGAAAACATCCGAAATTGGACAAATAAATCTGCAACAGAAAAATAACACTGACTACTACTAGTTTCTCCACTAGCTGAAAAATACTGCGTTGTTGTTGCTTTGCACTGCGATGCACCAATGTGCACTACGCTGCTGCTGCTCCCTCTCTGCGCTGATCAGGCTCTAGTACTGCTAGCCACTGCACTGTCTTCTCATCTTCCGTTGCAACTGTCCATCCTGCTACTGTCTTTAGGCTGTCGTAGCTCACATGTGATCCAAGAGTCCGGAAATACTCTAGGATCCAGCCAACTTGTAGATTTTGGATCTACAACTCCAAGTCAGCCAATTTCTCTCCTTTCGGAATATGAGCTAACACAACACAATCTATTTCTGCCTCAATCTTGGCAGCTCCTACTTGAGGATCTTCCTTCTCCTCTTTATCATTTTTCTTAAGAGGGCATTGTGTGGCATAATGTCCCATTTTCCCACATCAGAAGCATTTGATCTTAGACAAATCTTTCTTCTTCTGCTTTTGTTGCCCCTTTGATGCAAGGGCAGTGTTATCTTCTTCCTCCTTCTTGACCTTCGACCCACTGTTGCCATCTTCCAAACGAATCTTGAGGAGGTCTCTCCTCAGCTTTTCTTGTTGTAAGGCTTCCCACATTGCTTCCCATCCTGGAAGCCTTTCTCTGCCCAGAATGCTCTGGACAAAGACTTGATAGTCTTTTGAAACAGAGTTCAGAGTGAGCCTTACCAGCTCTTAGTCTCTAGGAGCAACCCCCACCACTAATCGTTGGTCTCGGGTATCCTAAACACGGGACAGGAAGGAGTCAAAATGTTTTCTCTTCTTCATCCTGGTATTACGCATCTTCTCCTCCAAATACATCTTTCGCTCCTCGAAAGATCCTTGGTATAGCTTTTCTAGCCCTACCCACATCTCTCTAGCAGTGTTCTTAGTTGTTATGTGAGGTACGATATGATCCTTCACACCATCTAGGATCAATCGCTTGGCTCTTGCCATATTCTTCTTGAATTGTCTCAGGTGTGCTGCATCAAGAGGTTTTGCAACTTCGTTGTCTATGAGGGCTTTCAGATCATGCTCATCAAGGAGAAACTCAGTCCTTGATTTCCAGATAACATAGTTGGAGGCACCCTCCAATCTATCTTGGTCACGTAGTCCATTGTTGGCCATCTCCTCAACTGTCGATTTCTTTCTCTAACCCTCTTCTCAGCTAGACTTACGTACTCCTTGTGGAGTAAGTCACTGCTTCTGTTGCTGCACGGGAAACTGAGCTTCTTTGAGTAAGAAACTCTCTGAGGTCAAGAAATCCCCCAATCTGTGTTATTCAGAAATTTTCTAACGCTTATGCACCAGCTCTTACTGTTGTGCAATAACTGCGTCCTTCAGCTATGCTGGTCTGCTACGTTGCCTCTTATGCAACTGAAAAAATGCTTATCCCTCTGTCAACTCTCTCAGAGGGAGCCTTTTTCTACGCTAGATTTGCTGGAATCATGATTGTTGTTAGACCAAAACCCGCAAGCATTATTCTCTGCTACAATCGCAGAGTTAGGATCCACGAGAGGTGGTTAATCCATGTCGTGAAACACACGAGGAGCGTTGAACCCAATGTCCAACGAGATTGCCCTCCTGGCCTGGACAGCGTAATCTCTGGGGGGGTCTACTGTTGCTTACGCCAATCCCAGTCTCTTCTGCATTGTTTTGCTGGTTCATTCTTGTTTCTCCTGCACTTCAGCTTGAATAAGCTTTGATACCATGTGAGAAATCCTAAACCTGGATTCCTACTGCAACAAATCTGAATTACTTCTCCTATTATATTTCATAATTATTTCATTACAGTGAAATATTGAAGTAATTTCTGAAGCAGTCTACACAAATAATACTACAGAATAAATCTAAGTGCTGAGACAATCTGAACAAAATACACTAAAAAACATCCACATTTGACATAGTTATTTTTGGACTAAGTGCCCGGAAAAACCCAACTCGGGAAAACCGGTGCAGCAGATCTGAGGGTTTTATATTATTCAGCAACAGTATCTTGAGTACAACTAGGGTGCCAATATCCGGCAAACCCTTCAGATAAATCTAAACAGCAAATGTAATTGTGAGATATACCTCACTCTGCAAGTCTTTGGTTGATCTAAACAGCGCTGGTGAAGCCCCTCTTTGCCTCTGTGTGAGTGCTTACGCTAGAACTGCGTAAGCCTGCGTGGGCAAGCCTGAGGAACTGCGTCACCTCTCTTTGCAACTGATCAAGCTTATTTGAGACTAGATTTTGGCCCTTCCGGGTCAGAAACCCCAATCTCTAGTATCTCCGGACTGACTCTAGAAGACACTATGTTGTTTCTGCGTGATTCCCTTTAGGGACTACGTCACCCCTTCAGAAAACTGGATGTCTCTCTCTGCGTAAATGTTGCCTCTCTCTATAATGTACTCCAGTCCTCCTAACCAGTTACTGCTTCTGCCCCTCTCTGAATCTGATCACTGCAAAATCACTTAGAAAACCTTGCCCTAGTGATTCGATTCTGACCAAAAGTTGTATCTCCTCACACAAACTCGAAAAAGCCAAATGCTCAATGTGCTCAATGTGTTTTCCATAGACCCCTCACCCTCATATTTTTTCGTTTACCCTTCAATGGCCAAGATTAAAACATAATCAAGGGCTAAGATTAACTTGGAGGTGATCCATGACTTTATCTACCCTTTAATTAATCAGTTTCCCTAAGTTTAAACTTAGGAAAACATTAAAAAACGATTAATTATTTTAATTAAACCATCTCTAAGTGGAATTTTCCAAAACCATTTTTAGGTTTTATGGAATACATGTGTCCTACCTAGCCTATATACAAAGTTACAAGGCTAGAGCACATCTGATGCTACCATAAATCAACACCATCATCCCCCCTGGCTGTCGCAGCCTTGGAATCTGAATCTTCCTTGCCCTTCTTCTTCTAAGGACAAGTATTGGCAAAGTGTCCCAATTTGCCACATCTGAAGCACCGGACCTTTGAGAGGTCTTTCTTCTTCTTCCCTTGTTGCTGAAGTTGTCCCTTAGATGCAAGGGCCGCATCTTCCTCCTCCTCCTTCTTTATCTTAGCTCCTTCACTGTTGCTACCCATCTTGGTCATTCTCCTGATCTCCTCTTGACGAAGAGTTGCCCACATGTCCTCCCAATTTGGAAGTTGTGCTCTGCCCAAAATACTTTGGACAAAGGTCTCCCAATCATCGGTGACTGCATTTAGGGCAGTCCTCACCATGAGACCCCCATCAGGAGTTGCCCCCATAGCAACTAGTTAATCTCGAATTGCCTTCGAACTAAAGAGGAAAGGATCGATCTCCTCTCCCTTGTGCATCTGAAACAGTCGCATCTGATTCTCCAGAAGCATCTTCCTCTGGATGGAACTACCTTGATATAGCGTTTCTAGTGCCTGCCACATGTCATTTGCCATCTTCTTCTCAGCAATGTGTGGGACCACGTGATCCTTCACCCCATCCATGGCCAAGTGCTTAGCCTGCGCCTGATTTTCCTCATACTTCTTTAGAGGATCAGCATCAACCGAAATGGCCACAACCTTCTCGGCATGGTCTCTGATACGATACTCATTAAGGATTGACAGGATCGTGGCTTTCCAGCTGACAAAGTTAGACACACCGTCCAACCTGTCCTGATCTCTCAATACGTGCGAGGCCATCTCTACTCAAAAATGTCGAAGCGAAAAGCTCTTCTCCCTTCTACTGCTTCTACTCTTAGCAAGAGACCGAATCTGGATTACTTGGCGATAAAAACCCTCTAGAGACTATGCTCCCTCTGACTAGTGATTTCCCTCCCGAAAATCCTCCACCAACTCTGCCGAATTAGCCCTCTACGATCACTTCACCGATCGAATCTCAAATTTCTTGGCTAGAAAATCTGCTAAGGAACTGTTTCCCATTACTTTGTCAACCCCGCTAGAAATTGTTCTGCACCGGCAGAAACAATGCCCCACCAGCAACTTCGAAGAACAAACTGCACTTCCAGCACCGATAACCGGCACAGCGTCACTCCCTCTCGGACTACGTCACCCTCTTGGGCCTACGTCACCCTCTGCATCATCTCTGCGTCAATTTGACAGGCTTTGTGTCACCCCTATAGGGTCTACGTTGTCCCTCTGGTGTTGCATTGCCTCTTTCTGGATCTGTGCAACTTCAACTGCCTTCCTGCAGCAAAAGACTTCGTCGCTTCGCTTATGGCTTCAACTCCCCATGATCTGCAATAGCTCTGATACCATATGAAAATTTTTGAAACTACTTAACAGAAATTTCTACTACAGAAATTTGGTTTACTTCTCTTACTTGTGTTTTTAATTATACAATTTATTTTCAGAAATATTCAGAAAATAGTGAAGTAAACACACTGCAGATCTACACATACATACAGAACAAGTACTGAAGAATAAAGCACATATGACAAAGGACACACAATATTTTTTGGACAATGTCCTTGGAAAAACCCAATGCAGGAAAACCAATGCAGCAGCTCTTAGAGGGTTTTATTATTATGCAGAATGTCTGAATACAATCAAGGGCATCAGTAGTGGTTTGCCCAAGAGAGAAATCACAGCAAATTTACCTCTATCACTCAGAGACAGAAAATATGGTTGATTCATCTAAGGCTTCACACCTTCTGGATCTATTGAATACGAGCCCTTTCTGGCGCACTGGAACTCCAGCGTTGCCTCTCCCAGCACTGTGTCAACCCTACAGCCCTACTTGAGACTCTGCGCAGCACAGGCTGCTCCTGCGTCACCCCTCTGAGCTCAGCGCTGCCTCTGCGTGAGTCTGGTTGGGCTGCGTCCCTCCTGCTGAGTCTTTGTGCTGCCTAGTATGGACCTGCCTCTCTGCATATGTATTCTCAGCCTCAGATCTGAATAATCCCTCGCCAATTTGCCCCTCACCAGCACTGCAAGCTCACTCGAAAATTCTCAGCAAACCACGCCCCAGAATTTCGACTTAACTCAAGTGCTACCGCTATGTGTGTGTCCTCCAATGACCCCAAGCCTTCTTTTAATACTTTTCTCGTTGAACATTCAATGGTCGTGATCTAATCTCTAATCGACAACTAAGATTAGAAAAGACTTGATCCACGTCACTTATAACATTCTCACCCACATGTCTAAATTAATTCACTCTAATTATTTAATTTCCCTAAGTTAGACTTAGGGTCTCCATTAAAATAACTTATATTTTGAATAACTTAGGTTCCAGGTGGAATTCCTCCAAACGATTTCTGGGTCTTGGAGATCTCATGTGTTTTAGCCCCTCCACAAAGTTTCGGAGCTAGAGCACATCCGATGCTACCCAAAATCTCAACACTCTGGGAGTGCAGGACGAATTCAGGCAGGGCCAACGTGAGGAAGGACGCAGTACACCAGAGCACTGCGCAGGGCAGAGGGCCTATTTCGGGGTCAGAAGATCAATGTGGAGAGTGAGAATTTGGTTACTGAATTTCTCTCAGTATTACTATTTTTCCTCTATTTTTTTGTCTAAATTTTTGAACATGAATTACTACTGAAGATTAATAAAGAAACCCTCATTTGCTACACCGGTTTTCCCGCATTGGGTTTTCCAAGGACAATTGTCCAAATATAACTGTGTGAGTATCTCTGTGTGTGTGCTAGAATTTCTCAAGTTTTCAACATTTATTTCTTCCGCAGTAATTATTTTTTGAAGGATGCAATGTATATGTTTCAATATTTGTCGTAGAAAACTGCAAATAATTTGTTTAATTAATTTAACAATAAAAGAAACATTATCAGTATCGCAGCAGGATTCCGGATTCAGAATTTTCACATGGAAGACAATGGAGTAGCAGTGGTAGGGGATGCAAGGGGCAGAGAAGGACTTTAACACCATCGAGGCCCCAGGGTGATGTGGCAGCATCAACATCAGCTTCTACACAAATTGATACACTTGCACCCACCAGTTGTCATCAAATGGATGATGCAAGATCTTCTAGGGACCAACAACTCATGACCTTTTGTCATAAAGGGGGAGAGGGAATTGATAGCTAGCTGCTAGATTTCTCATTTTAGAATCTAGATGACCCATGATGTTGAGATATATTCATATATATTTAGTACTTGATTGGACAGCTATTAGGGTTCAGGATTTAGTAACGACTTTGACGTATCATTTTTTATTTGGAAACCACCACATCATATATCATTTTTTTCCATATTTATGTGCCATTGTGTTTATCTGATGTTTTTGTTGGTTTAAATGTTTAAAAAATTGAAAGCATATATATATATATATATAGTATTTTTTCAACAATGCATATTTGCACTTGCTATGTCTAGAAATTTACATTGTCCTAGAAATATAATTTTCAACTTAATTCAATAAGACCCAAATGAAAGTTATCCAGTGTCGAATTACATTCTATATGTGGGCTATGTAATGAATACTGACATGTCCCAGAACAATTATAATTTATAACCCAAAATTTATATAAAGGAATACTGATTATTACAGTATACCTGGCTCAGAAGATATGTTGTCCATGTTAAAACAGAGGCCGTGGTCTCATGGCCAGCGACTAGCATTGATAATAGATCATCCCGAAGCTGGACACTCGAGACCTGCAATATAACAACCCTTAATTCAGCTACAATCTCCTGAAAGAAAAGCAGGGGAAAAGGAAGAAGATAAATTAAGTGCATAAACATATTAATATTGTATTCCCTAGATATTGCAACTCCTTTCCAAATTAGACATGGATAGCAGTATTCTAAAGAATCAGTTGTTCTTGTAGGGTATCTGGCAACTATGATGGTAGTCTGTTACAATTGTGACAATTCTAGCATAATTCCCTTTCATGATTATCATTGTCTTTACATCTCTCTGTTTATCATCAAGCATATTATTCCTTTCAATTGTTCATCCTTAACTAATCATTTGATAGAGTGCATTTCCACTATCTGTAAACTTCTAATGAGGGATGTGATAAACTATAACCACATTTATCTGCTTTCCTTGACATTGAAATCAGAATCAGCTAAAAGAAAAGAAGCAATTGTGAAAAGAAACATTCAGAGCTAACTAATTGAAATCGCTCACTAAATAAGGACATGAATACTAGACAGACCTCGGTGTAAGGTTTCACAAACACTAACAAGGACTTGCAGGATTAAATATTCTTATCAAAAGAGACCTTTAAGTTAGGCATAATATATATTTGATATATGCCAGAGGTTATGACAAAAGGCAATCAAAATCATTATATATGCATGTATGTGTTTGTGAGATGTCTATGCCAATACATATACCTAATTCCAAATCCATGACAAATAATTCCCGTTGTGAGTTGTTAAAAATCAATCCTCCACACCCGAAGTAAATGAAGACAAGATGGAAAGAATTATATGATTACCACAAACACAAGCCTTTCTAAGTTCTAAAGGCATGTTGTGTTAAACTAAAATATTGTTCATGCAATCAAAAGTGCCACCTTTAAGGACATGCTATATAGCCCACAAAACATTTCGAGACAATCCTCTATGATCAGTGCTATATGATCCTAGCACTCTACCATAGGACATAGCTTCCACCCAGTGGTCTCAAAAAAATCCACTGCTTAACAAGCAATCAATAGGGTTTCTGCACAGAGCATGAACCTAACTGGATTTTCCAGTGCCCTAAGATTTTGCCAAACATAGGTAGTGAAAATCTACGTATCTACTACATATACCTTATCATAGTCGAATCAACGACTCTATATATATGTTGGTAGGTGCCAATTTCTACTAGTTGCGGGCTATGTGAGCAACATGACCCACTATAACCCATCATATTTTACATTCTTGTCCAACTGAATTCATCACCCAATGTATTTCTCATTACGACTTATAATGATGAATTTAGTATGCAAGCTAACAATGACAGCCATGTATAATGATAACCCAACCATGTATGATGATAAATCAGCCACATATAAATCATCATAATTGCCACAGAATCAGTAAATACACCCGACATGGACATAAAATTGGTATCCCATATACTACAAATAATAAAGGGGCAGCCTAATTCCTTACCAAAAGAATAGAGTATTTATTTTAAGACGCATCATTCCAAAAATGAGAAAATAGTGCATGTTTCCCACCAAAAGTGGGTACCCTAGGAGAGCTTTTCTCCTATTCATCTTCATCCAGCCGGCAATCAGCAGCCCCTGACAGGACCATGTAGCCGATGTGATGTGCCACTCTATCTCCGTTCCCTACATTAGTTGTATGTTTCCTCACCCATCTATCGAGAGCATATGTTAGAAGGTGGGTAACCCAACCCAAAAGGTATGTTTTTCATTGTGCAATCGGGTGCTTATGCTTGTTTTTCATTTGGGCATCTTGGGCATGGATTATTGGGTAACTTGGAAGAAGCGGGGGCTTTAACGGTAGTCTTGTTCCCTTACTATAAATGGGAGGTTAAGCTTCAATCCTAGTCCTATGGGATCTCCCCTATTGGTCTATGACTTTAGAGCGGGCACAACTTGGGAAACTTGATTTTTGTAGCGTGGTCCCATTTTCATGTTCCACATTTTTCACTCCCCTCCGCACATTATAAGCCCTATTTCACCATTTTCCTTCTCTGGGTCCACATGACCACTGGGTCCACAAGGCTCTAGCACCCCCCTCCTATTGTGAACACATCCGGGTAGGGTCTGGAAACATTGGCCCGAAGGTTGATGCAGCGAAAAGAAAGTTAAAAGCATATCATGGCCATACACAAGAAAAAAAAAAGAACATCACAAAATGCAAATGATGGTCGGGACATTTATTAAGCATGTGGGCAAAATCTGAAACATGAGCTCTACCCCTTATCATTATGGCCATCACCCTGGTTCCTAAGGTGCATGAGTGCCCCTCACATCATTAAGGGAACCCATGCACATCCCAACCCCTGGTGGGCGATGAACTACCCCACCCTAAGGGGGTAATAATTGTTTTAAATCATTCACAACATGCTTTCATTTCCTAGAGCTTCGAGCAGTAATACAAAGAAAAAGCAAAAGGAAAATAAAGAGGGGTGGAAAAACAAAGGCTGGGGTAACTCATGTAACCACAATTGCTCCCTCCTCACATTTGTATGCACAATATGTGGACATCCCTCATCATTGCTATCCTTGTACCCATGGCATTTGGCCTTGAGGCCCCTACGGCCCCATCCAGTTCATCATCATTCACATGCCACTTATTGATTGAAGGATGTATAAGGGGCATGTCTTTCCACTTAGGGGCTGGGAACACCTAATAGGATCATCTATTAGCCACTCCTACTTAGGGAGGTAACACTATTACGAGATCAAGGACCCGAATTTGGAAGAGAAACCCCATATGATGTCTCAATGTGCCCTTGACTAACAAGCTTGGTTCACTTAGATGCACTAATGAATTATTGTACCTAATGGTGAAGATGCAGCATTGGACATTATGTGTGATTGGCAGGGGGTTTCATCATGGGCTTGGCAACTTAACTGGGGCCTAAGTCCACTAGAGGAGCATATAACACCCTCCAGGTGAAGCATTGAGAACCATGGGACGCCTATTACTTGCAGAGCATAATCATTCCATTCCATGGGAACCTACAGTGTCACAACACCTTACACTTTGCCCCATATTATTCAGGAGATGATGCAATTGGACCAGCAAGCCCCAACTAGCTTAGCAGAGTACACATGGTTTGGAAGATGATCTGAGGCCCAAAGGAGGTTTGTCTTGTTGACCACTGGAGTGGCACCTGAGGATTATGTGAAGACTCCATGCCCAAGGATGAACCAGAAAACACAGATATCATCAGTTCAACAGAGTTTTTGAACTCTACTTCTATTTTCTCATCATCTTTCTCTTGTACCCAGATTCCATGCCCTACGGGGAATTCTAATAAGTGATGTTAGTAATGATGAGTTCGAGTCAGTAATGAGTCTGTAACAGGCCTAGGTAGCTTGGGACCTTGCCAACAAGTGAGTATTACTCTGGGAGGTTTTTTTCACTCGGTTAATTATCATCTCCCTAGCAGGACTTAATAATTAATTGAGTTTTTTCCTCCAATTTTACCCCAAAGCCGGATTACAGCTTAATGGTGAGGCCTTGGGTGAGTCCTAGTGTATAGAGTCAATGTATATTACCATACTAGATCACACAAAAAAAATTGTGGAATTTGGTTAGGTCTAGGTAGTGATTTTTAATTTCTTAGATTTCCCGCAGGTCAAAAACTGCAATAAAAATTGTAATTAAATTGTAATAAGTGTTTTCTAGAGAAGTTGTATGGGGTATGAGTAATCAAAATTACACCTCTCACCCTCAACTTTCTTCTATGACACACTTTGAGGGGTTAATAATGTGTTTTGGACTCTCAAAACCCTCATTTCCTAAGTTTAGTGGAAATTGTGGCATTTAATTAGGCTAGAATTAAATAAAATAGAGAGAAATAAATTATTCTATGTGACAAAATGATGTGGAAATGACTTGGAAATTATCTGAAGTCAAAGAGTTGAGTCAACGGACATGTGGAGGATGACTGATCACACTGCATCATTAATTCACCATTATGTTATCAAAATCGAATTTCCCAAAGATAAAGCGGCAGTTACACAAAAGGAAAATCGAATTTATGAAAGGAAGTTAAGTATAAAAGGAATATTCTACAAGATCAGTTGACTGAAGACCAAGTGGGGACCTCTTCTCATGAGCTATCTGGAGTGCAACAACACTCAGCACTTCACTCAGAGGATTTACTCTATTTCTTGAGCCTAGACTGTGCGATCACCCAGAGGAAACACGCAGTTCTCAGGGACCTACGTAGAAGATCATTGGGGTCATCTACAGGTATGGTTTCAGTTGGCTCGAGTTTGCAATGGTGGACTTGGTGTAGCACAGGACTTTGTTTGGCTTATGGATGAGTTCACTGGATCATATGGGGAATTCGATTTCCCTTAGTGTGCACAAAAGAAATTCGATTTTTCTCTGGGTGTCTCAGTCTTCTCCACATCGAACTTGGTTTATCTGCAAGCAGTTGTTGGGCAGAGAAGCGTCAAACGAAGAAGAAGAGCACATAGTGGGGCAATTCATCCTCAGTGAGTTCATTGTTGAGCAATTCAGTTTTTCTCGTTGACAAATCAACGGCCAGAGACATAAGGCTCCAACACATCAAGACTAATGAGCAGGTCACAGACATTCTCACAAAGCCCTTAGGGAAGGTCAAATTCTTAGCCTTCCGTGAGAAACTTGGAGTCATGGAAAGACCCTCCTCTTATGAGGGTCCCGCATGAGTTGGACATTGAGCTTTGGGAGTTCCTAGGGGCTTGGGGTACTTCTTGGAGCTATGAGCGACCATAGGGTGAGTGGTTCACCTTCCCCGAGTCGTGCAATATGTATAGGATGAGTGGTTCACCGTCCCCTACAATTGCAGACACATGTATGTAGGGTGAATGGTTCGCCTTCCCCTACAATTGATGACATATGCATAGGATGAGTGGTTCACCTTCTCCTATGGCATTATGAGCAGGATGAGTGGTTCACCTTCTCTTGTGGATACCCCGGTAAGAGATGCATTCAGGAATCTGTGTGGAGTCTGGACATGTCAGTGGGATGTGGTTCACCCTTTCCCCACATGTAGGATGTTCGTTCCCTACGATTGATGGTTGACATGTCGATGGGATGTGGTTCATCCTTTCCTCACGAGTAGGATCCTTCCTACGATTGATTGGTTGGCATGCATGTAGGAATTAGTTCATCCTTTCCCTACTCTCGGTGACTTGCATGCGTGTAGGATGTGGTTCATCCTTTCCCTACGTGTGATTATGACATGTGTTTGTAGGATGTGGTTTCTCCTTTCCCTACGTGTGGTTGTGAGCAGGATGTGATATATTATTTCCCTGTTGGTGCTTCAACATCATCCTACCCATGTATTCCGAGACTCATGGGAAGTACCTCTCATCTAACCAATGAGTTGGGAAATGTGAATAGGGACCATAGCACTACCGATGGACGCAGCGTGTAATGTCATACTCCCTATGTCTAGGATGCATGGTATTCAACAACTTGATCTAGAATCAGTTGAGGTTCTACCTCTGGACTGACTTTTGTCAGTGAAGAGTGGCAAGGTCTTGTGACTCCCTCTCGATCAATTCTTCTTCATTATTACTTCATGGTTCAGCAAAGCAGAGCAGAGTAGAGATGACAAAGATGATACATGACAACAGGATGGCACGATGATCAGTGACAACAGTTGGGTTTGCAGGTGGAATTCTCCCTAGTTGAGAGGGAGTGTTAAAATTGGCAACTAGGGCCACATTCCACCTTGGGACAGTTCATTTGATGGAGATGATGATTGCATTAAATTCCTCTTTTCGAGAGGATCAAAATTGATCTAAAGATCATCTCATTCAAACAAGAATAAGTGTGATTTTGAATTTATTCCCACACATGTGCAAATTGCTTAGGTCAGCCTCAGCGAAATTTAGGCTCATGAAGCCCAATGGACGTGTCTCTTCACCCACAACAAATTGTATAAATACAAGTAACCTCACACCTCATTTGGACATCCATCACTCACACATTTTTCTCTCTCTCTTCAATAGATTGGTTCCTACAGCTTGGGCAACTTCTCTCTCTCTCACATGTGCGGCTAGGAGGACAAAATTTCTAGGCTAAATCACAGAACCAAAATTGCATAATTTCAGACTGTTTGACGGTACTTTGACCAGCGTCGACCAGCATTGGCCATGGCTGTTTTCACCTGTTTTGACTGCGGTTTTGAGGGCAGAATTTCGATTTTTCTAGGCCACACTCTTGGATGCAAAAAACGAGAATTTCTGGGCTACTTGACCTGTGTTGACTTCATGGCTGACTGTTGTTTGACCGAGAAAATTACAGCGAGTTTTCTCTCTCCTTTGACCGAGTTTGACCAAAGAAGACCGAGCTGCTTTGAGGAAGGATTGCTACTATTTTGACCAGCGTTGACTTTCTGGTTATGACTGAAGTTTGACTGCAATTGACTGCAGAATTTGACAAGGCTGATTCGACTTTGTATTGGACTAGTTTATTTGACTTTTGTACTCTCTTTCTCTGCTGAACTATTGAATAATAATAAGAAGAATTTATCAAAGGGTTTTCCCCACTTTGGGGTTTTTCCCTAGCATCTGCCAAATCCGGTGTTCTCTTGTCTTGGCTTGTCTTTTGCATTTGTTTTATGTTCTACCTGCATTTACTGTCAATGTGATTAATGGTTAATGTGATTGCTACAGGAAATAAATGGATATTGTTATTAAGATGCTTAGGAACATTGAAGTAAATTGCGCTAAGCATAGAACATACCATTGTTATCTAAAATTAACAGTTTGGCAAGGGTTTTGAATGGATTTCCATATCATTTTGCCATTGATCTATTGTTTCCCAAGCTAACAATTTGTTTTGCAGACTTATCATTGGCTTGAAGAAGGACTCAAGGGGCTTGAAGTGTCACTAGTCTATCAATCAGCCCTAGAAGCCCTAATCACTGTCATAAGAGGGTCGACCCATCATTTTTCAAGCTAATAATTGGTGTTGCAGGTGTTTGAAGAAGTTCAAGTACACATTGGAGGTTAATCTAGCCACTCAGCAAGGCTTCTAGGCCTAAAGGCTTGCCTCTCATTCCCTTTTCTCCTCTCTGTTTTCATAAGCAAATCTGAAGTAGCTCATAACAGTGGTATAATTCCTCAATTTAATCATCTATAATAGCCCTAAGATACAACTAAGACATTACATAAGTCAAATAAACATTTATGCTTTTATATTGTTGACATTCTACATGTTTCTTGAGGTTTAATATAATTTCTCTAAGGTCTGACATGAGCATATAGAAGTCTGATATATAAGATAGCAGTGGTAAGAAAACATATTTCAAGAGCCTAACATTCAATAGAACTCATTTCTAAGTCTTGGGAACATTGTGATAAAGTGTTAAAGTGGTTTCTCTCATGAAATCTTGTTTATCTTTGAAGTGGTAAAAGGAATCCTTGAATGTTTTGATCTTGTTCTCCTTGCATCTCAATAATCATTGAAAAGTGCAGCATAGCATTCCTTTTGCATTCTATTGGTGTCATTCATTTTTGAAGATCATTGTTAGCAATCTCATTTCAAGATAAGTGTGCTCTAATTGGCTCTCAAAATAAGCATTGGTTTCATTATTGCAAGAAGTAAATCTAATTGGAATAAATAAGAGTTTTGGATAATCATTGTGGTAAATTTCATTATTGTATCTCTTGTCTCTAATTGTCATATCAAGTTTAAAAAGGGATCTTGCCATTGTGCTCATAATAATTCTTGTTATTTGTCAATTGAGAGAAATTGGATCATGAGATTTGCCATTGTCATTGAATATTATTGAAGAGAAATGGTTTATTGAAGTAGTTTGAAGTGTAAAGGATCTTTCTCACTTTTGAAAATTGGGCATCTTAATCACTCTCTTTCATAACATTGTAATCTAAAGTTCTTCTTGCTAATTGCGCATCAAATAAGCATTTGGAAATCAAATAGATCTTGTTTGAGGAACTTGTTTCGGTGGATAAATTTCACTAAGGCATTCACTCACATCTTGCATTTTACTTAGATCTAGGTCTTGCAATTCACATAGGATAGATTTGCATATTGCAGAAACTGTTCATCCAATAGCTTGGAATTTTAATTTATATTATGCAAGTAAATTGACACCTAAGGCAATGGTCTCTAACTGATAATTTCAATAAATCTAATCAAGTGG
This sequence comes from Pinus albicaulis, assembly GCA_034641835.2. NCBI lineage: Eukaryota > Viridiplantae > Streptophyta > Pinopsida > Pinales > Pinaceae > Pinus > Pinus albicaulis. The sequence continues at coordinate 771,962,358 of CM076569.1, forward strand.
TGCTTAAATAATCATACTTGTCTTTAATTTTAACCAAGTTGCTAGGCCATTCAGTTGTGCCTCCTTCACTTGTTGGCTCCCAACAAGTGGTTCATCTCTTCATCAATAGGGACTACCCCTCTTAGTCTACAATTAGGAGACAGCTTAGATGGAGAGGGCAAAGATCAGAGTGACAACCCCTATCTTGAACATTGTCACAATCCAGTGTATAATTTGAGTGATAACACGTCCTAACCATAGCAAAATATCCTAGAGGCAACTACTAGGAAAGCCACCCAGTATCACCTCAATGGCCTTGCCTCTCACTTTAAACCTAGGAAATGGGGTCTCCCTAGCATAGGGTAATGTCCCTAAAGTCAACCTAACCAATATATTGTAGTATGGGAGTAATATTCGCTTATGTTGATTATTAATGTAATTAACCCAACAAATCAAAAATCCCTTAATTCATGTGAATGGGATGTCATGCAAAGAGTGCAAATTGATTATGAGTCAATCCCAAGAGTGTAAAATCACAATGTTCCACAATTCAAAAATTGTTACCAAGTGTTGCACATAGACATGAATAAACATTTTATTGCGTCGAGAGGCACTCTACAGCCCAGTACATGAGCGAGATTTTGTCACGTAACATTACATTAAAAAATATGCCGCCTAACATATATTGTATATGCTAAAGATGTGCGTAAAGTTACTTTAAGAAAATTCATTAAATTAATTAAAAATGTGTCGGCTAATATTAACAAATTCAATTTTGAAAAAGATATATATACAATTTTAAAATAGATCGATTAGGTTATCCGTCGATTAACAAAGAGTATGGGGGTAGATCTCACATAAAAACATAAACATTTAACATTTTTAATCTAACGTCGACCCTACTTAAAAATCAATCTAATTATTATTATGTATAAACACAATATAAATTTAAAATATAAAGAGGTTTATGAACACTCAAAAAAGAGGTATGGTAAATAATTAAAAATATAAATAAAACAGAGGTATGGTAAATAAATTAAAATTATGATAAATAAATAAAACCTCTTTTTATATTTACTAGGTAAACCTCTTTATATTTATGAAAACTCAAAACAGAGGTTTTATTTAGGTGAAGCCTATGGGCCAAATACCGTTTTAATACCATGGGCTAAATACCATGGGCCAAATACCATATTTATAAAATAGGTATAGTAAATAAATAAATATAAAAGAGGTATAACGAGGTATGGTAAATAAATAACAATATATCAAATAGGATTGGAAATCAACATATAATTATATGCCAAGCCTATGGGCCAAATACCATGGTAAATAAAAGAGGTATGGAAAATAAATAAAATATAAATAAACCAAAGGTATGGTAAATAAGTAAAACCTCTTTTATATTTACTCCATAATCCTCTTTATATTTACGAACACTTAAAAAATAAGTTTTTTTTAAGTGAAGCCTATGAGCCAAATACCATGGCCCAAATTATTATTAATACCATGCAAAAAGAACATTATTGACCCTAATATTAATATTAAAAGATTAATATTATTATTATTATTAAATATAATATTCATATTAATATATTATAATATTAATATCATTAAATTTGGATTAATAAAATATTAAATTTGTTATATTATAATATATCATTAATATATTTACTCTAGATATATATGGGAGCGAAGAACAAAGACATAGAGTGATAGAGGTGGAGAGATAGGGGGAATCACAAGGGATAGATGGAGATAAACTGAAGGAGAGGGGAGAGAAGGAATTAAGAGAGAGAAAGGGAGAGGAGTGAGAGAGGTAGAGAAGGGTAAGAAAGGGAGAGGGAGACACAGAGAAAAGGAGAGAGGGAAAGAGATAGTGAGAGGATTGGAGGGTAGAGAGAGAGAGAGAGATGGAGGTAGGAGATAAAGGGAGAGAGAGGAGGAGAGAGGGAGGGATAGAGAGATGGAGTTGGAGGGGGGAAGAGAGAGGGAAGAAGCAATACGTAGAAAGTGATAAGTGGAGAGAGAGAGGGGGTGACAAGGGAGAGATGGAGAGAGAGTGTGTATGTTTAGGGGTGAGATAAATAGACAAAGGAGATATGGAGAGAAGGGGGGAGAGAAGGAGAGAGGGAGGGAAATAGTAACATTGTTGGAGAGAGAGAGAGAGAGAGAGAGAGAGAGGAGGAGAGTGATGGGAGAAGAGAGAGAGAGAGAGATGAAGGATGAGAGAGAGGAGGAGAGTGATGGGAGAAGAGAGAGGGAGAGGGAGAGAGAGAGAGATGGGGGAAGAGAAAGGGAGACAGAGGACTTGAGAGAGAGGAGAGAGGGAGGAAGAGAGATGAGAGAGGGAGGGATAGAGAGATTGAGCTGGAGGGGGAGAGAGGGAGGGAAGAAGAAAGACATAGAGAGTGAGAAGAGGACAGAGAGAGGGAGTGACAAGGGATAGATGGAGAGAGACTGTGTATGTTTGGGAGTGAGATAAAGAGACAAAGAAAGAGTGATGGAGAGAAGGAGAGAGGGAGGGATATAGTAACAGAGTTGGAGGGTGAAGAGAGAGAGAAAGAGAGAGAGAGAGGTGGGAGAGAAAGGGAGACAGAGAAAAGAAGAGAGAGGATGTGAGAGAGTGGAGAGAGGGAGGGAAAGATAGTTGAAGTTGAAGGGGAAGAGAAAGGGAGGTAAGAAGAAATACATAGAAAGATAAAAGTGGAGAGATAGAGAGGGAGTGATAAGGAAGATGGAGAGATATGGAGAGAAGACAGTAAGAGGAAAGAGAGAGAAGCGGGGGAGAGGGAGAGAATGGGAAGAGAGAGAGAGAGAGAGAGAGGAGGGAGGGATAGACAGATAGATTGGAGAAAGAGAGTGTATGTTTTTGGGGTGTATAGAGAGACAAAGGGAGATAGAGATATTGATGGAAGGTGAAGAGAGGGAAGAAGAGAGAGAGAGAGGGAGGAAGGGACAAAGAGATTGATAGATATGGAGTGAGAGACCGCGTGTGTTTGGGGGGGGTGAGATAGAGATATAAAGAATGACAGGTGGAAGGGGGAGAGAGGGAAGAATATTTCTTCCACTAGATGCATTGATTTCAGTGTAGATGGCAATTTCTAATCCTATTTGATTGCTCGCACTAGATGCATTGATTTTAGTGTAGATGTTGATTTCTAACGATATTTGATTGCTTGCACTAGATGCATTGATTTCAATGTAGATGATTTCTAATCCTATTTGATTGCTTGCACTAAATGCATTGATTTCAGTGTAGATGGTGATTTCTAATCCTATTTGATTGCTTGCACTAAATGCATTGATTTCAGTGTAGATGGTGATTTCTAATCCTATTTGATTGCTTGCACTAGATGCATTGATTTCAATGTAGATGTTGATTTCTAATTATATTTGATTGGTTGCACTAGATACATTAATTTAAATGTAGATGATTTCTAATCCTATCTAATTGCTTGCAGTAAATACATTGATTTCAGTGTAGATGGTGATTTCTAATCGTATTTGATTGCTTGCACTAAACGCATTGATTTTAGTGTAGATGTTGGTTTCTAATCCTATTTGATTTATTGCACTAAATGCATTGATTTTAGTGTAGATGGTGATTTCTAATCCTATTTGATTACTTGCACTAGATGCATTGATTTCAATATAGATGTTGTTTTTTAATTATATTTGATTGCTTGCACTAGATGCATTGATTTCAATGTAGATGATTTCTAATCCTATTTGATTGCTTTCACTAAATGCATTGATTTCAGTGTAGATGGTGATTTCTAATCCTATTTGATTGCTTGTACTAAATTCATTGATTTCAGTGTTGATGTTGGTTCTAATACTATTTTCTTAATTGCACTAGATGCATTGATTTAAGTGTAGATGTTGATTTCTAATTCTATTGATTGATTGCATTAGATGCATTGATTTCAGTGTAGAAGTTGTTTTCTAATCTTATTTAATTGATTGCATTAGATGCATTGATGTCAGAGTAGATGTTGATTTTTGATTTGATTTAATTGGATGTATGATGGTACATTAATTTTGAAGTGATAGGATTAATAATGCACATTGATTTCAGTGTAAGCACAAAAACATATTGGCAATGTACATTGATTTTTTTGTTATAGTAATTCAACCTATTAATATTGGAGAGCAAGAGAGACAAGGTATGATGTTTACTACAACAACTTGAGCTAAAGATTTAAATTGTTTACGATTTCAACTTTCCTTTTCATATAATAAATATGAGAAGATGACAAAACTAACAAAGGTGACAATAAGAATAGTATAAGAAAATAGTTTGAGATTGATCACAATGAAGACTATTTGTAATTGACTGCATTCTTATTATTCACATTTTCTATCATTCAACACTATTACATTGTCACTTTGCATTCACAATTTTTATTTCATTATTCTTCATCATTAAATTTATTAACAATATTTATCATCTCAACAAACTGAGGAACTAAGAAAAATTAAAATTAAAATGACCAGATTAATCTCAGACACATTTAGCATATTTAAAATGATTATATTAATATTATGTTTATTTACAAATTATTGATAAAATTAATCATATCTTAGATAGATTTTCCTTGGCCGCACACCACTGAAACTAGCCTAGACCCATCTTAACTCTAAATCTATCAAGCACCGAGAGGGATCAAATCTCTCAAGGTGCAAACCTTTCCTCAAGTTTTGCACTCAAAAAAGAGGATTGCACCTTGAGAGATTTGATCCCTCTTGGCGCTTGATAGATCCGGAGTTAAGATGGATCTAAGCTGGTTACTATCCAACCCTTTGCAAATGTGATCTTCTAATCCGCTCCCTTTTTTGGAACATAAGCAGATTTCATGATTATCAAAGATATGTGCTAAAGTTGTGCCCTTTGCAACCTATTTGGTTATATGAAATAATAAATCAATGATTCATTTTACAACAAAAATGAATAATGGTAAGGCAACCTAATACAAAATCTCTCAAAAAGTGTAGTCAATTCAGTATCACAAACCTCTTCACGACTTGCCAACAAGAATCGGAGAATACTTGGGTCTGATTCATTTACATACTCTTCTCCCTCTAGTTGTTCACCCTCAGCTTCCACTATTGCTTTGCACTTGGCTATTAGTTCTTCAACAGACTCTCTAATAATAGCCACTGACTTTGCTGCTTTTATTTGCCTAGGAATTACCTTGCATAAAAGATCAATCTGCCAAGAGGAGACAAGCAAAGGAATGTATTACAGATCATATTTGTGTTAGTATTTGGGGTTAATTCTCATTTATTGTAAACCAAGAAATAAAAACAAAGAAATTCTCTAAGAAGAATTGCACAACAAAGGAAATTAATTTATAGAGGATGAAGAATGTTAATAAATTTTCAGTTAACACTAAAAATTACTAAATCCTTCCTGTCCGCTTGTATAATCCTAAACACCATCTACTCATGACTGAAAACAGAATATTTGAATTCTACAAACTTGCCTACTACAATCTCAATATAATATTTACAAATTAAAAGCAAGATCAACTCTTCTGTCCTTATTCCTCAACTTTTGCGAATCTACCCGAAAAAAAACAAATAAAACACTCCAATGTGATTATCCATATAAAATAATAGTGAAGCTCAAAATCCCAATAATGGGTCTAAATGTATGAATAGCTTTAAAAGTGGCAAGGACGACTTGATCAGTTCTCCAAGAAAGATCCAATAGTGCAATAAGAAATTTTACAGAGAGATAGGACATTGTAAAAGATAGCTTGCAATCTGAGATTATGATATTGTCTATGCTCTTTTCCTCGAGTGGACACTGTTGCCCCTCATATTATATGAGGCTCACACTTGTGATTTTTGTTGATTTTTTATGTAGCATCAGGAGGTATTCCCGCATGCCTAAGTCGGCCAATAAAAAATATGAAGAATTAAAATAAAAATTTGATTTTTGAATAACAAGTCGGCCCAGAAAAGTCAATTCGGCCTACGAAGGTGAAGGGACGTGTCCCTTGGGTTATTTCACCCCGTTCAACTAGTATAAATAGATGATGTGACCTCTTATTTTTCTACACCAAGCAACAGCAAGTCTGAGCAAGCAGAAGTCTATTTTGGAGATCATTTATCTGTCTTGTATCTCTCTCTCTTGGCCGCATGTGTGAAGAGAAGATAGAGCTGTTTTGGGCTGAGTTGACCAGACCTTGACCAAGCTCTTTGACTGAGGATTGAATGCAGATTGCTGACCACATGAGGGCTGCACATGCAGACTATTGACCATAGATTTGACTGCAGTTTGACCAGCTGCAGGCTGCACATGCGAGTTTGACCGCAGGCTATAGGGTTGACCGCAGGGCCAAACTTTGACCGCAAACTGTAGTTTGACCGCAGGCTATAGGGTTGACCGCAGGGCCAAACTTTGACCGCAAACTGTAGTTTGACCAGCATTGATTTTTAACTGTTTTGACTGGTTTAACCAGCATTGACCTGCAAGAGATTGACCAAGTTTGACAGGTATTTTTGACTTGGATTATGGGTACATATTTCTAGACAAAATTGTTGATTTTGTAAACCTTGCTAAAGAATAATTTCTCCTAAAGAAAACTTGTTGGGTTTTCTCCCGAGGTTGGGTTTCCCAGGGTAAAATTTGTTGTTTGTATTGTGCAGGACTGTCTTTCTATGATCTTTACTGTTTCCGCTGCATTTACTGTTGATATTTTCGGAAGTGCAATTGCTCAATGATATCAGTGACATAAGAATACTATGTGAAAATCATTAGGAAGTTATTATCTGGCATAAAATTGTATTCTATTGTATATCTTGTAGAAAAATTCAACATGGTATCGGAGCATTCTTGAAAGAGCAGCCATTAAAGTCAGCCTAAGAGACAAGTGTTCAGCAGCTTGATTTTTTTTGGGATCTCTTATCAAAATGGTACCAAGTCTCAAAGTTGAAGACAGGTTAGATGGTGCCACCAACTTCAAATCTTGGAAGACTAGGATACTACTTATCTTGGAAGAGAATGAGCTTTAGTATCATGTGGAGAAAGTCATCCCAGAGCCAAAAGGCACTGAGGAGAAAACCAAGTAAAAGAATAAATCCAAGGAGAAAAATCTTGGTGGATTCCATAAAGAACCACTTGATTCTTCATGTTGCTGCATTGAAGACTACCAAGGAAGTATATGATGCTCTGGTACGATTGTATGAGAGCAGCAACACTAGTATGTTGGACATTGGATAAACCAACGCCCCCCATGTGTTTCGTGACATGGACTAACCGCCTCTCGTGGATCCTTATCTCTAGCGATGCGATCGTTGACTAACACCTGCGAGTTTTGGTCTAACGGCAATTGTGATTCCCAACAAGTAGTATCAGAGCGTAGGTCACAAGTTCGATACACACCCTGCTCGCGTTGGGGGGGAGATTGTTGGACATTGGATAAACCAATGCTCCCCGTGTGTTTCACGACCTGGACTAACCGCCTCTCGTGGATCCTTATCTCTAGCGATGCGATCGTTGACTAACACCTGCGGGTTTTGGTCTAACGGCAATCGCGATTCCCAACATAGTAGGAAGTTAACCTTAAGAAATCATCTCCGTAATGTCATGATGATTAGATCAAATTTTGTTCTCATATCTTATGAGAGTCTCCTAGATCAAAGATGAGCTTGTAGCCATTAGAGATACCATTGATGATACAAAGCTTGTTGCAATGACTCTTAATGGATTTCCCTCCTCATGGGAGCCATTTATTCAAGGAATTTGTGCACAAGAAAAACTGCTCAAGTTTGATAAGCTATGGACTCATTGTGTCCAAGAGGAGACCATATTGTTGTCCAAGAATAGCTTACAAAATCCACATGATGATGAAACTCAAGTTGTTGCAACTCACACAAGGAAAGGAAAAGGAAGAAGGAACTCTAATAAGTTTGATAAGAAGAACATAGATGAAAACCCGCTCCTGCTCAGGATAAGAAGAAGAAGGATAAGTCAAAAGTCAAGTGCTTCATTTGTCGTGATTTTGGACACTACGCCTCCCAGTGTAGTGAGAAGAAAAGGAAGGGAAAGCAGTATGCATCAATAGCAAATGTTGATGATGATGATGATGAGCATCCACCTCAGAAGAAGTCAAAAGGAATTTTTCCTTTAGAAACTATTATCAATAGTAGTGATGTTTGGTTTGTGGAAAAGGCATATGACAAGTTTCTGAGACTCTTAAAGATTTGTCAAAGAGGAAGTTGACGAGTCCCTACAATCCTCAGATTGAGAGATTTATATTTTTTTCTCCCTTGATTATTATCATTTTTATTTTTTAGTCAGCCTCTTGTACCTGTATTTTGCTTGGTTATGATTTTTCCTTTCTTTTCCATGGCCTCCTGAGTGGGGAAAGGAAGAACAAGTCCATTGTGGAGGCTGCCAAGGCGATGATTCATGCATCAGATGGCAGCATACGAGTGATTTTTATGGCAAGAGGGTTCTCCCAGAAAGAGGGAGTGGATTATGAGAAGATTTTTGTTCCAATCACCAGATGGTCAAGTTCTTGTATGGCCTAAGGGCTCAAGCATAGACTCAGCAGGAAGAGATTGATGTTCGAGCGGGAGGATTTTATAGATTGTTAGGACATCTAGGACCGTGCCAGATGACTGGAATGTGAAAATTCCACTCCCGGAATCCAATTCCAGCAAACTGATATTACTTCTCCTACTTGATAAATTATACAAGGTATTTACTGTGTTCTACACGTAAATACTAAAACAAATACACTACAACCTTGACTAAATAAATTGTGGAAATTAAATGCGGAAATAAGATCTAAGCAAGAAAATTAAACACACATGACACCATTATTTTTGGACTAATGTCCCCAGAAAAACCCAATGCAGGAAAATCAGTGCAGCAACTGAGGGTTTGTATTATTACGCAAAAGTTTTTTAATACAACTGGATGCCCAAATCTGGCTATCCACAAAGAATCTGATTGACATTGGAGATCAAGCACTGACCCAACACTAAACTGATCAGACCCACGTTGCCTCTGCGCAAATCTACGTCACTCTGGTTGGGGATTGTGTCACCTCCTTCTGTTGATCGTTTTGTTGGCTGGATGATGGTCTTGTGCCCCTCTGGTCTCACACCCCAACACTCCGGCACTGGATCTAACTGATCCGCAACAAAACTTCGATCTCCTCAAGGCTTCAGCATTGCCTCTATGTGGCACTACGTTGCCCAGCGTAGCCCCTATGCTGCCTCTTCTGCATCCTCTTATCTGCCTTCTCTGTGATGTATTCCCAGCTCAGGACGTTGAGAAATTAGGGCTTTTATTAAAATTTCTCTTTCATGATAATTACTTGTGACTTCGTTATGCTTCTTTCACTTAGATCTTATCTTTGTAAGATTATTATGTTCTTCATCAACTCAATTATCAAATGCACAAGAGACACAAATATTTAGGCTAGGAAAATGTTGATCTTATAGCATCGGAAAGTGATCTAAGTCTCAAAATTTGTGAGGAGGTTTGGACATCAACATTCTAAAGAACCCAGAAATCATTATGGAATTCCACTCAGTTTATGTTTTATTGAAATAATTAATTATTTTAATGAGGACCCTATGTCTAAACTTAGGGAAATTAAATAATTAATGGGTATTAATAAAATACAGTGTGAATCTTCCAGAGAACGAAGATCAAGTCAAGATTTAATCTTAGCCATTGATTAGACTTCTAATCTGGACCGTTGATTTGTTAATGAGAAGATTATAAAAGAAGACTAGATGGCCATTTGGAAGATAAGTCGAGCATACACTCAGTAACCCGATGGAAGTCGATTCTGAAGGAATAGAATTCAATTTCAGAGGGAGAGTTGCAGGGCAGAGGAAGCAGAGGGCGTCAGCAGTATCAGGGCTTGAGGGAAGAAGGAAGCAGAAGGGCAGAGAGGCAGCACAAAGGAGCAGCGCAGAGAGCTCATGCAGGCTCTGCGAAGAGAGACACGCAGGGGTGACGCAGTGAGTGCTAGTGAGTCCCTCAAGTGTCAGAAATTCTCCAGAGGTCTGCAGAGAATTTATCTCGGGTGTTTTCTGAAGAAGTTTCTCAATTTTTCTGCCAATTTTTCCTTGTAAAGAATTTGTTGTTGAAGATTAATATATAAACCCTCATCTGTTGCACCGATTTTCCCACATTGGGTTTTTCCAGGGACAATTGTCCAAAAATAATTGTGTCATTGTGATTGATTCTTGTGCTTGCATTTTACTGTTCTTTTCTCTATATGTACTTGGTGGTAACTACAGTAATATTTATTTCGAAATTTACTGGAAGGGTTTTGTAAATAACTTATTGTGAAAATAAGTAGGAGAAATAAATCTATAACTGCAGTAGAATTTCAAAATTGAAATTTTCACATGGTATCAGAGCTGAGATTGAGTAACAGGAGTGGAGACCCTGTAATGGAAAGAAGTCCATAAGTTGTTGCAGCAACAATTTGGAAGGGTTCATGCAGTTCTCCGGAGAAAATCATGAAAGAACAGAGGGATCACGACATCTTTGTATTGGCTTCTAGACTGGAAGAAGAGTTCGCTTGCGTATCAAGCTCTGTCTCTCCAAAAGTCTGGTATATTGATACTGGAGCTTATGCTCATATGACGAGAGTACGAGAATGTTTCTCAAGCTACCGAGAAGAGAAGATGAACTTTCAGATAACCATGGGCAATAAGGCAAAGTGTACTACTATGGGAAGAGGTACCGTAGTATTTCAAATTGAAGTTGGCAATAAGCTTCGGGCCACCAATGTGTTGCATGTGCCTGGTTTGGGGATGAACTTACTCTGAGTGTCTCGGCTTCAAAATAAGGGCTATGACATTTATTTCATTGGCAAAAGAGTATATGTCAAACACCTAAGTTGGAAAAAGAAGGCACAAATCAGAGTCAGGAGCAATAAACTGCATAAGTTGCAGCTCGAATCTCCAATGGCACTGATAGGCAGCAGCGATGAGAAGGATTTGAATGAACTATGGCACAGGAGAATGGGGCACTTACACCATGGGGCTTTGAGAATTCTCAAGAAGACTGTCACAGGGGTTCCAGATTTGAGCACCAAGCGAGATGATGTTTGCAAAGGGTGCGTACTAGGAAAGTACGCCAAGGCAGCCTGCCCCGGGAGCAGCAGTAGGGCTAAGAGTGTGTTGGGATTAATACACTCGGACATCTGCGGACCAATGTCCACTAGAGCTCTTAGTGGTGCTAAATATTTCGTCACCTTCATCGATGACCATCCCAAGAAAACTTGGATCTACTTTCTGAAGACCAAGGATGAAGTCTTCGATCGATTCAAGGAGTTTAAAGCTCTAGTTGAGAATCTAACAGGAAAGTGGATAAAGATTTTGCGATCAGACAATGGTGGAGAATACATTGATAAATACTTCACAGAGTTTTGCGCAAGGGAAGGCATTAGAAGAGAGTGGACCGCTCCGTATAATCCGGATCAGAATGGAATAGCAAAAAGGAAGAATAAACTATTGTGGAGGCTGCAAGGGCAATGTTGTATGATCAAGACATGCCCAAATTTCTGTGGGCTGAAGCTTGTAATACAGATGTATATGTTCAGAACAAGATTCCTCACAGCGCATTAGGTAAGATCACTCCAGAAAATGTCTTCACTAGCAGGAAGCCAGAAGTAAGCCACTTCAGGATCTTTGGCAGTGTGGCATACTACCATGTACCCGAAGAGAAGAGGAAGAAATTGGATAAGACTGTGGAAAAGGGATATCTAGTGGGATGTAGCGAGAATGCTATGGCGTACAAAATCTACATTCTTGATAGTAGGAAGATTGTAGTGTAGCGGGATGTAAAGTTCATGGAGGAAAGAGCTTTCAGAAAATCCTGGGAGATGCCTGTGAAAAATTCTTAATCTAAGAAACCTTATTGCTAACCATTGATTTACTTCTCCTACTTGATTAAATACACAAGTTATTAATCTAAATATTCAGATAACAGCGAAGTAAACACAAATAACAGCCTACACATACAGATCATTTACTGAATAGCACGCTCATATGACAAAGTGACACACAGATTTTTCGGACAAATGTCCCCAGAAAAAACCCAATGCGGGAAAACCTGTGCAGCTAGCTCTGGAGGGTTTTATTATTAAGCAGATTCTGAATACAACAATTTCTAGGCACCAGACATGGTTGGCCCTACAGAGAAAATCACAGCAATTATACCTCTTTCTCTCGGAGACAGAAAATATGGTTGATTCACACCCTCAAACGAGATTTACAGAACTCGAGCCCTTTCTGGTCCACCGGAAACCCCGGCACTGCTCCTCAACCCTCTGTGTCAGCCTTCCTGGCCTACGTCAGACTCTGCGCTGCTCTAGAAGGGCTTGCGTCACCCCTAAAGGGCTTACGCTGCCCTAACTGGGCCTACGTCAGCCCTGCGTGGCTCCTGCTGCCTCTACGTGGCTCTGGTTTGCCTTTGCGCTGCTCGATATGCTGCCTCTCTGCCGCTGTTGTACTCTTGTCCTGGGATCAAATCATCCCCTTGCCAATACTGCCCCTCGCTGCACTACAAACTCTTCCTAAAATTCTTAGCAAACCACACCCTAGAATTTCAGCTTAGCTTCAGTGCTCTGCCAATGTGTGTGTTCTCCAACTGACCCCAAGCCCTTCTCTTATACTTTTCTCGTTAAAAAACCAACGGTCATGATCTAATCTCTAATCGACGACAAAGATTAGAAGCTGCTTGATCCACGTCACTTAAGTCATTCTCATCACATGTTTAATTTAATTCACTTTAATCTTTTAATTTTCCTAAGTTAGACTTAGGGTCCTTAATTAAAAATATTATCTATTTGAATATCTCTTAAACCTGATGGAATTTCTCCAAACGCTTTCTGGATCCGATGCTACCCCAAAATCTCAACACTCCCTCTTAGCGAGGAATGTGCTCTAGCAATACATTCACCCCGAAGTACTGCTCTGATCTTTGGCATCGGTCTCGCGCTGATGCTTGGCTTGTTGCCTCTCCATCACTGTGTTTTTGTTGCTCTTTATACTGCTGCCCATGACTCTTCCAGAGTCAGTGCTACATCGGTACAGCAACTCCCTCTCAAATTGCTACATCGTGCTGCCAACTGCTGCACTGCAACTCAATTGCTGAGAGTAAGCAACTGAAGGACCCCTGCCCAAACACTGACAGACAAGTCAGACGAGCTGCATCTCATCACTGAAGCTCCTTAGGTTGTTGCTCTGCGTTGTCTTCCTGAAGCCATTGCGCTGCTACAGCACTGCACTGCGTAAGCACTGCATCCTCTGCATTGTTGAAGTCCCATCAGCCCCTCTGCGCTGATGCTTCTACGATGTTGTTGCCTTTGCACTGCGCTGCTTCCTCTACAGCATCCCAGCCTCTGCCTTTGCTTCATTGCAATCCTCTGCACCCACTACTCCACTCATTCCTGCTACTGTCTTAAGGCTCTCATAGAACGGATGCGATCCAAGAGTTGGGCAACTCAACGATCCCACCACCACTCTATAGCTGCTCTACTGATCAATATCGCCCCATCTCTTCTCTCGAGGTACATGAGCGCTCATGGCCACGTCATTGTCAGAGTCATTGTCTTCTTTAGTTGCCGCAGCCTTGGTATAGAAGCTTCCTTGTCCTTCTTCCTTTAGAGGACAATTGGTGGCAAAGTGCTTAAAATAATTACCAATGCATTGGAAATTATGCCCAAGAGAGGCGCACACCATAATAAATCCTTGAATAACCTCCAAATAACTCCTCCAAGTGTGAACAACTAACATGTGAAGTGGGTGTGTTGACCACTCGAGTGGCACCTGATGATTATATGAAGACTCCATGCCCAAGGATGAACCAAAGGACACTTGTACCATCAGATATCATCAGTTCAATAGAGTTTTTAAACTCTACTTCTACTTCTTATCATTTTCTCTTATACCCAGATTCCACGCCCTACGGAGAATTGTAATAAGTGATGCTAGTAATGATGAATTTGAGTCAGTATTGAGACTGTAACAGACCTAGGTAGCTTGGGACCTTGCCAACAAGTGAGTATTACTCTGGGAGGTTTTTTCACTCGGTTAATTATCATCCCCCTATCATGACTTAATAATTAATTGAGTTTTTTCCTCCAATTTTACCCCAAAGCTGGAGTACAACTTGATGGTGAGGCTTTGGGTGAGTCCTAATGTCTAGAGTCAATGTATATTACCATGCTAGATCACACAAAAAAATTCATGGAATTTGGTTAAGTCTAGGTAGTGATTTTTTAATTTTTTAGATTTCCCGCAAGTCGAAAATTGCAATAAAAATTGTAATTGAATTGTAATAAGTGTTGCCTAGAGAAGTTGTATGGGGTATGAGTAATCAAAATTACACCTCTCACCCTCGAATTTCTACTATGACACACTTTGAGGGGTTAAAAATGTGTTTTGAACCCTCAAACCCACTTTTCCTAAGTTTAGTGGGAAATTTGGCAATTAATTAAGCCATAAATTAAATAAATAGAAAAAAATCAATATCCACACATGTTAAATGTTGTGGAAATGAGGTGGAAAATTATGGAGTTAAAATGAAGTCCCAAGGTGATGTGGACTCCCAAAATCAAGGAAATGACACGTGCTCAAATAAAATCGAATTTATGGCATTAAATGAGAGTTGCTTACTTGGAAATTCGAATTTGTGAAGTTAATGCACATTTTGGAGGAATTGGGAGAATATTTGGTGGAGATTTTGTGGGAAATTGCCCCCACATGGGATACAACCCATATACACTTGCCATTCCATCATAAAATTCGAATTTGGCACATAAGGGAAAAAGAAAATGATGTCCACTTGCCAGAATTCGATTTTTACACTTGGCATTGGAGCTCCATTTATCAAATTCGAATTTTCCTTATGATCTCCTCCCTCTCACCACTTGGCATTTGGTTCTTCATTGAAATTTGCTCCCAACTCATGGGCTCTCATATTGTATCATGTAATACGAGCTATTTGGCTTGAGGAGACGCTGCAGAATTGTATTCACTACTTGCAATATAATACAGCAGTCTTTGGGGTAACTTGTGATGGTGTTCTTCTCCTTGCATATGTGGTAAATTCTTAACTTGTATTTATGCTTCTATTTATTTCTTCGTGCTATTTTTTCTTTCATGCTTGTTTTAAGTTATGTTAGTATGCAGCTATCTCATATTAGCATAAGAATTACTTAACTTCTCTAGGAAAATAAATCTTCTAGTTGATATCAAATATATCTCTAGGGACTCTTTCCATTGCACTTATTTAATTTCATGTGGATCTAATGAGTTGTGGTGAAGTTTTGTAGAGGAATCATTCTTTGGTAAATAATTCAAGCATGAGGGGAAGTTCTTGGAGGAACCAACCCATTTTTGAAAATATTCAAGGAATACCCGCATGTGTTTAATTCTAAAGTCTCATCTATTTCGATTTGTTTTGCAAGCATGCTCTTAAGTTTTAGGCTCTTATTTATTACATCAAAATTATATTAAAAAAATAATATTTTTCACATAGTACACTTCATTTATCAATATTTGGCTATTTCAAAGAGCTAAGTCATGGCTAGTCAAAGAGGAGAGCTTGCTCATACTCTTTGGCCTAGCCTCTTGTAGATTATTTTTGTAATATACTTTGTGATTTCTTGAGCTAACATTTGTTATTGTAGATTTGCTCTAACTTGTTGTCTTGCAGCTACTTGCAGGTTTCATCTTCAAAAAACTACTTACAAGTTTGCATGCAGGACCTTGGGGCTCCAACTTCTAGATTATCTCTCTCTTGGCCATGGAACTCAAAGAGGCTTTGCCTCTCTTCTACTTCCTCAAAAAATCTGCATTTTGTTGAGCTTTTGTAGGCCTCAAATTGCAGAAATTTTCAACAAGGAAAGGTCTATGGCTCAAGTCTAAATTGTGAAGGCTTTCCTTGGATTTTAGAGAAGACTTCATAGTTTTCTCCTTCTTGTAACAACTGATAAAATTCTTGGTTTTGGGTGCGTGGGTTTTACCCATTGGTATCCCTATCTCTCCATCTTTTGGAGAAAATTGGTGTTGTGATTTTGTTGGTTTATTTCATTTTGCATGCATAACATCTAATTGGAAAATTAACACTACATGCATTACACTCATTTTGCATGCACTTTAATTTAATTTGCTACAAGTTTCAAGACTTTTCACTTTCATAGCAAGTTCAAACTTTGGCATGCATGCACTTTTAACTTGAATCTAATTTGTCATGAATCTTGTTCCAAGTCTACTTATTCTTCACCTTTAGTTACATCTTATATGCATCAAGTATTTGGGCAAGATTTCTCCATAAAATAACATTCTATTTCATGTCAAGCAAGCATTTCAAGTTAAAGTTAATTTTCATGTTTGGTTAATTCACTTACATGCCTCAAGCAACCACTAAAATTTTACTTCCAACATAAGTTGGTTGAATGGACATTTTAGGGACCCTCTACTCCTCTATTGACTCTTCATTGTGTGATCCATATCTTTGGGCGAGGGTGAGGTCTAAGCATTGAAGAGTTGAATTGTAACCTTGCTTTAGAACTAATTAATAAAATAAACCAAGAGCATTTTTCATCACATTTACCTTACTTGCAAGTTCTAAATTTTTGTTTTTTTGATGGTTTGGAGTCTCACATGCAACATCATTTCCTATTTTCAAGAAGCATTTCCTTACATGGAATTATTGTAATCTCTTTTGCAATAAGTTTAGTTTAATTTGCTTGTACTTGGAATATTGTCTACTTTAGCGAGCTCCCTTTCATGTTTAATGATCATCATCTTCATGAATGGTTAATGAGTCTCATTTCTTTTCAAGTACTCTTATTTCATGTTGCAAGGCTAATTGCATGTTGTTATCTTGGTCTAACATTCGAGTTTTTCTATCATCTCATTTACATTCTCCAAAGTAGATTACTAATTGTTTGTATTTTGGCAAAATATCTTCACATGTTTTGATTCACCAAATTATATTTCTTAAGCATTCTTGTATCTTGCATTTATAATATCTTGTGCGAACAATTTCTTGTTTTACTTTTCAGGATTACTTTTGCTTTCCATTTGAAAACAGTTCACTTCATTTAAGCAAATACAATTTCATTTTAAGAGCAATACTCTGAAGGCACGGGTTTCTCATATGTTTCATGATTATCTTATGTATTGATGGTTATTGCTCATATCACTTTTTTGCTTATAAATCTGAAGAAGTAATCTATTTGACTCTAACAACTCTCCTAGAAAATTCACATCTTTAACTTAGTTTTTCTTTAGGAACCACCCCCCATAGCTAACCCCAAGAGATAGCTTAAACGGAGAGAATAGGGATTAGTGTGACTGCCCATTCTCTAAGTTCCTTGACACCAACCACACCTTGTGGGGTTAAAGGCTTTTCTCACTAACTAGTAGGTAGGTGTAGGCAGTAAGCGATAACAGGGTGCTCAACCCATTAACATCAAATATAATCAAATGGACTAATTTAACAACTAAATACTTAAATTAACCTCAACATGTGTGCACAAAGGTTAATGCTTAAATAAAAACATAGTCTAACCTCCCATTAATCACCAATTGCTTAAATCAACATGAACATGTGTGCCAATGAGGGGGGTGCACTCCAACAAGTGTTGTATCATGGAAATAAGATGCCACCATGAAAGAAACACAATGAAAAAATAGAAGCTTCACCTAAATTTGAACACTTGGCACACCACCAAAGGACTACTACATGATAAATACGTCCTCAAACCTTAGAAGAATTGACCATCGAAGATGTATGTAGTATCCCCCACAACCCCCCCAACCCCCACATTCTAACTCAAACGTAGGAAACAACGCATCCACAAGGGTACAAACATCATCAAACACATTCCAGCTAGGTTGTGTCTAGCAATTGTTTAAATGCTAAGTCATATCACCTACGGAAACCCCACCAACACAAAGTGCACAACCAAAACTCATCTGCCAACCACATCGCCGTCATAAGATAAGGGGACAATAGAAATGCTAAACCCTATCACCATCAAGTATGTCCTCGACTCCTCACCACACATCCATAACAAGAGAACCATGTCGAACATCCCCCCACCCCAAGGACGAAAATAATACATCACCATGTATAAGTCACTAGGAAACTCCTAACACCACCATCTAATTCCATGGGGGGCTAGAACCATCATCCAATAACAAGATGTAACACATGCAAGATAAGCACAATGTAATATGTGGAATTCTAATTTTGCCGGGAAATTGCTTTAATAAAATTTGACCATAAATTCCTCCAAACAATAGCAGAGCAAGCACCATGAAATTACAGCAAAATGAAATAGATTTACAGCATGGAACTCAGAAACACATAAGAAATATTGCAACTCAGCTTTATTAATAATGATATAATAGATTAGTACAATAGCTAGAATTAGCTAAGAGAAAGACGGCCACCAGATAATATTCTACAAGCTGAACCTGGCCTCCAAAATACTATAGATGACAACGATGCCCAAGTTGAGAATCTGGATGATCCTCACTCTGACTTTGGATCTGCTACAGATTTGATCTCTAGTTGTTGTTGAAGCTCTGTGAAACCCCTGGATGGAATCTCCTCAAGGGTGTTGGACTTTCGTCCAACACACAATAGTAAACTCGAGGGTTTCCGTCCTGGGGCTTAGCTGAAGCTTGGAACTCCGTTCTCCAACCCTCACTAAAACCAAGATCAACCAAACCAAGATATCCCCCAAATGGCCTGCTCCTCCTTTTATAGATCGGATGGATCCTTCTAGAAGCCTTTATTTTATTATTGGTCTTTTTTCTCCATTTAGCTTTTTTCCCTCATTTTATTAATTAGATGGCTAATTAAAGTCACCTTTTAATCTGGAAAAATAGTAAATTAGCCACCATCCTTTCTCTACCACTAAGAATCCAATTTTCACCATCCCATCTTGTAGATCTTCTCATTTTGGTTCCAACGAGCTATTACACTAAGGTGTTTCATTAAATATACCTCACAGAATGACACCTTAAGTGTAATTAATTTAAATAGGCTCAATAATAACCTTGTTTTACGAGAATTATCGGAATGCAACGGAACCATAAGTGAACTATGCGAACCTAATCCCGGTGATGAAATATACCAAGTGAATGCCATTGGGCCCCATAAAACTCCTCAAAACCTCTTGGGGACCCCAGATGATGTAACCCTATTCCTGTGACCGGCCCATCACGTACCTTGGAAATCAATCCTAGTTGTGTTATAGAAGAAACTGAAAATGAGGATATTATACACAAACACCAAAAACACATCATAATGAGTTAGCGTGCTCCATAATCATCAAAAGTGCAACCAAAGGGTGATCAACAAGGCAAGCACATGTGAGAAGACCACCAAGTCAGCAAGCACAATCATCCAACCAAGGATAAGTGAGACTCCCCCAAACCAAAGACTTTCATCAAAAGATCCAATGCCATGAAGAGAAAGGGCTCCATGAAGATGAATTCCCCCCAGTCAGTCCAATGCTCCAACATACCAGCTACAAACCTCCATGAATATGATGAAAAAGTTAAAACACAAAGTGGAACCTCATACAAGATGAAGTGTAACAGACCCTATAGAATCTTCTTGAAAGTCCACATTTGACTAGTTCCACATGTGTGTAATTAGCATTGATGTGGCATGGCACTGCAGTGGTTAAAGCATAGGTCAAGTTGTAGGAGGTATAACTTCCTCATATAGACATCAATTGAGATGCTCTTTGGACTGTTGGAAAGCTCTTGATGAGTATAACAGCAGTGAAGGGATGAAAACTTTGATTGCAAAGTTTGACCACAAAAACAGTTGTTTAATCCCTGAAATAAAGTCCAGAAGTTTCAGGAGTCAGGACCCCAAATCACCAAATACAATCTGCCCCTAAAATAGCCCTACAAGTTCATGTCTCTAATTTTCCACTCCAAAAAGTACCAAAACAAATGACAAATTACCAGTTTCAGGACCCTAAATTTCAAATAAACAGGAATCAAACACCAACCCAAAGCTTTAGTTGAAACTATATGTAGGTCAGGTCACTAGAGACAAAGTATCCAAAGCAAAGACATGAACTAGCGTCAATGCAATATTTGGATCCACGGAAGCTATGAGATTTAGATGAGAAATCATAATAAATGGACAATGGAATCTGGACTGTCACACTTTCTTAAAAGAGGAGAAAATATGTCTCCATTTTAAAAAACTTAAATCTTATCAAGTTAAAAAACCAATTGAAAAAAAAAAAAAAAATCTCTTTGAAAATACGACCACTCACCGTGGAACTTCAAGATCTTAATCAACCTATGGTGTCTCCTCATTAGCTCATAGAATTGTAAATCATTTGTATTTAATAATAAACTATAGTTCAAAACCAGCTTATAGTATCGCAACTTAACAGAATATTTGAGTTCTGAACCCTTCCATCATTCATATATAAACTTTTATAGAATTCCGTTCTGACGTTAGTTAGGGTACATTTATCACATTATTCGAAGTCTTATTTTCTAACGGAAAAATAGTTTGAAGTCTAAATATCTCCAGACGCATATTAAGAGGGCTTACATACATATCACAACTTCGCAAATTGGAAGTAGCACGGGCATCTTAAAAATATTTAAATAACAGGGAAGATAGAGCAACACTACCTTCCAATACGGCAAAATATCAGTTGAACGAGACTCTGCCTCTTTCAAAGCAGTATAAACAGCATTGATGAGTTGGCTGTCCGATGTAAGTGAATTGAAGTTGTAATTGAATAATGATAAACCAATAACGTCTAGAGTTAGCTGGGAAAATTTTTCCTCCATGTTAACAGAAACAGACATTTCCATATTGGCCTTCAATTTCTCAACTAGCCTCTCAGCACACGTGCAGAAAACATTATCAACGATTACAGAAAGATATTTTCTATGAAGTGAAGGTAAAACTGCCCTTCGTCGAACCTGTGAAAGTCCAAATTTAAATGATGTTCAGATTTTATCAAAAATGTATATCTCTGCAGAGAAAGAGCTTCAACAACCTAACTTCTCTACTGATTAGTATTGTTTGATGAAAATGCTCTCTAATATCTTATTTTAAATCATGCATTGATGAGTATTGTTCAATAGAAAGGTATTACTAGGTTTGATGTACAGCACTCTAAATTCTTACTCATCACTTGAATGCACAAAATTTCTGGATTTCTTGAGAGAACCGGTACCTGGCATTACTTGGGAGAAAAACCATGCAATTCTTCTATTTCCTAAAAGTAAACTGCCACTATATAGAACATATAGTCATTTATCCTACACATCTTTTGAAAGGGTATTATCCAACCAAAAGATGGTATATTTTCTTTGCAGAATTTGTGTAGATAGTTTTTGGATGTCATTCTATTTATCAGAGTCATGGAGAAAAGGTTTGTAGGCCAAACTGAAGAAATGTGGGAGAAATTCTGGATCATATGAAACGGCAGTATCCACAGTCGTGTTTGTTTTATGCACAAACTGTAGTTAATCACCTCTCCAATGTGGACTTAAGCCTGTTAGAACCAGGTTTATAACAGCATAATCCAATGACAAGACTAGATGCACAATCCCTTAAGTAGGCTGTTTGTTTCACAAGGGAAGATAAAAGAGCCAATCCTCTCAAGTTCCAAAGTCAGATTGCTTTGACCAGGTTGGACAAAATCTAATTGGGAACAGACTCAGCAAGCAATGGAAAGGGGGCCACCAAGGCAAAATTCAACAGAACATGATCTTGGTAAGTTTTCAAAAGTATAGACAGAAATACACGGTTCTTTCACAAGCAGGCCAAAGTTCGAACAGCATATCTGGAGAAATAATGTAAGTAAAATAACTTCAGATGAAGGAGAAATGTTGGACTCCTATAATCAGATTAAAGAGGCAGCTTTCGCTCATTATGCAACTTTGTACAGGAAACAGCCAACAGCAAATGTGGAAGCCTGAGAAAGCAGGCTCGAACACATTCCCCAAATAGTCACCCAGGAAGACAACGATAGTCTGACATAGCCGATCAAAGCCAATGAAGTTTGGGAAGCCTTAAACTCTTTTGATACAGATCAATCTTGCAAACATCGTGTTCGAGAAAACATCGCCGAGTGTCCAGAAACAAAAACATCGGCAACAGGGGAAAATATCAGAAAATATCGCTAAAATTTAAAAAATACAAATAATTCATTTTTTTCAATTTTTAAACATCTAAAGCAACAACAACATCAAATAAATGCATTGCCACATCAATTCTCATCCTTGGCTCAAGATAAAATGATATCCTCCTCATTTCCTCTGCTTTGTCCTCAGTCCGTTTGTAAAATGACCCAAAAATTCCACTTTAAAACAGGCTTTTTCCATGAACTGGCGCTTTTTGGTACGATACATGATAAGTTATAACATTGCGCTTTTTTGAAAAGTGTGTGATGTTATCACCAGGGAAAAATGCGCACATTTTTCATGGCGATAATATTGCCAAAGGGTTTGATGCAGAAAAATGCACGATGTTTGCGATACCATCACACATTTCGCAACACTAATTCAGATAAATCTCTGAGCCTTGATGAGTTCTCTACCCACTTTTATAAATCATGTTGGAAAATCATAAAGACAGATCTAATTTGAATGATCTCATATATTCACCAGTCTTCAAAAATGTGGGAGGGATAAATTCAGCCTTATTAGCATTGGTTTGTTACCACACAATCTAGCAGGGCCCTAAGGAAGGGGAAACCTAAGGGACAACTACTAGACTAAGTGACAACAATAGGACAATGACACACTGTCACTTTAGTCAAGGTACCGTGCTCTTTCTGGACTTTCACCAATGGGAGGAGTCCCAGTTGAAGAAAATCACTTAGAATGGATAGATCAATGATTTAGGTATGATGTGATTCCACCAGTCCCATTCAAGGAGAGACACGACAATGGCTCAATGCTTGAAGGAAGCTAACACGCCCTCCAAGAAAATCTTTAAGATGAAGAGATCGAGACTTAGGGATATGATGATGGTACTACGTATTCCTAAGGTCAAGACTCTAGGAGATGAGGTAGGACCTCACAAAGAATCTATGTGATGATTTAACACTTCCACAAGGCTCTTCGCTCTCTTTGAGAGACCTAAGAAAGACTTGCACTAGACCTAGGGTTTTATGAATAGTCGTGGGAAGAAATGCTTACAAGGTACTAACTAGGTCAAGGCAAGGGAGGAGAAAGGGTTTCTTGAAATTTATTCCAACGAATCCTATGTTCATACAACCCTTAAGAAAGCCACCTATCCAAGGAAATACAAGCTAGGATTCCCTTCTAGGACACACCTAGGGCACAAGACTTTATGGATGGATCATCATGAGAAATCAACCAAAATTGGAGATCCTCTAAGCAAGACCTCAAGGAAGAGTCTTGTCCAAATGGAATCCAAACATTCACTCTCCAAAAGATTTCGTTCGATGCCCTAGCTAGTCGTCCTAGGAAAGAGGGACCGAAATTTTGAGAAAAGATGGAGAAGAGAAGGGTTGATCACCAAACGACTTAGGCCAATGCCTTCTCCCTTGAGTTTATGGAGTCTTAGATGCGTTAGGTAGGCCAAATATGTCTTCAAAGAGGTTCAAAGTTGATGCCCAAGCTACCAACCTTCAACAATTACCTACTATTAGAATATGGAGTTTCATGAAGAAAAATAACATTTCATCACTTGGAACATTCATTGCATGCTATATCATGAATAATATATGCAAGAACCAACCAAATAGTTTTCAAAATTATCTTCAACGAAATTAGGGCGCAATAACATTTATTCTAGTTGCAGCAATTACATATATTAGACAATGTGCAAAGAAAGAATTCATCAACAAGAGATCTTACAAGATAACCATGCAATATATCCATCCATATTCAAGAAGTAGCTCCAAGACAAGATCAAAAATCAACTCCAAATATCATAGCACATCCAAGATACTCCAAAAGATCCAAGAGAAAAAGTGTGAAATTGCCTAAGAGGGTCGAAAATCCCAAGTGATGATCATCATTTCTCACAAATGAGACTCACTTCTATTTATATGAGTCTCTCTAAATCGAATTAACCTAATGAGCCCCCAAAATTATAAAATAATGTGCTAAGAACAAGCTTTGGTCACAAGTCGACCAAGTAGCTATCACAAGTTATGAATAAGCCATCCATATGCAAACCGAGTTGATGATGTCATGACGATGTAGGGTCGTTCGAGGGCCACATTGAGTCCTTTGTGGAAATTCCAAGTCTTGAATCCTACTACAGCCAACTAAAAATACTTCACCTACTTGTTATCTAATGAACAAGTTATTTACAGTGTTCTACTGAAAATACTGAAGCAAATTACTATTGCAATTTTCACTCAATTAATTAAATTAGAAACAAGAAACTGAGCAAAAGAAAAGAATATCACACAAGACATCGTTGTTTTTGGACAAACGTCTCCAGAAAAACCCAATGCGGGAAAATTGGTGCAGCAGATCTAAGGGTTTTTGTTAAATTTGGACAACTAGGTCCAAACTCCATGTTGCGATGCTCAGATTAAGTGGCTAGTATTTTTGTTGGATTCCTCTTTCGGAGAGGTGTAAAATCCATATAAAATATATCTTAATCCGATGAGCAGAACATTTATTTTGAATTTATTATTTATAATAAATTATATGTGCAGGTCGGCCTTAAGGTTGTGCACCCCCAGCAGATGTGTCACACACCTCAATGATGGATATAAATACAGGCAAAGTTGGAAAGCATTTCACAACAACTCAACACACATCTTCTTCTCTCATCTGATTTAGTACGATCTCCTTGGAGGACAATTTCAAATTTCACACGGGAAGAAGGGGACAAATCCGTACGTGCCCAAGAAGAAGGGACGGTAGTACTCGTGTGCCTAGGGTTTTCAAGTGAAGTTTGACCAAGCCGTTGACTTTGGTCAACGACGGTCCAAAAAGGGGTCGAAAATTAACAGAGTTCGGCATTTTTGGAGGCCGTGTATACATTGGCAGTAAAACTTGCGGTCAAAAGGTCGACCGAACTTGTTGCCGCGTTGACTTTAGCTTCCCCGGCCTTGCGCTGACTTTTTTGGACAACGGTTGACTTTTTTGTGGGAGTTGACTCTGGGTTGACCCGTAGCCGCACTTGAGGACTGTTGTGGCACATTCTGGGTTGGCTGACCAAGGAGACTTTGCTGGTTGAAGCATCCTGTTGACCGCCGTAACGCACCATCACATTTTTTCTGTTTCTGGTTTGTCTTCTATAAGATCCACTTATATGTTCTATCAGCATTTTACTTAACTATTTGTGTGATTGCCGTAAGAAAAGTAAAGTTGCTTCAAGCATAGAACATCTACAAAAATTTACATGGTTTCAGAGCTGAGGTGAAGACAAGCCCTATCTTTAGCAATCACCATCGGAAGAAATGGGTTCCACAAGTTTTGAATTCAAGGAGAATGACAAGCTGACTGGAAGGGATGACTTCCATGCCTAGAAGATGATATTAGATCTCAAATTGGAAGACCATGATCTCTTGGATCATGTACTGGGTAAGATTCAAGAACCTCCATCCAATGCTACCGCTGCTGCTAAAAACAAGTATAAGAAGGGGGAGATCAAAGCAAAGCTGATGATCAGGGAATCCATACATAAAAGTATGGTTGCCTATATATCTGAGCTAGGCACATCCAAGGAGATGTATGATAAATTGATCCTTATGTTTAAGGTAAACAATGTAAACCAAGTGCTATTCCTCAAGAATAAATTGAAGAATATGAAGAAGGGCCGGGATGAGTCTGTTCAAGCTTACTTTCTGAAATTGACCGAAACAAGGAACAATCTGCTGGCTATTGGGGAGACAATAGCCGATCGTGAGATGGTTCTCACCGCACTTGGAGGACTCCCATGTGAATGGCAAGTATTCACTACTACCACTCTCAATAATAATACCATTTCTAACTTTGACGAGCTTCTGTCTAGATGTATGCAAGAAGAAACAAGAATGAAGGAATTCGAAAATGACAGAAATGCTGCCTATGGTGCTCATTCTCGAAAGAAGAACTCTGGTGGTCCTAAGGACAAAGGAAGAACAAGGACTCAAGAAAATAAGGGTAAGTGTTTCACTTGCCATAGGCCTGGTCACTATGCTAGAGAATGTCCCTTCATGAAGGATTCTCCCGATAGTGATGATAACAACAACAACCGGAGGAATGGGAATCGAAGAAACGAAAAATATAAAGGAAAGAGGAAGGCTCCCTCTGGTGGAAACAATCAACCTTCTAAAAGGTCTAGAAACTCCAGGTATGAGGAGTCTAATGCTGTTGATAAAAGAAATGAGTATATTCTTGTATCTGCTCTCTCTACTACATCTCCGCCCGACACTATGGATGTCTGGCTAATCGATAGTGGTGCCTCAAGACACATCACTGGATTCAAGGAAGCACTCTCCGACATGGTTGAAAGGGATACTAATCTAGAAATTATCCTTGGAGATAATGCGACATATCCCGTGAAAGGGACAGGGACTGTGACCCTCCACTTGTCTCAAGGACAAGTCCTACGTTTGCAAGATGTACTCTATGTACCTAAATTGAAGAAGAACCTTGTGTTTGTATCAGCCATGGAAGACAAAGGGTTCAATGTAACATTCTCTGATGGAAAGCTTCAAGGAAGCTATCTCGATTGGTTTTAGAGTTGGTACACTCTACCAGGTTGGAGGAAGTCCGCTGGGAGCAATGACTTGTGATACTATCCGACAAACCGAACTATGGCACCGAAGATTTGGACACCTTCATTACAAGGCCCTTCCCGAAACAAGGAAGGTGGTGACAGGAATGCCTGACTTTGGAAATAATCATGAAGGTGTATGTAAGGGCTGTGCCGAAGGAAAACATACAAGGGGACCTTTTCCCTCAAGTGTCACAAAGACATCTGATATTTTGCAACTAGTCCATTCTGATCTATCTAGCATGTTGCCTGTGACATCCCTGGGAGGATGTTCTTACTACATGACATTCACTGATGACTTCTCTCGCAAAACCTGGATATACTTCTTGAAGAAGAAGGATGAGGCTTTCATGTGGTTCCGTACCTTCAAAGCCTTGGTGGAAAATATGACCGGGAAGAAGATCAAGATTTTGAGAACCGACAATGGCACTGAATATGAGTCAAATGAGTTCAAAGACTTTTGCAGAGAAGCTGGCATTAAGAGGGAGACTACCACTGCATATACTCCTGAGCAGAATGGTGTTGCTGAACGCAAGAATAGGACTATTGTGGAAGCCGCCCGTGCCATGCTATGTGACCAGGGTCTACCGAAGTTTCTGTGGGGAGAAGCTGCAAATACTGCTGTGTATATTCAAAACCGATGCCCTCATTCTGCTTTGGACTCCAAAACTCCCGAAGAGGTTTTCTCTGGTAAGAAACCTGATGTCTCACATTTTAGAATTTTTGGATGTCCTGTTTATTTTCATGTGCCGAAAGAAAGAGAAGTAAGCTGGATGCTTCTGGGAAGAAAGGAATGTTTGTGGGTTACAGTGAGACTTCTAAGGCCTATAGAGTCTATGTACCTGGTCAAAGGGAAGTAGAGATATGCCATGATGTCACTTTTGATGAAGATGCTTCCCTGAAGAAAGTAGTAGATCTTCCGAGATCTGAGGAAAATCATGAAGCAAGGCCTGGAAATCAAGAAGAACCGCAGGATGAGACAATGCCTGATGTTGAAGGACCAATGGACCCTATCGATCCATCTCCTTCACTGGGAAAGAGACTATCATGGCTCAGGGACACCCTCGAAGATGCTGAGGGACATGCTGCCCCAAGGGGGACATTCCGTGAAAGCAAGAAGCCGTGTAGATACCAAGGGTATCTGGCTGCCATGAGTACCATTGTACAATCTGAACCTGGATCTTTTGAGGAAGCCGTAAAGCATCAAGTCTGGAAAGATGCTATGCACGAAGAATATGAGTCCATAATGAAGAATGATGTTTGGGATGTGGTCCCGAGACCGAAGGACAAATCTGTTGTCACCGCAAAATGGCTCTACAAGATCAAACATGATCTCGATGGGAGTGTCGAAAAGTCTAAGGCAAGATTTGTTGCCCGTGGCTTCTCTCAAAAGGAAGGAATAGACTATGATGACATATTTGCACCTGTGGCACGATATACCACCATTCGATCAATCATAGCCCTTGCTGCTACGCCAGGATGGAGTCTTCATCAGATGGATGTCAAGACCGCTTTTCTGCATGGTGCAATAAAAGAAGAGGTGTATGTAGAACAACCTCTCGGGTTTGAAGTCCAGGATCGGGACACTCATGTCTGCAAGTTGAAGAAAGCCCTCTATGGGTTGAAGCAAGCACCCAGAGCTTGGTACGAGAAGATAGATAGCTACTTGATGAAGCTGGGCTTCACTCGAAGTAACGCTGATCTGAACCTTTACTTCAAGGTTGTCCAGGGGAAGCCTCTCATTCTGGTGCTGTATGTGGACGACCTCTTCTCTCCCCACATGTGGCCGAACCCTCTCGTCCATCAATGTAAGAGGGAGTTCGTCGCCGAGGCTCGGCATGACCTAGACCGATGCACTACTCAGCCTCTCCTGAGGTCCTCTGGGCAGAGACCTCGAGAGATTTTCCTTTCTCAAGGAAAATACATTGTGAAACTTCTGGAAAGATTTGGTATGGTGGACTGCAAGTCCGTGTCAACACCAATGGAACTCAACTTCAAGAAGTTGAGTGGCAGCGCCGTCAAGCTCATTTTGGCCAATCCTCACCGAGTATCGTCAACTCATAGGAGCTTTGATGTTCTTAGTGAACACCCGTCCAGATATATGTTTTGCAGTGAACACTTTGAGTCAACAGATGGTTGAGCCTCATCACTTTCACTGGGTTGGTGCCAAGAATGTTCTGAGATATCTTCGGGCACGATAAACCATGGGCTGAGATACACTGTCGGGAGTGTGACACTCCGTGGATATACTGATGCTGACTGGGCTGGCAGTGTAGTAGATCGTAAGAGCACATCGGGATGTTGCTTCAATCTTGGTTCTACTTCGATTTCATGGATGAGCAGGAAGCAGAAGTCGATGGCTTTGAGCACCGTTGAGGCCGAATACATTGCAGCGAGTATGGCCTGTTATGAAGCAGTTTGGTTGCGAAAGCTCTTTAGTGAGCTGTTTGGACCTGTGCTAGATACCACCGTGATACCGGATAAATCGCAGTGGGATCTAAGGATCGAGAATCCTGTGTTCACCGACCGATCCAAGCATATTGATATCGTGTACCACTTTATCCGGGACAGGGTGCGCCGAGGCGCCGTAAGGTCGATCATATAGGAACCAATGAGCAGAACAAGGATATTCTCACGAAGTCTCCGGGGAAGGTCAAGTTCCTAACCTTCCGTGAGAGTTCGGGTATCGTGGAACGACCCTATGATGTGGGTCCTGTTGGACGATGAGCTCTGGGAGCTCTGGGGGGCTTTGGGGATAGCTTCTCGGAGCTATAAGCACTCATAATGCTTCTGCCCCACCCTTGTGATTATTGAGCCGGTTCGCCTCTCATTTATCTGTGCCCCGTATGCATCCTACCCATTGAGTTCAGGGCTCATGGGAAGTACCTCTCATTTGGCCAATGAGGTGGGAAAAGCTAGAGACTAGTAGCAAAGACTGATGGACGCATCAGAGATTGCCGTACTCTCTATCTAGGATGGTACGGTCCAACCACTTGATCTGGGATCAAGTCTAGTGAGGTCTCGGACCTCCGCCTGACTTCGGGTCAGATGAACCAACTTCGGGTTGGTTGGAGACTCTTTGTGAGTCCGATAGAGGTTTCGGACCTCTGGGCTGAATTTGTCAGCCGGGGAATGATGTCTTTGTGACTGACCCACTTCTGTTCTGAAATAAAGAGGCCAGCAAAGCAAGTTACGGCGGGATGACGCACGATGTTTGATTGCATTGATGGATGGAGTTCTCCCTAGTTGAGAGGGAGTGTTAAATTTGGACAACTAGGTCCAAACTTCATGTTGTGATGCTCAGATTAAGTGGCTAGTATTTTTGTTGGATTCCTCTTTCGGAGAGGTGTAAAATCCATATAAAATATATCTTAATCCGATGAGCAGAACATTTATTTTGAATTTATTATTTATAATAAATTATATGTGCAGGTCGGCCTTAAGGTTTTACACCCCCAGCAGATGTGTCACACACCTCAATGATGTATATAAATACAGGCAAAGTTGGAGAGCATTTCACAACAACTCAACTCACATCTTCTTCACTCATTTGATTTAGTACGAGCTCCTTGGAGGACAATTTCAGCTCACACGTGGGAAGAAGGACAAATCCGTACAGCCAAGAAGAAGGACGAAAATTTTGCAGCTAGGGTTTTCAAGGAAGTTTGACCAGCGTTGACTTTGGTCAACGCATGGTCCAAAAGGGCTGAAAATTGTTGGAGAGTTCGATTTTGGGAGGCCGTACACATTGGCACAGAAACCGAGGTCAAAAGGTTGACCGAACTTGTTGCTGCGTTGACTTTTAGCTTGCTGCCCTGCGTTGACTTTTCTGGACAACGTTGACTTTTTGTGGAGTTGACTTGGGTTGACTCGGTAGCTGATTTGAGGATTGTTGTGACACATTCTGGGTTGGCTGATCAAGGAGACTTTGCTGGTTGAAGCATCCTGTTGACTGCCATAACGCACCATCACATTTTTCTGTTTCTGGTTTGTCTTCTATAAGATCCACTTATATGTTCTATCAGCATTTTACTTAACTATTTGTGTGATTGCTGTAAGAAAAGTAAAGTTGCTTCAAGCATAGAACATCTACAAAAATTTACAGTTTTATTATTAAGCAACAGTTATTTATGAATAAAATATATGGATGTCTTTCTGGCAATCTAGTACAGAGAATATCACTTGGCAAGAGAAATTAGTGAGATTACCTTACTCTACACTGCAAGTCCCGGTTGATCCGGTAGCTGAAATGACGAACCCCCAGCACACTCTATGTTGCCTCTGCACAGTAATTACGTGGGCCTACGTGGGGAACACTGGAGCAGTGTTGCGAACATCACGATAAAATCGAGATTTTTTCAAAATATTGCGATTTTTTCAAAATATCGCAATTTTTTCGCCCAAACGATAAAATTGCCGTTTTTTTCGCCGACTTTTTTATTTCGAATAAATCGCAATTTTTACGAAAAAATCGCAATTCGACCCCAAAAAATTGTGGGCCCATCAAACAACGACTCAATAAGTTAGAAAATCGATTTTTATTTGTCATTTTTGCAAACAAAGGGCAAGAAAGAGAGCTAAGGAGGAGGAGAAGTCATCTACAAGGGCAAAAGAGGAGTAAAGTGAAGGAATTTAGCATCCCAAGCCAAAAAAAATCAAGTTTGGACCAAGTTTCTTTAGCAAAGCGTGGTTTCCAGCTATGGGCATCAAATTTGGCCTTTTTTTTGTTTTTTCTTGTTTTTCCATGGGTTTCTATCACCATGTATTTTCCATGACTTTTGTTTGCATTTGGTTGTGTTGTTTTTTTCTTTTTTTTTCTTTTTTTTTTTTGCATTTAGTAGAGAGGGTTTATTTTGGTCAAAAATGCAAAAATTTGGTTGTTAGATTTATTTGTTTCATTTCTTCTTGTACCCCTAGTTTCTTTCCATCATTCTTGCTTGGGTTTGAATGTGTATTTTTTGCCATTATTATTGCATTGAGTTGAGGGGTTTTTTTTGTGAAAAATTCAAAATGTTGTATGTAAAATTGTAAATTTTATTTTTATTTTTTAACTTGCAATTCATTTTGTGCCCTAGATTTGAATTTCAAAGTTCAAACTCCATCTTACATTAAAACTCAAGAGTTCAACAAATTTACAAACATGCCAAGGAAATTGGACCCTACGTGGGAATTTGGTGAACTTGATGGGGGGTTTTACAGATCAAATTTGACTAGCAAGTTATGTGAGCACCATATGACACAAGGGTATACAGATTGAAGTACCACCTTGCACAAATTCCTAGACATGAGGTAGGGCCTTTGTTAAATTTGGACAACTAGGTCCAAACTCCATGTTCTGATGCTCAGATTAAGAAGCTAATATTTTTGTTGGATTCCTCTTTCTGAGAGATGTAAAATCCATATAAAATATGTCTTAATCCGATGAGCAGAACTTATATTTTGAATTTATTATTTTTAATAAATTATATGTGCAAGGTCGGCCAGTTTTGTAATGTAGGCTCGCATGCCCAACAGATGTGTCACACACCCTCATGATTGATATAAATACAGAAAAGTTGAAGAGCATTTCATCATCAACACAACTCATCATCTTCTCTTCTCATCAAATAGTACGAGCTACCTAAAGACAAGTTTCAGCCACACGTGTGAAGGACGAAGAGGACAAACTGTACGGCTGAGCTGAAGTACGGATTTGCTGCTGCTAGGGTTTCGCAGAAACTTTGACCAGCGTTGACTTTGGTCAACGCTTGGTCCAAACAAGCCGAAAACTTGTGGAAGGTTCGATTTATGAAGGCCGTACTACCTGGCACAAAAATCGAGGTCAAAGGGTTGACCGTTTTGCTGCTGCGTTGACTTTTAGCTTGCTGCCCCCGCGTTGACTTTTCAGGACAGCGTTGACTTTTGCAGAGTTGACTTGGGTTGACTCATCTACAGATTGGAGGGTTGTTGTGACACATGCTGGGCTGGCTGACCAAAGGAGACTTTGTTGGTTGAAGCATCCTGTTGACCGCCGAAACGAATACACACATTTTTCCTGTTTCTGATTTGTCTTCTGTAAGATCTACTTATATGTTCTATCTGCATTTTGCTTAACTACTTGTATGATTGCCGAAAGAAAAGTGAAATTGCTACTAGCATAGAACATCTACAAAACTTTACATGGTATCAAAGCAGAGGTGAAGACAAACTCAATCTATAGCAATCATCATCGGAGGAAATGGGTTCCACTAGTCTTGAATTCAAGGAGAATGACAAGTTGACTGGAAGTGATGACTTCCATCCCTGGAAGATGATATTAGATCTCAAATTAGAAGATCATGATCTCCTGGATCATGTGACAGGGAGGATTCAAGAACCTCCATCCAATGCATCTGCTGCTGTTAGAAACAAGTATAAGAAGGGAGAAATCAGAGCAAAGCTGCTGATAAGGGAATCCATAAATAAGACTCTGGTAGCCTACATATCTGAACTAGGCACATCCAAGGAGATGTATGACAAATTGATACTTATGTTCCAAGTAAACAATGTGAACCAAGTGCTATTCCTCAAGAACAAGTTGAAGAATATGAAGAAGGGCCGAGATGAGTCTATTCAAACTTTCTTTATGAAGTTGACCGAAACCAGGAACAATCTGCTAGCTATTGGGGAGACACTAGCTGATCGTGAGATGGTTCTCACCGCACTTGGAGGACTTCCATATGAATGGCAAGTATTCACAACTACCATTCTCAACAATAATACCATTCCTAACTTTGATGAGCTTCTGTCTAGATGTATGCAAGAAGAAACAAGGATGGAGGAATTTGATAATGAAAGAAATGCTGCCTATGGTGCTCATTCCCGAAAGAAGAACTTTGGTGGTTCTAAGGACAAAAGAAGGACAAAGACTCAAGAGAAGAAGGGTAAATGTTTCACCTGCCATAGGACTGGACACTATGCTAGAGAATGCCCCTTCAAAAAGGATTCTCCCGATAGTGACGATAACAACATCAACCGAAGAAATGGGAATCGAAGAAATGACAAATCCAAAGGAAAGAGGAAGGCACACTTTGGAGGAAACAATCAACCTTCTAAGAGGTCCAGAAATACCAGGTATGAGGAGTCTAATGTTGTTGACAAAAGAAATGAGTACATTCTGGTATCTGCTCTCTCAGCTGCATCTCCGCCCGACACTATGGATGTCTGGCTAATTGATAGTGGTGCCTCAAGACACATCACTGGATTCAAGGAAGCACTTTCTGACATGGTTGAAAGGGATACTAATCTAGAAATTATCCTTGGGGATAATGCCACTTATCCCGTGAAAGGGACCGGGACTGTGACCCTCCACTTGTCTCAAGGACAAGTCCTCCGTCTACAAGATGTACTCTATGTACCCAAATTGAAGAAGAACCTTGTGTCCGTATCTGCCATGGAAGACAAAGGATTCAATGTAACTTTCTCTGATGGAAAGGTACTCATGGGGAAGAAGAGCTTCAAGGAAGCTATCTCAATTGGTTTTAGGGTTGGTACACTCTACCAGGTTGGAGGGAGTCCGTTGGGAGCTATGACTTGTGATACAATCCGTCAAACCGAACTATGGCACCGAAGATTTGGACACCTTCATTACAAGGCTCTTCCCGAAGCAAGGAAGGTGGTGACAGGGATGCCTGATTTTGGAAATAATCATGAAGGTGTATGTAAGGGCTGTGCTGAAGGAAAACATACAAGGGGACCTTTTCCCTCAAGTGTCACAAAGACATCTGATATATTGCAACTGGTCCATTCTGATCTATCTGGTATGTTGCCCGTAACATCCCTGGGGGGATGTTCTTACTACATGACATTTACTGATGACTTCTCTCGCAAAACCTGGATATACTTCTTGAAGAAGAGGGATGAGGCTTTCATGTGGTTCCGTACCTTCAAAGCCTTGGTGGAAAATATGACCGGAAAGAAGATCAAGATTTTGAGGACTGACAATGGCACTGAATATGAGTCAAATGAGTTCAAAGACTTTTGCAGAGAAGCCGGCATTAAGAGGGAGACTACCACTGCATATACTCCTGAGCAGAATGGTGTTGCTGAACGCAAGAATAGGACTATTGTGGAAGCTGCCCGTGCCATGCTATGTGACCAGGGTCTACCAAAGTTTCTGTGGGGAGAAGCTGCAAATACTGCCGTATACATTCAAAACCGATGCCCTCATTCCGCTTTGGACTCCAAAACTCTCGAAGAGGTTTTCACTGGTAAGAAACCTGATGTCTCACATTTTAGAATTTTTGGATGTCCCGTCTATTTTCATGTACCGAAAGAAAAGAGAAGTAAGCTAGATGCTACTGGGAAGAAAGGAATGTTTGTGGGCTACAGTGAGACTTCTAAGGCATATAGAGTCTATGTACCTAGGTCAAAGGGAAGTAGAGATAAGCCATGATGTCACTTTTGACGAAGATGCTTCCCTGAAGAAAGTAGTAAATCTTCCTAGATCTGAAGAAAATCATGAAGAAAGACCTGGAAATCTGGAAGAACCCCAAGATGAGACTATGCCTGATGTTGAAGGGCCAATGGACCCTATTGATCCTTCCCCTTCTCTAGGAAAGAGACCATCATGGCTCAGGGACACCCTCGAAGATGCTAAGGGTCATGCTGCCCCAAGAGGGACATTCCGAGAAAGCAAGAAGCCGTGTAGATACCAAGGGTATCTAGCTGCCATGAGTACTATTGTACAATCTGAACCTGGATCTTTTGAGGAAGCCATCAAGCATCAAGTTTGGAAGGATGCTATGCATGAAGAATATGCGTCTATTATGAAGAATGATGTCTGGGATGTGGTCCCAAGACCGAAGGACAAATCTGTTGTCACCGCTAAATGGCTCTACAAGATTAAACATGGATCTGATGGGAGTGCTGAAAAATTTAAGGCAAGATTTGTTGCCCGTGGCTTCTCTCAAAAGGAAGGAATTGACTATGACGATATATTTGCACCTGTGGCACGATATACCACCATCCGATCAATCATAGCCCTTGCTGCTACGCAAGGATGGAGTCTTCATCAGATGGATGTCCAGACCGCTTTTCTGCATGATGCAATAAAGGAAGAGGTGTATGTGGAACAACCTCTGAGATTTGAAGTTCAAGATCGAGACACTTATGTCTGCAGGTTGAAGAAAGCCCTCTATGGGTTAAAGCAAGCACCCAGAGCTTGGTACGAAAGGATGGATAGTTACTTGATGAAGCCGGGCTTCACTAGAAGTAATGCTGATCCGAACTTATACTTCAAGGTTGAGAAAGAGAAGCCTCTCATTCTAGTATTATATGTGGATGACCTCTTCCTGACTGGTGATGACCCTCTCATTCATCAATGTAAGAGGGAGCTTGCTGCTGAGTTCGAGATGAAAGACCTGGGACTGATGCACTATTTCCTAGGTCTGGAGGTCTGGCAGAGACCTGGAGAGATTTTCCTTTCTCAAGGAAAATATATTGTGAAGCTTCTGGAAAGTTCTGGTATGATGGACTGTAAGTCCATGGAACTCAACTTTAAGAAGTTGAGGAGCAACGTTGCTAGGCCCGTCCTACTGAGTATCGTGAACTCATAAGGACCCTGATGTTCTCAATGAACACTTGTTCGAACATATGCTGTGCAGTGAACACTTTGAGTCAACACATGGTTGATCATAACATTCACTGGGTTGGTGCCAAGAAACTCTTGAGATATCTTTGAGGCACGACAGACCATGGGCTGAGATACACTGCCGGGAGTATGACACTCCGTGGATATACTGATGCCGATTGGGCTGGCAGTGTGGTGGATCGCAAGAGCACATCTGGATGCTACTTCACATGTAGATCTGCTTCGGGTAGGAATCTAAAGTCGGCAGTCTTGAGCACCGCTGAGGCCGAATATATTGTAACATGTATAGCCTGTTGTGAAGTCACTTGGTTGCGAAAGCTCTTTGTGAGCTGATCGAGCATGTGCTAGATGCCACCGTTATCCTTTGTGATAACCAGAGGGGGATTCATTTGTTATAGAATCCCGGGTTCCACGATTGATCCAAGCATGTTGATG
Source organism: Pinus albicaulis (assembly GCA_034641835.2). Taxonomy (NCBI): domain Eukaryota; kingdom Viridiplantae; phylum Streptophyta; class Pinopsida; order Pinales; family Pinaceae; genus Pinus; species Pinus albicaulis. The sequence continues at coordinate 771,999,143 of CM076569.1, forward strand.
GCTGGTACCACTTTATCTGGGATATGGTACAGCGAGGCGCCGTAAGGCTCGATCATATAGGAACTGATGAGCAGGTCGCGGATATTCTCACAATGCCCTTGGGGAACGTCATGTTCCTAACCTTCCGTGAGAATCTTGGAATCATGGAACGACCCTATGATGTGGGTCCTGTTGGACGATGAGCTCTGGGAGCTCTGGGGGGCTTTGGGGATAGCTTCTCAAGAGCTATAAGCACTCATAATGCTTCTGCCCCACCCTTGTGATTGTTGAGCTGGTTCACCACTCATTTATCTGTGCCCCGTATGCATCCTACCCATTGAGTTCAGGGCTCATGGGAAGTACCTCTCATTTGGCCAATGAGGTGGGAAAAGCTAGAGACTATTAGCAAAGACTGATGGACGCATCAGAGATTGCCGTACACTCTATCTAGGATGGCACGGTCCAACCACTTGATCTGGGATCAAGTTTTTGTGAGGTCTGGGACCTCTGGACTGATTATGTCAGTCGGGGGATGATGTCTTTGTGACTGACCCACTTCTGTTCTGAAATAAAGAAGCCAGCAAAGCAAGTTTCGGCGAGATGACGCACGATGTTGATTGCACTAATAGATGGAGTTCTCCCTAGTTGAGAGGGAGTGTTAAATTTGGACAACTAGGTCCAAACTCCATGTTCTGATGCTCAGATTAAGAAGCTAATATTTTTGTTGGATTCCTCTTTCTGAGAGATGTAAAATCCATATAAAATATGTCTTTATCCGATGAGCAGAACTTATATTTTGAATTTATTATTTTTAATAAATTATATGTGCAAGGTCGGCCAGTTTTGTAATGTAGGCTCGCATGCCCAACAGAAGTGTCACACACCCTCATGATTGATATAAATACAGGAAAAGTTGAAGAGCATTTCATCATCAACACAACTCATCATCTTCTCTTCTCATCAAATAGTACGAGCTACCTAAAGACAAGTTTCAGCCACACGTGTGAAGGACGAAGAAGACAAATTGTACGGCTGAGCTGAAGTACGGATTTTCTGCTGCTAGGGTTTCGCAGAAACTTTGACCAGCGTTGACTTTGGTCAATGCTTGGTCCAAACAAGCTGAAAACTTGTGGAAGGTTCGATTTATGAAGGCCGTACTACCTGGCACAAAAATCGAGGTCAAAGGGTTGACCGTTTTGCTGTTGCGTTGACTTTTAGCTTGCTGCCCCTGCGTTGACTTTTCAGGACAGCGTTGACTTTTGCAGAGTTGACTTGGGTTGACTCATCTACTGATTGAAGGGTTGTTGTGACACATGCTGGGCTGGCTGACCAAAGGAGACTTTGCTGGTTGAAGCATCCCGTTGACCGCCGAAACGAATACACACATTTTTCCTGTTTCTGATTTGTCTTCTGTAAGATCTACTTATATGTTCTATCTGCATTTTGCTTTACTACTTGTATGATTGCTGAAAGAAAAGTGAAATTGCTACTAGCATAGAACATCTACAAAACTTTACAGCCTTGCACAAATACACTTCCAAAAATCATCCGAATAGCTGTCAAATCATTGGAAGGAATAGAAACAACTAAACTTACCAAGGCAGCTCTGAAGAGTCAAATAGCATGGAGTGGAGTGTCAAGATTGGAAGGTGACCATGAGAGTGGTACTAGTTCTTCACCATCAGGATCTTCTACACCCAACATCGTAGTTGTCTCATCATATTTTGTTCTTAGAACCACACCTGGGGCACAACCATTTATCTCCTCAATTATTAAAAGAAGGGAGAAGGAAGAAGCTGACAAGTTGTTGGGCAAGCTTTTTCTTTCGAGTGATATTCCTTTCAGAATTTCCAGGAACAATCCATTTTACCAGACCGTGGTTGATGTTATTTTTGTTGTTGGCCCAGGGTACAAAGCCCCTTCATATGATGAATATAGAGGGCACATTCTTCAAAATGAAAAGGTTGACTGCACCAAGAGATTGAAGGAGTTAAGGGCATCATGGGCACACGCATGATGCACTGTGATGTCAGATGGTTGAACCGATCAAAAGGGTAGAACCCTTATTAACTTATTGGTCAATTGTCCCAAGGAGACAATGTTTATGAAATTTGTTGATGCATATGCACATATCAAAGATGCACGATTATAATGTGATTTATTGAATGTGTTCATTCTGGAGGTGGGTCCACAACATGTTGTCCAAGTCATAACAGACAATGCTGCAAATTATGTTATTGTTGGCAAGATGCTTATGGAAAGGCATCCTAGCTTATTTTGGAAACCTTGTGCTGCACACTGCATTGATTTGATGTTGGAGGACATAGGAAAAATTCATTTTTTCAAAGATATTGTTGAATCATCAATAAGCATTACAAAACTTATATATAATCATGCATTTGTGCTTCATTTGATGAGAACGTTCACCAACAACAAGGAATTGGTGCGTCTTGTCATTACACGGTTTGCCACCAGTTTCATATCTCTTCAATCCCTCCTAAATTCTATGTGGGATGTGAAGAGAATGTTTCTTTCAAATGAGTGGCGTGCTTTGACATATAGCCGCAAACTAGAGGGAGAGGCCGTATGCAAGTTAGTTTCATATCAGGAAAGCTTATGGGCAGGAGCGCAAGAGGTGTGCAGCATTATTAAACCTTTGGTAAAGGTTCTTAGATTAGTTGATGGAGAAAACCCCGTAATGGGCTACTTGTATGAGGCCATGGATAGGGCCAAAGAAGCAATTCAGAGCTACTATGAAGATAAGGGGGGTGAGGGGTTTCAGAAATAACTTCTTGTATCGGAAGTGATTGATAAGCGATGGAACAACACACTCCATTGTCCCATTCATGTTGCAAGGATCTTCCTGAACCCCGCATTTTCTTACTCTTGTGGTTTCTTATTTGATGTTGAGGTCATGGATGGATTCTTCACTTGTGTTCAGAAGATGGTGCCATCTCCAACAGAACGTGCATAAATCTCCAAAGAAATGGAGATATACAGAACAGCAGGTGGCACATTTAGCTTTGACATGGCTATCCAGGATAGGAATACTAAAATGCCAGGTAAGATTTAGTTTGTTTCAAAATTCATTGTCTCTTCAAGTTCATAACTTCATACTTTGCTTCGCCTTTCAATTTTCAAATTTTCATTATTTTTCTTATGTTTATAACTTCATAAGTTTATCTTATTTGTTGTAGATGCATGGTAGAGGAGCTACGGTGGTAGAATACCAAATCTCCAAGAGTTTTTAATTAGAATACTCAGCCAAACATGTAGCTCTTCAGGATGCGAACGCAACTAGAGTATTTGAAAAAATACACACCAAAAAGCGCAACAGATTATATTTCAATTCATTTTTTGAATTCATTAAATAATTTTTTTTATAATTATTAATTTATTATTTATATTATATAATTTATTAATTTATGACCCTTGTATAGGTTGGAGTCTCAGCGCCTCAATGACATGGTCTACGTCTACTACAATCTTAGATTGTGGGTGAGACAACTTGAGATGACACATGATATGGAGGCCATCTCTTTAGATGTGATTGACACCACTGCTGCATGGAGGGTAGAGGCCAAGAGGCCTATCATGGAGTCAGCCCCTGATTAGTTAGAGCAGGAGGTAGTGGGTTCTTAAAATGGTGAAATTAAATGCTCTAACTTGATGTATTGTTATTGAGTTCGTAAGATTGTGTTGTCACATTTGCCTGTTGCCCTGATCTTTCAAGTCGAGCCCTTGATGAAATATTGATGACATGATGTTCATGATCATAACAGATATGTGTTTATGATCAAACAGATTTGTTGTTGCGTGATTCCAGTAAAGAAAGGTTGATGACACAAATGAAAATGAAATTGCATATTCTTCTATGATTTATGAGTATCTGACATTGTTGATATACAGTACAGGTCTGAGCCTCACTCGCACAAAGGAAGGCCCATAGATGCGACTATGCCTGATAGATGAAATCAGTCTGTATTCTGAATCAAGGGAACTCTAATGTGTCCTGCCATTGTAAACTTATTTCTGGAATTGTTGGATTTGAGCATGAAATCAGATGGTCACTTGGAAGATGTCAGTTTTGCAGATGTGACAACACAAGGATGGATGACAGAGACCTAAAAGAATTCTAGGGTATGAAGAAAACCCTAGGTAGTTAGTGCATAATGGTTTGATGGTGAGGGTTTGAGAGAAACCCTGGTTTATGGCTTGATGTATGCAACCCTTGCATGGTCTATGAAGCACTTGGGATCGATTTGACAAATGACCTGGTTGATTGAAGACAAAACTGCTATGTGGTCTATGGATGGCTCGTGAAGGCTAGTTCAAGAGGGAGAGGATCACGTCTCATTGATGATAAGTACTCCTAGACTCTTTGATCATTGCTTATACCTCCTACATGCATATTTAAGTATCAGGATGATTCTAATTTTCTTGATGAGATGTGATAAGTGGATCCCTCTTGAGGATCTTTTGAAATGCAGGAAATATGGTTAGATCCGGAAAAGGTAAAGAGGCACTTGAGCACTACAAGCTGCCTATGTGAAGGGGCACAGGTAATACCACAAGGTATTCACGGTATATTGTATTTCAGCTATAACATTGATGGCTAGGTCAGCCCTATGGTATGTTAAGAATGTCTCCTTCGCAAATGGCTCATGCATGCATATGAAAGTGATTGGGATTTATGTTTCCTATGATGAAATGGTGCACCTAGTATTGAATGTTTTGATCATGATAATCTTCTTGATTCTGCGAGGCTACTTATTGTTGATCTTGGATATAGTGGCACAACTTGATGTTTGGCTAATATCTATTGTTTTGAGATCCTGATCCTGACTCTAGTAAATGGTACTCTTAACTCTTGATATGGATAAGACCTATTGGATCCCTTGTAGAAGGTTACGTCATTGATATGGTATTGATAATGCTTGTGATAAGCATGATGAAAGCTCATGAAAAGGGAGATTGCACTCTGTTGGTTTATTGTATAACCTAATTTGATCCTATTGATCAAGAAAAGCATGGTGTTGATGACCATGACGTTAGAGGCATATCTATAAGGTTGATGTTCTAGATCTCTTACTACCTGTGGTTATGGCATATGGTGAAATTAAATGCTCGAACTTGATGTATTGTTATTGGGTTCGTAAGATTGTGTTGTCACATTTGCCTGTTGCCCTAATCTTTCAAGTCCAGCCCTTGATGAAAGATTGATGACATGACGTTGATGATCATGATAGATATGTGTTTATGATCTAACAAGATCTGTTGTTGCATGATTCCAATAAAGACAAGTTGATGACATGAATGAAAATGAAATTACATACTCTTCTATGATATATGAGTATCTGACATTGTTGATCTACAGCACAAGTCTGAGCCTCACTCGCACAAAGGAAGGCCCATAGATGCAACTATGCCTAATAGATGAAATCGGTTTGTATTTTGAATCAAGGGAACTCTAACATGTCCTGCCATTGTAAACTAATTTCTGGAATTGCTCGATTTGAGCATGAAATCAGATGGTCACTTGGAAGATGTCAGTTCTACAGATGTGTTGCAGATACCAGTAAGGTCTGTCAGCAGGAAAAGTTTGTATGTTGAACCGAACTTGTGTTTGCAGATGACCAAGACATTCATATGAGTATGTCACTATGTTTGTGCTACAAAAGTTCGACATGAATTGGCTAATTGATAAACTGTGTTTGGAACTTTTGACATGATGCTTAATGATTGAGATATGTCTAGAATTATAGATCTTACCAAGATCGCATATTTGGATTTAACATGATTTGATCTAGCGATAGTTGATTTTCCCAGATGAGAATGCTATGTGGGAATAGTGACCTTCAGTGTCGTGTGTAAGTATTCATAATTATGGTTTTGTATTGGCCCTCTTGTTCCTAGCACAATGGTTGTTGTGCCTCAGTATGAAGATGGAACATGCATGACTTAACCTTGATGTATGCACTAGCATCTAGTAACGAAAAATGGCTTGTAATGGCATGTTAAATAACAAACTTGATGCCTTGATAGTAAATGAAGTCAAGACTTGACATGAGCTCTAGCTGTCACCTGGTTGAAAGAATTGATACAATGATATCAATGTCTTTGATAATAGTTTTGGTCTAGCTTCTAAAATCTGATGAGATAATTTTGTTGACACAACATTGATTTATGTAAGGCTAAGTATGTTGGCTTGGTAGGACATTACGCTTACCGAGAGCATTGCGTAATGCAAGCTCCCCGATACGGATTTGTCCATATTTGACAGTTATCTGACAAAGTCAGAATGATGAGTTCCAAGGTAAGGCCTTGATTTTGATTATGGCTTCGATTATACATACTCCCTTGACAGGTGATGAGCCTCTGACAATCTAAGTAAGAGGGAGATGTCTTCTGAAATCTCGTAATGATGTATCATGTAATGATGAATCAATTTATGGAATTTGGGAAATAAATCCTATGTTGTAAAACTGTTGAAATGTCTTTGTGTAATGTAAATCATTGGACACTCTGATTTAAAGTTCAAATGTTGTTGAACGTGACATGGCATCTGTTAGTTGATTGAAGCATTGATGTTCCGTTTTGAACATCTATCCGTATATGATGTATATAGAACATGATTAAATTCATGATTGAGTTGCTTCATTCAGAATTGCTACCAAACATCCTTTTGAAATATCTGCATGAAACGTTCTACTTTTAAAGGTTGAGATATTTCTCCCATGATATGTAGTTGCATGGATGAACTGATGATGTTTGGGATTAGTATTGATGAGCACATTTGGATGTTGTCTTAATATGCAATCTGCCATGATATCTTGGATGAGAGGTCCATAGCACGACCGAGGTCGGGTACAATGCTGCTAGCATAACTAGTTGTGAGGTAGGATGTACAATCTCCTTAGAGAGTTGTCTGAGCATGATCTGGATAAGATATGGATACACTGTGATGACAGAGAATCCCATATACATATATAGTTGGGACTGTGATTTCTCCATTCATTAAGACAGAGCAACTGTTCGAAACAAGCTTAGGCTTGTGACTGACACCTCCGTGAGAGGGACGATGATTATGGTATCCATGTGTGATTGACACCTCCATGAGAGGGAGGATGATTATGGTATCTTATTGTGATTTATAAGATTATGTATGTTCTAACATAACATTTGTTTTGATGTCCTGTATGAACAAGAATCAGTGGCTATCGAGACAAGCAGATACCAAATGTGAGTATGTTGAGAGCAACGTTGATCGAGGACACTGAGCCAACTCTTCCTCCCTATCTATGCTCCCAGGACGAGGAATTGAGATAGAGAGCTCCTGGGGTTGAGGGAACCTTGGACAATAGGGTGTATTCCCTGTCTGTTACTCATAGGGTTAGAGATGTTACTCCCCTATCTTCATAGGTTTGGAGAATGTTGCTCCCCCGATTAGTCTTTGCAGAGTATACCCCAGTTGGCATCATACCCACAAGCAGGGCTTGTCGGGAATACCTCTCGTCGTTTGGCCAACGAGTTGAGAATGTACTTGGTGTGTACAACCCAAGTCGATTATGATGCAGGTGTTCTACCACATGACTATTCAGGGTCATCGATGGGAAGATCAGTAGGCAATAGGATGGGTTGAGATAACCTTATGCGGTTTCGGGTTGAGATTGAGCTCCCCGAGGTGATTCCAGGGTCGAGATGGGCTCCCCTGCGTGGATGGATATCCTATTGCTCGATATGGGGTTGTAGAGGTATAGTTCCCCCATGAGATTCCAAGTCGATATGTGCTCCCCGATGCGGTTACATGTTGAGGTGTGCTCCCTGATGATATGCTCTCCGATGATGATTGATGATGATATTCCAGGTAGTAACCCGCTGGCAGAGATTCTGAATGATAGCCTGACGGATGAAGAGTAATAGCCTAAGCTCCCCTCCGGTGACATATTCTTCTTCTTCTAGATCCGAGAATGTTCAGCACATGAGCAGCAACATTCAAGAGATAAGCAGGAATAAGCATGAGAAGTACATTGATGATTTGTAATGAGAAAGATCCACATCATGACGACTACATGACAAAGATGATCAGTGACGATACGTGATGATGCATGAAGATACCAGAATGGCATATGGTCGATGAACAAATATTGGCAAGTGGAATTCTCACTGGTTGAGAGGGAGTGTTAAAATTATGCAACTGCGGTCAAATTCCACTATGGATAACTCTGATGGTCGAGATTGTAATTGCATTAGATTCCTCTTTTCGAGGGGACCAAAATCGACTCAAAGATCGCCCCAATCAGTTAAGCGAAAGTTAAATTATGAATTATTTTATCTATTAAAGTGAAATGGAATGGATCGGTTTAAGTTTTAACCACATGTGAAATTAGTGAAGTCGGCCTTAACCCCAAGCAGACCCACACAAAAGCTATAAATAGAGGTGACCTCAAGCTCATTCTTACACACTTGCTCAAGCGATCTTCAATTTGCATCCATTGTCTTGGTTTGTCTATTTTGTCTTAGCTTTCACAGGTTCGACAAAAGAAGCTCGCGCAAGGTTCGATATCACAGGCGAGAGGCTCGCTCTGAACTGGGGCTTCTAGGCCATAGTCGTGGGCTCAAAACTGCAGAATTCGGGCCAGAGTCACGGGCATAGCGTGGAAAGGTAGCGGCTAAGCTGCCATAACCGCGGGTTGAGCGTGTTGAGGTCGCAGTTAGGGTTCCTGGGCTAGATCGGGCTGATCGGGACCTCAGCTGCGGTCACAGTGAGTCTAGGTAGCGGCCAGGGAAGCTTCAGTCCCAGCAACATCGTCTTGAGGTCGCGGCTAAGGGTTTATGGGCATATCTGAGCTTGATCCAACCACTAGTGCTCATGCAGATGTTTGCAGTCAGTTTTAACGGTGTCCTGGATTCAGATCTATGACTGAAAAGTTGTTTTCAGTGAGTTTCAGTGATCAATTGTATCTGGGGTTTCGTACCATTGTAGATCTGCAGATCGATAGATCTGGTCTATATATTTCTGCTGCAAGATATATCTACAGTTCTCACTCAGTATCAGCAGTTTTCTTCAGTATGCTACAGCAAGTGTCAGTGCATTTCATTTCTCAGATTCAAGCTTCTTCAACAGAAGTATTATCTTTATGGTTTGTTGTGCATATGCTAGTTGTTTTCTACATGATGAAGATATGGATCTATGGATATTTGTACTCTTGTTTGTTGAATCATTTGATAGTGATCTAAGAAGAAGAATTTGCAAGGGTTTTTCCCATAGTGGGTTTTGCCCTAGTCTCGGACCAATCCTGGTGTCTCTATGTGTGCATGTTTTTCTTCCTTTGTTCCTTCACATTCCACTACTTAGATGATGATGATAGTATTGTTCTTTCTATAGAGTTGCTCATGTTGATGGTTAATAATGTAGATTTGTATAATGATATAAGGTTTTGGGGTGAATTTAACATGTTACTGAAGAAATGCAACTATCAAAGCAAAGAACAATGTAGCTCTATGAAAAAATTAACATGTCCAACATTATATTTTTCCATCCATCAAATACAATGGATACCCATGCTCATTCTAAGAGCTTGTCATTTGACCCAAAGCATGTGTTATTTTTGCTTTTTCGTGATCAAGTCCCACGGTTCTAGCCCTGTCATACCCAGGGCTTTTGTATCCTTTGGGGGCATCATTAATGGCAGAAACCATTTCGTGGAAATAAGGTGAGTGAAGAACATTGAATGGTATTCCATATGCATAGAGAAATCGGAAAATTTTTGAATCAAGGAAATTTGATATGGTTCTACGCCTTAAAGGGATGTTTGTTCCAATGCCTCCATATCCACTGCCATGGGAGGATGTTGATGGAGTTATTTGTCTATGTGATTGTGAGCTATCATGTTCAAAGTCACCCTTTGATCTTTTAGATTTATATTGGGCTTCCTCCTCTTCCCTTATGTATTTGGCTCTTTGTTGTGTTGTCACACTTACACAAGTTTTGATTCCTACTTGTTTACCTCAGTCCCTTGGCATTGTCCCACAGAGGTGCTTTCTGGCACGAGTGTATGAACCTATGTAAGTGTTTTTGCAATGGAGGCATGTAAATTTAGTGGGTCCACCCCCTTTCCCTGCTTTAGGCCTAGAAACATATTTCCATAATGGGGTTTGGTTTGCATTCGTTTTTGTGTCCTCATCTCCACTCTCCTCTTCCTCCTCACCAAGGTACTCCTCTCCAGGGTTTTCAAATCCACTACTACCCACTTCTTCATCATCTTCATCATGATCAACCCTCCTACTCTCCAACACCATAATAACAAAAAAAGGAACCAACATCAAGAGAATTCCAAGCCATATAGAAATGATGTTTGAAATTTTGATTCTTTGAACTTTGGTGGAGTTATAGTTTCTTGCCTTCAATAAAATGGAGGAATGGGAATGGGAAAGAGAGAAGAAAACATTTTCATTTAACAATGAACATATAAAAAACACAAATGCTAGACTAGAGTCAAGATCCTACCTCTTTGGTCTTCAATTCCAAGCTCCCAAGCAATCCTCTCAATATTTCTCTAAATCCTCCTCCTCAACTCAAGCTCCAATTCCAAAAGCCCTCTCTCTCTCTCAATGTGAAAATGGTGAATTATGGGAGGGGAGGAGGGCCTTTTATTTCTTTTGGCCCTTCCCCTCCCTCCCTTTCCGCTACGCGGCCTGCCCATTACGCCCACGGCGAGCGATTTTTTTAAGGAGGGAGTGGTCGCTCCCCTTTTATTTCTTTTGGCCCTTCCCCTCCCTCCCTTTTTGCCACGCGACCTGCCCATTACGCCCAAGGGAAGCATTTTTTTTAAGGTGGGAGCGGTCGCTCCAAGAGCAAACGGGAGCAGTCAAGGAGCGAATGCTCCCGACTGCTCCCTAATTCGCTTCCGAAAAATCAAGGAGCAGTTTTTTTTTAAGGGAGCGCATTCTTGAAATTCAAGCGAATTTCGGGAGTGTGCTCCCGAGCCGCTCCCTAGTGGAGAGAGCTTTGAGAGCGGGTTTGGGGAGGGTGCTCCCCTGCAACCCTAGGCCAACCAAGTTGTCTCACTCACTTCAGGTTCAATGAAGCTTAAGGGAATTGTTATCACAAAATCTAGCAGGCCTTGGAGAGGGTAACCCTACAAGACAAGAGCTAGACAATGTATTAATAATGGGGTAAAGCTACAAAGTCACCTCAGCCAAAACCCCCTGCACTTTACGGACTTTCGCTAATGAGAAGAGTCCCAATAGGAAGGAGAACACTTAAAAAGTTAAAATAGATATACTAAGTATAAGGCACAAAGTGATCAAGCTAGAGCTCACTCAAGAGAGAGGTTGAATAATGGTTCAAGGCTTCAAGGAAGCAAATCGCTCTCAAAGAAAAGCCCTAGAAAACAAGGTACAACACCTAGGGTTTTGAAGTTTTCGATGGTAATAGATATTCACAAGGTCAAGACAAAAGAGAAGGTATTTCTTGCAATGATAATCAGCTATTCCAAGGCTCATGAAACCCTCAAGAAAGTCCTCAAGTTGAGGGAGAAGAAACTAGGGTTTCTCTCTTAGAGCAACACCTAGGGAAAGAGATTTTTGTTGAAATTCATAACTAGGTTCGGTCTTCATAATGTCTATTGCAATCATGATTTTATGTATTTGATGAAAAGAGAAAAAGAAATTTATTGTTTTCATTCTTGATGCATGTATTTCATGCTCAAGGTAAATTTATTTGTAGGCCAAGCACCCATTGAGTGCTTCTAGGTTTGTCATAGAATTATGAAGTCAAAAGAGTCATTGTCATACATGTAAGACCTCTTTGGGCATCTTGTATTATGTAAAAGAAATTTATCTGAGTCATTAAAGACCCTCCAATACCTTGTCAACAAGCTACAACAAGTTGGCCTACATGAGATCAAGTCGGCCTCATGGAGGCAATTTGTACCCTTGGAAAGCCTATATATAAGAGTCGTTCGACCTCATTTGAAGCACACATCCAGCACATACGAAGAAGAAAGAAAAAGAGTTCGATCTTAAAAAGGAAGAAGTCCTAAGGCAAGCGAATTTCAAGAACGAAGCTAGAGTCGAAGTTTTTGGGTCTCTCACTCTCTCTCTCTCTCTCTTAAGTGCAATGAAATTTTGAAGTTGCTAAGTAAGAGTTGCTAGAAAGTTGTTGGAAGTCGAAGTTGTTGGAAAGTTGTTGGAGGATGAAGTTGCTGGAAAGTTGCTAGAATTCGAAGTTGTTGGAAAGTTGTTGTAGGATGAAGTTGTTGGAAAGTTGTTGGAGGGTGAAGTCGTTGGAAAGTTGTTGGAAGTCAAAGTTGTTGGAAAGTTGTTGGGGTTCGAAGTCGTTGGAAAAGTTGTTGGAGTTGAAGTTGCTAGAATTTGAAGTTGTTGGAAAGTTGTTGTAGGGCGAAGTTGTTGGAAAGTTGTTGGAGGACGAAGCTGCTAGAAATTTGCTAGAAGTCGAAGTTGCTAGAAAGTTGTTGGGGTTTGAAGTTGTTGGAAAAGTTGTTAGGGTCGAAGTTGTTGGAGAAGTTGTTGGAAAGTTGTTAGGGTCAAAGTTGTTGCTGGAAAGTCAAAGTTTGTTGTTGTAAGCTGTGTAAGGAAAGCTCATCAAGAAGGAAGGTTGACTTTGTCTTGGAGGGGTCTTTGTCAAGGGTCTTAAGTCTTGGAATTCGCCATTTGAAGATTCTTTAAGAAGAGAAGAATTCTTGTGGGTTTTTTTCTCAAAATGAGAGGTTTTGGCCCTAGCTAGCAACCTACATTTTGGGTTTGCTTGCCTCTTTGATCTTCATTGTTTGATAGTTGTTTGATGATAGAAAATACAATAATAATCAAGTTAAAAAAGAAGCTAATCAAGTTAAGTAAAAAGACATCACAAGCAGTTATCAAAGTAAGAGAAATCACCTCATCTAGCTACCCCTAAATTTCTCAACATGGTATCAGAGCTAAGGCGACAAGTCAAGAAGAGGCAGCTTGAAGATCACATCATCGAAGAAGGATACATAAGGGTCAAGCACAAGGAAATCATTAAAGAGGACTAAGAAGCACTAAGGAGTAGTACTCATCTCAAAATATCACATCATCACAAGGTGAAGAAGACCTCAAGGACCCAACCTTCACTCAAAGAAAGAAGGTCTACACATTTGAAGCATCTTGAAGTCTCCATATTCTACATTTCTACATCTCAAGGAAGCAAGAAGCAGCATTGCCATCATCATCAAAGAAATCAAGGTGATCTCCTTCTCTTTGAAGAACAGATCACATCTCAATCATATTTGAAGAAAGACATCTCTAGCAGAAGAAGTATTGTCATCTTCAAGGAAGCAAACATCATCAATCATCATCAAAATCTGTTGATTTTTGGTAGCATCGGATGTGCTCTAAGCCTCAAAATTTGCAAGGAGGCTAGGACACATGCATTCCAAAATACCCAGAAATCGTTTTGGGAAATTCCACACAGAGGAGGTTTTATTAAAATAATTAATTATTTTTAATGGATGCCTAAGTCTATACTTAGGGAATTAAAATAATTAAAGTGTAGTAATAGAACTGGGTGTGAATCTTCTAGAAAAAGACGGAGATCGAGTCAATATGATCTAAGCCATTGATTAGAATCTAATCTGGGTCGTTGATTTCTCAACGAGAAGATTATAAGGACTTCGATGAGCATTTGGAAAAATACATCGAGTGAGATCAAAAGATCGATTTCTCAAGTGAACACCGCAGCAGTTGCCGGAGAGATCATCGTGGATATTTCTTGCAGTGAGGGGCATAGATAGTTTTTCGGTTGGAGATTTTCCTGATCTGGAGAGTGCAAGGCAGAGAAGGAAAAGAGCAGTTCCAAGAGGCATGCAGAGCTAGCGTAGAGCTACATTGTGGCAACACAGAGCTTCAAAGGGAATTTTAAATTCTGTTGGGGAATAGTCAGGATCTAGTGCAGGAGTCGGGGTGTGAGACCGGGAGGCCAAAGGATCGAAGTTTCCGGCGAGCAGGAGATCCTAAGGAGGTGCAGCGCTATCCCAGCAGCAGTGACGCAGTGACTGCGTGGGCTGACGTAGAGACAGTGCAGATACTGTGTAGAGGCTCATCTCCAAAGCTGATCAATGCTAGATTTCCTAGTGACATGGTGAGATTGTCTCACTATCTTTTTGTCCAGTTTATCTCTGTATTTGATTGCCAGTTTGGGCTTCCAAAGACTTGTACTCAGAAACTACTACATAATATACAAACCCTCAACTGTTGCACTGGTTTTCCCGCATTGGGTTTTTTCGGAGACAATCCAAAAATAACGGTGTCAAATGTGTGTGTGTTTATTTCTTCTTGCTCAGTTCTTGTTTCCGCATATAATTTAATGAGTGAAGACTGCAGTTTTACTTACTTCAATATTTATAGTTTAAAACAGTAAATAACTTGCAAGGAATTAACATGTAGGATAAGTAATATCAGATTGTTGCAGTAGGGATTCGAGTAATCGAATTTTCACATGGTATCGGAGCACAAGTGAAGCAAGAGAGCATAGTCGGAAGAGCCCAGCGCTGAGCAGAAGTGGGAGATCGAAGAGCTGCGTAGGCAACAGATCAAATCCCCAGAGGTATTGAGCAATCCAGTCTGGAGGGCAATATTTTCGTGGAAAATCCCTCTCTGAGTGAGTTGATAGAGAGAGATTTCCATATCGAACTTTGCCAGTGGCATAGGGAGCAGCGCAGCAATTCAGCACAAAGCAGTCTTCAGGTGGGACACAGTTTTCGCTGCACATTTGTTGGTGTAGAAAAGCGTCAGAACAAGGAAGAAAGAGCATACTGAGGGAATTCTGACCTCGGAAAATTTCTTGCCCAAGAAATTTTGATTTCCCACGCAAAAGCAGCAGTAAATGAGATTTTTTTTGCTCACTCCAGCAGGGAGTAGGTAGAACCAGTTGCGCAGAGGGTTAGAGGTAGCATTCGACGTTTGTTTGGGTGAGATGGCAGCAACCGGGTTGAGAGATCAAGATCGGTTGGAGGGTGCCTCCAATTATGTGATTTGGAAGGCAAGGATCTCCTTCCTTCTAGATGAGCATGATCTCAAAACCTTCATCGATAGTGTGGTAGTTTTCCCCGCAGATCCAGATCCATTGAAGGCCTACAAGAAAGATATGGAAAAAGCCAAGAGGTTGATCCTCGACAAAGTGAGGGATCACATCGTTTCACACATTTCTAGTAAAGGGACTACCAAGGAGATGTGGGATGCATTGGCTACGTTGTACCAGGTGTTTTTCGAGCAGCGGAAGATGTTCTTAGAGGAGAAGATGAGATCTACAAGGATGCAGAAGGGAGAACGGATAGATCTGTTCCTATCGAAGCTTCAAGATGTTCGAGATCATAGCTGGCAGTTGTAGGGTCATCTCCTCAGACCACAAAGATCTTAAGATTGGCCCTAAATTTAGTCTCAGAAGAATGGCAAGTCTTTTTGTCCAAAGTATCCTGGGTAGAGAGAAGTTGTCAGATTGGGAAGGGATGTGGGTTGCTCTTCAACAGGAAGAGATGAGGAGAGACTTAGTCAAGTGCAAGCTTGATGGCAGCGGTAGCAGTGGAACGAATCCCAAGGAAGAGGAGGAGAAAGCAGCCCTTGCATCAAAAGGGCAGCAGCAACAGCGGAGGCAGAAAAAGGACGTCTCAAAGATCAAGTGTTTCCAGTGTTGTGAGCTTGGCCGCTACACTACGCAGTGTCCTCTCAAGAAGAAGGAAAAAGACAAGAAACATGATCCGCAGGCTGCAACTGCGAGGATCAAGGAGGAGGAGTTTGCTATGATTGCCCAAATATCTCCAGGGGAGAATTGGGGTGATCTAGAACTGTAGTTCGAAAGAGCTACAGATGTGCAGGATCCTTGAGGATTCCACCTCTTGGATCAATACCTTGCTACGGGAGCCCATATCAGAAGTAGCAGGATGGACTAGTATCAGTTGGTGCAGAGTGTCAGAGTGACAGTTGCAGTGGCTAGAGAGCGCCAAACACTGAGCAACGCAAAGAAAAGTTGGCAGCAGTGCAGTTGGCAAAGTGCAGAGTCAGCAGCAACGTAGAGGCTTTAGAGGGTCAGTGCAAAGACTAGCAGCAGTCAGATCTCTAGTATCATATGCATCATGCTGAACACTTGGTTTAGTATTTTGGATGTTTTTCTGCTGCAACAACAGCAAAGTTGCAGTGCAGATGCAATTAGCAGCAGCACAGATGCAGCATTTGCGTAGTAGTTGGTGGGCAGTGATGTCAGACATTAGCAGCATAGAGGGAGATGATACAGAGTCAGGGTGATGCTTCAGCGGGTTGCATTACTAGAGCACATTCCTCCCTACGAGGAAGTGTTGATTTCTAGTAGCATTGGATGTGCTCTAAGCCTCAAAATTTGTAAGGAAGCTAGGACACATGTATTCCAGAATACCCAAAAATCGTTTTGGGAAATTCCACCCAGAGGGGGTTTTATTAAAATAATTAATTATTTTTAATGGATGCTTAAGTCTAAACTTAGGGAATTAAAATAATTAAAGTGTATTAATAGAACTGGGTGTGAATCTTCTAGAAAAAGACGGAGATTGAGTCAATATGATATGAGCCATTGATTAGAATCTTATCTGGGCCGTTGATTTCTCAATGAGAAGATTATAAGGACTTCGATGGGCATTTGGAAAAATAAATCGAGTGAGATCAAGAGATCGATTTCTCAAGTGAGCAGCGCAGCAATTGCCAGAGATATCATCGAGGATATTTCTTGCAGTGAGGGGGAGAGAGAGTATTCCGGTTGGAGATTTTAGAGAGTGCAAAGTAGAGAAGGCAGAGAGCAGTTCAGAGAGGCAGCGCAGTGCCACGCAGAGCCAGCGTAGAGCTATGCTGTTCAGTGCAGAGCTTTAGAGGGAGTTCAAAATTCTGCTGGGGAATAGACGAGATCTAGTGTCGGAGCCGAGGTGTGAGACTGGGAGGCCAGAGGGTCGAAGTTTCCAGCAAGCAGGAGATCCAGAGGAGGTGCAGCGCAGTCCCAGCAGTAGTGGCGCAGTGACTGCGTGGGCAGATGCAGAGACTGCACAAAGGCTCATCTCCAAAGCTTATCAGTGTCGGATTTCCCAATGACAGCGTGAGATTGTCTCACTATATTTTTGTCCAGTTTATATCTATATTGGATTGCCAGTTTGGGCTTCCAAAGACTTGTACTCAAAAACTACTGCATAATATACAAAACCTCAGTTGTTGCACCGGTTTTCTTGCATTGGGTTTTTCTAGGGACTTAGTACAAAAATAACGGTGTCAAATGTGTGTGTGTTTATTTCTTCTTGCTTAGTTCTTGTTTCCGCATATAATTTAATGAGTGAAGGTTGCAATTGTATTTACTTCGATATTTACAGTTTAACACAGTAAATAACTTGCATGGAATTAACAAGTAGGAGAAGTAATATCAGATTGTTGTAGTAGGGATTCGGGCAATCAAATTTTCACAAAATCAAGAAGACATCAAGTTGAAGATATCATCATCAAAGGAGCATCTTCACTTGACAAGTGAGTATCTTTATTTCTATGTCTGAATCTACTATCAAAATGACTTCATTATGCAAGTTAAGCAAGTCATCAAATTTCCTTGCATGGAAGAAGAGGATAGATTTGATCCTCATAGAGAATGAAGTTATTGAATATGTTAAGGGTTCAATCTCTAAACCATCACAAGAGCAATCTCAAGCACTATTGCAATACATAAGTGCTCAAAGAATCCTCATAGAATCAATCAAGGATTCCCTCATCCGTTATGTAGCAAAGTTGGAGAAATCGAAAGATATCTATGAAAAGTTGGTAGAATTGTTTTCCGTAAGCATTGTAGGAGAAGTTATATCATTGAGAACCGAATTATGCAAAATGAGGGTATCAAAGGAAGAAGGGATAACCTCATACCTTATGAGGGTGTCACAAATAAGAGATCAACTATAAGAATTAGGAGAAATAATGTCTGATAAAGAAATGACCACCATTGTGCTCAATGCACTACCTGATGAATGGGGCAACTTTATATCAAGTATCTATGGAAAAAAAGATGCCACTCCATTCAGTGAGCTTTGGTCATTATGTAAGATTGAAGAAACTAGTTTGAAGGCAAGAGCATTTTGGATCAAATGAACAAGTTCAAGCATATGCTACCATGGCTAGGAGAAAAGGAATGTTTGGAAAGTTTGATACTCCGGAAAAAAAAAGATCGATATGTCAAAGATACAATGCTATGAGTCTAATGAATATGGGCAACCTAAAAGGAATTGTCCCAAACTCAAGAAGGACAACGAGAAGAGAAAGGAAAGAAATGAAGCCCATATCACCGAAGAAGTAGAAGACCCTGAAAAGAAGACAAAGAAGGAGGAAGTAAAAGATCTCTACTATGACTGAGATAATCTCCTTCACTTAGCTCTTTTCAATTATAGAAAATGATAGGAAGCATCACAAGTATGATAGGATGCATTAAAGCAAGATAGAGATGACATCATCATAGAAGCATGGAAGGATAGCTGAAGTAGAAAGTCGACATGGTTATAGCAGTCATCATGATAGAAATGACATCTCCATTGAAAGCATATAAGGACAACCAAGTAGAAGTATATATGGTTGGAGGAAAGTCATCTAGCAAGATAGAAGATAAATAAAGGTCATCACTCATCATCATTATTAGAAAGGAGCATTTGCAGAATGAGGATCATCAAGATCCTCCACTAGAATCTTTATGAGAAGGTTCACCTCTACTTGGAAGAAGCAAGTGTCTTGCAAACAGTCCACATTCCACCTTGTGTAGAAGGATGGTGGTATGGTGACAAAAGAATGCAGCATGTCAAGTTGGTTGAAGTACTTTCATCTTCAAGCAAGGAAAGGAAGTTGCTAGAAGGAAGTCTAAATGACTAAAAGGAGGAAGAGGTATGTATATATTTGATAGATAAAGTCATGTCATCACATAGTTGCAAATAGCATGGTTGAATGCTCTATCTCATGAGTATAATCGAAGAAGAAGGATCTCTTCCATTAGAATGATGCATGAAGGCATGTAGACAATGTGCCTTGAACTCTTCTACATATTGATAAGATGAAATCAACATAATATGACCTCATATGGAAGATGAGGTGGTTGACAATTATAGTTCCTATAATGAAGGAACTATGTGTAGAAGTTCCTAGGGAAGCAATATGTGAAGAAAGGAAGAAGACTTCGTGAAAGGTGCAACTATAATCATATGTGATCAACATCTGATAACTAGAAGAATTAGCTATGACATCTCCATGGAAGAAGGTGGTATGAAGGCCCTGATATGTATACTGAAAAAGAAAAATCTTGGTAATAAATGTCTTGGAGATGGGTTCATACATGTGCATGATGTTGATGTTGCAAGAAGTTGATGTCATGACGAAAGGCCATCATAAAAAGGTAACTTTGATTTGATGTTCATTTGATTTTTGAACAACATCTGGTTGGGTTGAAACAAGGATACCAAAAGAGAGTTGTAGATGACACCTACAACTATTACTCATGAGAAGGGATGGAAGATCTTGAAAGAAACATGACTTGGAAGAGGTAGTTGTCTGAAGGATAGCCAGATGTGAACTAGAAGATCATTTTCCGATGAAGAGAAGGATGACATGACTATTGGTCTCGTTGAAAAAAAAGTTATGTAGAAGATGGTTGATGCCCTACAAAGAAGTTATGATGAAGAAGGCTCCATGATGAAGAAGATGAAGTTCATGACATGATGAAGAAAGAGGAGCCCTACAAGCAGCTGATAGTACCATGATCTCCACCAAAGAGCAGATAGTTGTTGTTAGAAACAAGTCCCTTGTTGAGAGGGAGCTTGGGCAAGTCCCTTGTCAAAAGGGAGCTTGGGAATATTCCTTTTATAGGAATGTGTAGATCCTCCCTAGTTGAGAGGGAGAGATAGACACATCATTCATGTCTTTATGTTATGAAGAAAGAATGGAGGATTGGGAAAGCATCTGATTTCCAATATGCTTTAAATGTGGTAGGGCATCCAATAGGTAAGAGTGATCGAAGAGGAAATTCCTTGAGGATGTGTTATTCCAAGACAGAAATTGTCCTAGAAGGACATACCTTGTGAACATCCGGGTGGGGTATGTGCCTTAAGAAACAATGATGATGGTGTCTATCAGTGATTGTTTCGCCAGCATTGTGCTCTGATCTTGTGGACAGATAGGGTTGTTTGTCAAGACCTTGCTATGTGACAATGTTGGTTGGTATGATGAGATGCAATGCGATAAGTTGAAATAATAGCTTATGAGATGGCTTACCAATCCGACTCTTCTTATGAGAATTCTTCAATATGAGAATGTCCAAGTACCATGTATGGATAATGAATACCTCCTTAGTTAAGAGGGAGTGTTGAAATAACTAGGTTCGGTCTTCATAATGTCTATTGTAATCACGATTTTATGTATTTGATGAAAAGAGAAGAAGTAATTTATTATTTTCATTCTTGATGCATGGGTTTCATGCTCAAGGTAGATTTATTTGTAGTTCAAACACCCATTGAGTGCTTCTAGGTTTGTCACTGAATTATGAAGTCCAAAGAGTCATTGTCATACATGTCAGACCCCTTCGGGCATCTTGTATTATGTAAAAGAATTTTATTTGAGTCATAAAAGACCCTACAAGACCTTGTCAACAAGTTGCAACTAGTTGGCCTACATGAAAGATCAAGTTGGCCTCATGGAGGCAATTCGTGCCCCTGGAAAGCCTATATATAAGAGTGTTAAAATTGGCAACTAGCGCCAAATTCCACTTTGGACAGCTCCTATGGAAAAGATAATTGAGCATTGAATTCCTCTTGTCGAGAGGACCAAAATCGATATAAAGATTGTCTCATTCAAACAAGTGGACGTGTAATTTTGAATTTTTTAATTATCTCATGCAAATTATTAAGGTCGGCCTCTTCTATATGTCGGCTCATCAAGCCCAATGGTCACGTCTCTTGACCTCATCGACTTGTATATAAAGAGGTGCCTTTCAACCTCATTTAGACACAACTCAAGGACTCTAATATATCTCTGTGCTAGCCGCAGCATGGAGGAGCTTGAGAGGACAAGTTTTGGGTTCGTTCTTGGTGTGCTCTTCCTCTCTCAGGTTCGATCTTGAAACAAAATGGTAGCCACAGGTCAGAGCTGGATTTTTTGGTAAGTTATTTCCCTTGTTGAAGGCTGCATCTTCTTCAGGAGGACTGCAAGTCTTGTATGTCATAGACTGGGGAGGTTGAAAGGCTATTTAGTGGAGAAGATCAGGCCGGAGATCCTTACCACAGCACACGTTGACATGGAGCCTTGAAGAGCATTGTTTTTAGCTCTAAACCTTAGTCAGAAAGGACCGCAGCGAGTATCTCAAAGATCTGGGATTTTCAGGCTTTATATCTACAGGCCCTAATTGCAGATATTCGTCCACAATATCTATCATCTCATTGACCAGGCTTCGCTACTCATTCTGGGATCATCGTGTCCTCTTCGTATTCAACAAAGGAAGCCGCATTAAGTAGATAAGGACCGAGCTCATTTTGGCACCTATTTTGTTGTAGCTCTGATCTCGTTAGGGCACAACTTGTCTGTTATCAATTGAAGACTGAATTGCAAAATTGTCTGGACATAATATTTGGCATATGGTCAATGGTTCTAGTCATCATATTGGCAAGTCAACCTTGACATTTATTGTACTCTCTTTCTCTCTTTCTCTGCTAAACATTTGATATTGATAATAAGAAGATTTGATCAAGGGTTTTTCCCTGGCTTGCGCCATATTCTTGTCTTCTCTTGTCTTGGCTTGTCTTTTGATTCGATCCTATATGTTCTTTCTTAAGTTGCTAATGTGATAATGATTCAGTGCTAATGAAAGTGAAATGGAATATCAAATGGGCTCATATGTATTATCGAAGTAATTGTGCACCGACCATGTTAACTGAAAATTAACAAAGAGGCATTCAACCTCATTTGAAGCACACATCTAACACATATGAAGAAGCAAGAAAAACATTTCGATCTTAAAAAGGAAGAAGTCCTAAGGCAAGTAAAGTTCAAAAAGGAAGCTCGAGTCGATTTTTTTGGGTCTCTCTCTCTCTCTCTCTCTCAAGTGCAACAAAACTCTGAAGCTGCTAGGTGAGAGTTGCTGGAAAGTTGTTGGAAGTTGTTGGAAATTTGTTGGAGGACGAAGTTGTTGGAAAGTTGCTCGAAGTCGAAGTTGTTGAAAAATTGTTGGGGTTCGAAGTTGCTGGAAAAGTTATTTGGGTCGAAGTTGTTGGAGAAGTTGTTAGGGTCTAGCATCGGATGTGCTCTAAGGCTCAAATTTTGCAGGGAGGCTTAGGCACATGCATTCCAAAGAACCCAGAAAGTGTTTTGGGAAATTCTACTCGGATTGTGTTTTATGAAAATAATTAATTATTTTTAATGGGACCCTAAGTCTAAACTTAGGAAAATAAAATAATTAAAGGATATTAATTAAACAGGGTGTGAATGTTCTAGAAAAAGATGGAGATAAAGTCAAGTTAATCTTAGACATTGATTCACGATTTAATCTCGGTCGTTGAAGTCTCAACGAGAAGATTATAAGAAGGACTTGATGGGGCATTTCGAAAACACACCAAAAGACCGACAGAGTCTACATATCAAAATTCTTTAGTGAGCAGTGCTCAGAGAGAAGATCGATCGAGAAGATTCTTGCAAAGAGGCGCAGAGATAATTGTCGATTGGAGATTATCCTGCGCTGAGAATACATTGCAAAGAAGACATAGGGTAGTACGCAGAGAGGCAGCATAGCAGCTACGCAAAGGCAGCGCAGTGCCAAGCAAAGGCAACGTGCAGCCTTGAGGAGATCCGAGATTCAGCTGAGGATCAGTCATATCTAGTGCCAGAGTGTCGGGGTGTGAGACCGGAGGGGGCCAGAGATCAGTATCTAGCCAGCAAAAGAGCCAGCAAGCAAAGGAGACGCAGTACCCAGGCAGAGTGACACAGATCTACGCGTTGGACATTGGATAAACCAACGTTCCTCGTGTGTTTTGCGACATGGACTAACCGCCTCTCGTGGATCCTTATCTCTGGAGATGCGGTCGTTGACTAACACCTACGGGTTTTGGTCTAACGGCAATTGTGATTCCCAACAAGTGGTATCAGAGCTTAGGTCACGAGTTCGATACACACCCGACTCGTGTTGGGGGGGAGATTGTTGGACATTGGATAAACCAACGCTCCTCGTGCGTTTTGTGACATGGACTAACCGCCTCTCGTGGATCCTTATCTCTGGAGATGCGGTCATTGACTAACACCTACGGGTTTTGGATTAACGGCAATCGTGATTCCCAACACTGCGCAGAGGCAGTATAGGGCTCATCAGCTCAGTGTTTGGTCAGTCAGGATTTTCCAGTGTCAATGTGAGGTAATCCTCACTAGCTCTTTGTCAGTCAGATTCTCTGTGTGGATAGCCAGTAAGGCATCCCAGATTGTATTCAAAATTACTGCATAATATATCAAACCCTCGGCTGCTGCATCGGTTTTCCCACATTGGGTTTTTCTAGGGACTTAGTCCAAAAATAACGGTGTCGTGTGTCTATTGTTTATTCTTACTCAGATCTTGTTTCCGCACTTATTTATTTTTCGCAGTTTAATTTTGTGAAGGTTGTAGTGTATGGGTTTCAATATTTACCGTAGAACACGGTAAATAATTTGTTCAGTAATTAACAAATAGAAGAATTCTCATCAGTTGCTGTAGTAGGATTCCGAATAGCGGAATTTTGACATGGAATCAAAGCTTGTTTAGCAGTGCAGGAGGAGCAAGAGAGTAGACCAGAAGGATCTAGCATTGAAGAAGAAGCAAGAGATAAAAGAGATGCATAAGCAGCATATCGATTTCCCCAATGATTGCGGAGTCCAAGCCAAGAGGGATAGATCTGCAAGGAAATCTCTCTCTGAGTGAACCGACAGAGAGGTGGGATTTTCCAGTTTGCAGCTTGTGAGGAAGAGGGAGTAGCAGCAGATTCAGCGCAGATCAACAACTGGTGGGACGCAGTTTTGTTGTAGCAGCAATTGCTGGTGCAAAAAGCGTCAGAAAAGAGAAGAAGAAGACACATTTGGGGGAATTCTGACCTCTGAGAGTTTCTTGCCCAAGAAATTCTAATTTCTCGTGCAGAAGCAGCGAGTTCGTGACTTATTTGGCTTACTCCAGCAAGGAGTGTGTAGAGCCAGTTGCGCAGAGGGTTAGAGGCAGTAGTTCGACAGTGATTGGGTGAGATGGCAGCCAGTGGGTTGCCTAATTAGGATCGGTTGGAGGGTGTCTCCAACTATGTAATCTGCATGGAAAGGATCTCATTCCTTCTGGATGAGCATGAGCTCAAGACCTTCATCAACAATACATTGGTTGACCACGTAGATGTCGCACCATTAATAGCCTTCAAGAAGAACATGGCAAAAGCCAAATAGTTGATCCTCAACGGGGTGAAGGATCATATTGTCTCACATATTTGCAGCAAAGGGACTGCAAAGGAAATGTGGGATGCATTGGCCACACTATATCAGGGGTCTTCCAAGCAGAGGAAGATGTTTTTGGAGAAAAAGATGCAGACTACCAGGATGCAGAAGGGAAAACGCGTTGATCCATTCCTTGCAAAACTTCAGGGGGTCCGAGATCAGCTGGCAGTTGTAGGAGTAGCTGCTCAGGCCACAAAGATGGTCAGATTGGCCTTAAATTTTGTGTCCAAGGAATATCAAGTCTTTGTCCTAAGTATCCTAGGTAGAGAGAAGTTGTCGGATTGGGAAGGAATGTAGGCAGCTCTTCAACAAGAAGAGATGAGGAGAGACTTACTCAAGTGTAAACTTGATGGCAGCAGCAGCAGCATCAATGGGACGAAGCCAAAGGAGGAGGAGGAGAATGCAGCCCTTGCATCAAAGGGACAGCAGGAGTAGCGGAGACGAAAGAAGGACGTCTCAAAGATTAAATGCTTCCAGTGTGGCGAGATGGGGCATTACGCTACATAGTGTCCTCTCAAAAAGAAGGACAATGATGAGAAGCATGATCCGCAGGCTGCAGCTACCAAGATCAAGGAGAAATTCGCGATGATTGCCCACAAATCTCCAGGAGAGAATTGGGGTAATATAGAGTTGTAGTTCAGCAGAACTGCAGTTGCGCAGGATCCTTGAGGAGTCCACCTCTCGGATCATCACCTTGCTATGGGAGCCCAAATCAGAAGTAGCAGGATGGACAAGTTTCAGTTGGTGCAGAGGAGTGCAAAAGTGACAGCGCAGTGGCCAGAGAGCGCAAGAGTTTGAGCAGCGCAGATCAGAGTTGGCAACAGTGCAGGGAGGCATAGTGTAGAGTCAGCAGCTTCAGAGGAACAACACAGAGACTAGCAGCAATCAAATCTTCAGTACGAGATGCATCCTACTGAACACTTAGTTCAGATTTTGGATGTTTTTCTGTTGTATTTGCAGTGGCAGTTGGCAGGGTTAGCAACAGCACGGATGCAACAACACAGTGTTGGTGGGCAGCAGTGTCAGACATCAGCAGCGCAGAGGGAGATGTTGCAGAATCAGAGAAGTATTTCAGATGGTTGTATTGCTAGAGCACATTCCTTGCTAAGAAGGAGTGTTGGTTTCTGGTAGCATCAAATGTGCTCTAAGTCTCAAATTTTGCAGGGAGGCTTAGGCACATGCGATCCAAAGAACCCAGAAGGCGTTTTGGGAAATTCCACTCAAATTGTGTTTTATGAAAATAATTAATTATTTTTAATAGGAACCTAAGTCTAAACATAGGATATTAAAATAATTAAAGGATATTAATTAAAACAGGGTGTGAATGTTCTAGAAAAAGACGGAAATCAAGTCAAGTTAATCTTAGACGTTGATTAACGATTTAATCTCAGCCGTTGAAGTCTCAACAAGAAGATTATAAGAAGGACTTGATGGGGCATTTGGAAAACACACCAAAAGACCGATAGAGTCTAGAGATCGAAATTCTTTAGTGAGCAGGTGAGAAGATCCTTGCAAAGGGGTAGAGATAATTATCAGTTGGAGATTTTCCTGAACCGGGAATACATTGCAGAGAAGACAGAGGGCAATACGCAGAGAGGCAATAAAAATGATAGATATTATAAAAATTAAATATTAATTAAACATTATAATATTACATGGCTTTATAACATTTTACCTAATTAAAAATAAAGCAACCGCTTAAACTGAATAATAGGTGTTGTCACCCTATGATATAAGTGTCATCCGACCCAAATTAAAAGCATGACAAGGCAGTCACCGCTTAACCAAAAGAATAATATCCTTTTAAGACAGTGAACGAAAGGAAGAAGGGAGAGACCTGGGCTATCTAAAGGAAAGGAGGAATTGAAGAAGGGGGTTCATATATTTTCTGAATGAAGGATTTGTATTCAAAAGGATTTGTAGAAAAGAAAGGAAGTTCATAGTTTAAACTGATAATCTGAGCCTTACTGAGAAACTAAGCCTTAGTTGTTCTTGAGGTTTTTGGGCACGGGGGCCAGAGTACCTCGAATCTGGGTGTACTTTGGGACTAAATACTAAATTGGTATTCAGTTTGGCTGGGTGGTTGTTGTTTTGGTAACGGAAGCAAGAACGAGAACTACATCGGAGCAGAAACATCTTCAACCACCAAACTTCAAGTTAGTATTGGTTTAATTAAATTTGTAACCTAGATTTCAAAAACTGTAATTATGAGTTTTACTATCATTCGAAAAGTAAATTTTATTATTTTGTACTTATTATTATGAGCCTTACAGTCTAATGAATAATCTAAATCTTTTGAATTTTGGTCACCACAAAGGAGATCCGAGATTCAGCGGATGATCATTCAGATCTAGTGCCAGAGTGTCGGGGTGTGAGACCAGAGGGGGGCAGAGATCAGTATCCAGCCAGCAAGCAGAGGTGACGCAGTCCCCACGCAGACTGACGCAGAGGCAGCGTAGGGCTCATTAGCTCAGTGTTTGGTCAGTCAGGATTTTCCAATGTCAGTGTGAGGTGATCCTCATTAGCTCTTTGTCAGTCAGATTCTCTGTGGATAGCCAGTAAGGCATCCCAGATTGTATTCAGAATCACTACATAATATATCAAACCCTCAGTTGCTACACCGTTTTTCCCACGTTGGGTTTTTCCGAGGACTTAGTCCAAAAATAACGGTGTCGTGTGTCTATTGTTTATTCTTGCTCGGATCTTTTTTCCGCATTTATTTATTTTTCGCGGTTTAATTTTATGAAGGTTGTAGTGTATGGTTTTCAATATTTACCATAGAACACAGTAAATACTTTGTTCAGTAATTAACAAATAGAAAAATTATCATCAGTTGTTGCAGTAGGATTCCGGATAGCAGAATTTTCACAGTTGGAAAGTCAAAGTTTGTTGTTGTAAGTTGTGTAAGGAAAGCTCATCGAGAAGGAAGATTGAATTGGTCTTGGAGGGGTCTTGGAGGGGTCTTTGTCAAGGGTCTTAGGTTTTGGAATTCGTCATTTGAAGATTCTATAAGAAGAGAAGAATCCTTGTGGGTTTTTTGCTCAAAAGGAGAGGTTTTGGCCCTGGCTAGCAGCCTAAATTTTGTGTCCACTTGTCTCTTTGATCTTGATTGTTTGGTGGTTGTTTGATGATAGAAAATACAATAATAATCAAGTTAAATAAGAAGCTAATCAAATTAAGTAAAAAGACATCACAAGCAGTTATCAAAGTAAGAGAAATCACCTAATCTAGTTGCCCCTATATTTCTCAGCAAGTTTATGGATGAAATTTGAGTGGATTTCCACCAAAATGATAGGTCATGTAGCGAGGACCTACCTCTTAATGTTTAGGCTCTCAAAACACTAGAAATCCTCCTCCCTAAAATTTTGCTCCAAGCCCTAGTTTTTCTCTCTAGCCTTAAAAGCACCGAATTTGAGGAGAGAAATTTATGGAGAAAATTTTGAGATGATCACCAAAGACTTGGACTAGTGCCTTGTCCTTTGGGCGTATGGAGTCAAGGATGCTTTAGATAAGCCTAATTTGTTGCTAAGGAGGCCAAAATTTGATGCCCTAAGTATCAAAATTCCAGCATTTACCCATTCAATGATAAATGGATTTTGATGGAGTTATAAGAATTCCTCCACTAGGAACATTTATTACATGTTATCCAATGAGTAACATCTGCAATTTTCAACTAGATAGCTTTCAAAATTAATTTTCAACAAATTAGGGCACAAACAAGCATAATCTAAAAGCATCAATTGTTGATTTGTGGTAGCGTTGAATGTGCTATAAGTCTCAGATTTTGTGGAGAGACTTAGACACATGTATTGTAGATAACCCATAAATCATTTTGGGAAATTCCACCCGGAGACAGTTTTATTTGATAAATTAATTATTTTTAATGTGACCCTAAATCTAAACTTAGGAAATTAAAATAATTAATGGGTATTAATCTAAACTGTGGGTGTTGCTTCTAGAAGAAGACGAGGATCAAGTCAGAATGATCTCAGCCATTGATTAGCTTCTAATCTGGGTTGCTGAATGTCAATGAGAAGATTATTTAAGAAAGCTTGAGGATCATTTGGAAGACACATCAGTGCAGTACTCCGCTGCCCAAGTAAATCGATTTTCTCAGTGGCTGAAGTTCGACAAGAGAAAATCGATCCAGAGGGAGAGTTGCAGGTGGAGGAGAGACAAAGAGGGTTCAGCATCAATCCAAGGTGCAAGAGCAGGTGACACAGTGACGGTAAGAGACAATGCAGAGGCAAGAAGGGCATAGCGCAGAGAGGTGACACAGTTCTGCGCAGTACCCACGCAAAGCAAGTGCGGTGGTGACGCAGGTGGCCCAGGAAGGTCCTTCTGGGGTCATTTCTCATTTGGAAATTGTGTGAGAAATTTCTCCAGTGTTATCATAGAGAATTCTCTTTATTACTATTGATTGTAAATTGTACAAGAAGATTATTGTTGAAAAATAATAGAAACCCTCAGTTGTTGCACTGGTTTTCCCACATTGGGTTTTTCCGGGGACAATTGTCCAAAAATCTGTCATTTTTGTGCTAGTATTTACTAATTATTTTGCTTTGTAATTTTTGGTGAAGACTGCAATTGAATTTATTTCAATATCTACTGAAGAGATTTCTGTAAATAACTTATTTCTAAATAATAAGTTGGAGAAATAATATCAGATATTGCAGTAGGATTTCAAGTGTGAAATTTTCACGTGGTATCAGAGCAAGGTTGGACAAGAAAGCAAGAAGGTCTATGCTAAAGGGAACTCATGGTGCTACTCCAGCACCAAATCGTACTCCTGAGGGCTTACGCATTCCTTCTGCAGAAGCTGCCAGGAAAAGGAAAAGCACGAAGAAGATGGAAGATCACGTTATTTCAGAGTTGGCCTCAAGGCTGGAAAGGGAATGTGCGTGTTTATCTAGTTCTGCATCATCAGATGATTGGTATATTGATATCGGGGCTTCAGCCCATATGACTGGAGTAAGAGATCATTTCTCTAACTATCAAGAGGAACGGATGGACTTCCAAATTACTATGGGAAACCAGACAAAGTGTACCCCTGTTGGAAAAGGTACCGTAGCATTTTAGACAAGCAGGAGATAGTCTCCGAGCCACAAATGTGTTGCATGTGCCTGGAATGGGAATGAACTTACTTTCAGTGTCTCAATTGCAGGACAATAGATATGATGTATCCTTCATTAGAAGGAAAGTGTACGTCAAGCATCCAAGCTGGAAGAAGAAGGCTCAGATTGGAACTCGAAGCAATAGACTATACAAGTTGCAGCTCGAGTCTCCAATGGCACTGGTAGGCAGCAGTCTAAGTGGCGAAACAGCTCTAAATGAGCTATGGCACAGACGAATGGGGCATCTACATCATGGAGCTCTGAGAATGCTCAGAGAAACTATTATGGGAGTTCCAGTCCTAAGCACCAAGCATGATGATGTGTGCAGAGGGTGCGTACTAGGGAAGTACGCTAAAGCAGCATATTCCAGAAGCAACAAGAGGGCAAAGAGTGTATTGGGTCTAATACATTCAGACATCTGCGGATCAATGTCAACTAGAGCTCTTGGTGGTGACGAATACTGTCACCTTCATTGATGACCATTCTAGAAAGACTTGGATTTACTTCTTAAAGACCAAGGATGTTGTCTTTGATCGGTTTAGAGAATTTAAAGCTCTGGTTGAGAACCGGACTGGGAAGAAGATAAAAATTTTGCACTCATATAATGGTGGAGAGTACACAGACAAGGACTTCACAGATTTCTGCGCTAGGGAAGGCATCAAGAGAGAGTGGACAGCTCTGTATATTCTAGAGCAGAATGGGGTTGCAGAGCGGAAGAACAGGGCCATTGTTGGGGCGGCGAAAGCCATGCTGTATGATCTAGATATGCCTAGATTCTTATGGGTTGAAGCATGCAACACAATTGTGTATATCCAAAATAGGACTCTGCATAGGGCTTTGGGCAAGACAACGCCAAAAAGTGTCTTCACTGGATTAGACTGCAAAGAAGGGGTATCTTGTAGGATACAGTGAGACCTCGAAGGCATGCAGGATCTACATTCCTGGGAGCAAGAAGATTGTAGTCAGAAGGGATGCAAAGTTCATGGAAGACAGAGCTTTTAGGAAATCTCGAGAGATGTCTCCTGGAGAGAGATCAGAGGTTGTTCCTCTTGTATAGCAACTGCAGGGAGAAGATCCAGCAAATGGACAGCCATTATGGTCAAGCACTGTGACCAGTACCAGCATTTCTTCAAGAGAAGAAAATCAGGTAGCCCACAACAGATGGGACAGTTGGAAGAAGAATTGATTGAGCCACACACCACCAGTGGCAAAATTAACAGAGAAGTACAACAAAGGCTAAGGGACGCAGAGGAGTTTGTTGGGGCTCCTATAACCAGGAAAAGGCAGCATAGACAGTCTGACAGATACCAATCATTGATTGCACAGGTTGAAGAACCCTCTAACTTTCAGGAGGCCGAACAGCATCAAGTTTGGGTGGATGCTATGGTAGAGGAGTAAAGCTCTATCATGACTAATGATGTCTGGGAAGTCGTACCCAGACCACATGACAGATCAGTTGGGTTCTAGGTGGATCTACAAGACCAAATATGTTGCAGATGGAAGTGTAGAGAAGTACAAGGTCAGGTTCGTGGCTAAGGGATATGCTCAGAAGGAAGGGATAGACTACAAAGAAACCTTCGCCCCTGTAGCCAAATATACCTCTATCAAATCCATTATATCCCTTGCAGCACAGATGGGATGGGAGATTCACCAAATGGACGTCAAGACTGCGTTCTTGAACGGGGTGATAGAAGAAGAGGTTTACATCAAACAGCCAGAAGGCTTTGAAACAGATGAGAAGAAAACGCATGTATGCATGCTGAAGAAAGCTTTGTATGGGCTAAAACATGGTATGGTCGAATTGATGGTTACTTGCAGCAGATGGGATTTGTCAAGAGTGATGCTGATCCCAATCTCTACTATCTCACAGTAGAGAATGAACCTCTGATTTTGTTTTTGTATGTAGATGATTTGTTTTTGACAAGATCATCTAGGTTCATCAAGGACTGCAAGAAGAATCTGGCAGAAGAATTCGACATCAAGGATTTGGGGTTGATGCACTATTTTTTAAGATTGGAAGTTTGGTAGCAGAAGGGAGAAATCTTCCTTGGGCAAGGGAGATATGCTACAGAAATTCTAAAGAGATTCAGAATGTAGGACTGTAGACCCATGGCTACTCCAATGATTACCAATTAGAAGAAAATCGATGCATCTGAAGATAAAGAAGTGAACCCACCTTATACAGATAGCTCATAGGATCTCTCATGTATCTGGTCAACACCAGGCCAGACATTTGCGACGCTGTAAATTCCCTCAGTCGGTTCATGGTAGAACCAAAGAGGGTGCACTAGGCAGCTGCTAAGCACGTTCTACGATATGTGCGAGGAACAGTCATATATGGATTAAAATACATCCAAGGCAATGATATCAAATTGAGTGGATTCAAAAATGCAGATTGGGCAGGAAGTTCGGTAGATCGGAAAAGTACCTCAGGGTATTGTTTCAATATTGGATCAGGAATGACCTCCTGGTGCAGTAGGAAGCAAAAGTTCATAGCATTGAGCTCAGCTGAAGTTGAATATATGGCAACTAGCACAGATTCGTGTGAGGCCATATGGCTTAGGAAATTGTTAGTGAATTTATTCAGAAGGAAGATGGACGCGACCAACATTCTATGCGATAATCAGAGTTGCATTAAGCTCTCTAAGGATCTTGTTTTTCATGGTCGATCGAAGCACATCGACATCAGGTGTCATTTTATCAGAGATTGTGTTCAGCGAGGGGCAGTACAGTGGCAGTACGTTCCCACAGGAGATCAGGTGGCAGACATTCTAACCAAGGCCCTAGGGAGAACAAAGTTTTTTCACTTCAGGGAAAAGATGGGGAAGGTTGAAAATTTGTTTCAATAGAAGAAACGGATGATGTGGCACTTGAGAAAAAGTTGTAGTATGGATGCAACAGTGGCAATAGCAATGTCATGGGCAACAGTACAGTTGCAGCAGCAGCGCAGTGGTTGGTGGACAACTTGTCAGACATCAGCAGCGCAGAGGGAGATGCTTCAGAGTGATAGCAGTATGCAGTAGAGTGTATTGCTAGAGCACATTCCTCGCTAAGAGGGAGTGTTGATTTGTGGTAGCATCGGATGTGTTCTAAGTCTCAAATTTTGTGGAGAGACTTAGATACATGTATTCCAGATAACTCAGAAATCATTTTGGGAAATTCCACCCGGAGACAGTTTTATTTGATAAATTAATTATTTTTAATGTGACCCTAAGTCTTTACATAGGAAATTAAAATAATTAATGGGTATTAATCTAAATTGTGGGTGTAACTTCTAGAAGAAGACGAGGATCAAGTCAGAATGATCTCAGCCATTGATTAGCTTCTAATTTGGGCCGTTGAATGTCAACAAGAAGATTATTTAAGAAAAATTGAGGATCATTTGGAAGCCACACCAGTGCAGATACTCAGTTGCCCAAGTAAATCGATTTTCTCAGTGGTTGAAGTTCAACAAGAGAAAATCGATCCAGAGGGAGAGTTGCAGGCGGAGGAGAGACAGAGAGGGTTCAGCATCAATCCGGGGTGGAGGAGCAGGTGATGCAGTGACAGGAAGAGACAACGCAGAGGCAAGAAGGGCACAACGCAGAGGGGTGACGCAGTTATGCGCGGTACCCACGCAGAGTCAGCGCAGTGGTGACGCAAGTGGCCCAGAAGGGTCCTTCTGGGGCCATTTGTCATCTGGAAATTGTGTGAGAAATTTCTCCAGTGTTATCATAGAGAATTCTCTTTATCATTGTTGATTGTAAATTGTCTGAGCGCAATGATAAATTGGATTCTCATTTGACAGGGTCCTCTGTTTCAAAATCAAATTCACCTGTATGGATTCTCTTTTTTTTTAAAAGAAGATTATTGCTGAAGAATAATAGAAACCTTCATCTGCCGCACCGGTTTTCCCACATTGGATTTTTCCGGGGACAATTGTCCAAAAATCTCTGTCATTTTTGTGCTAGTATTTCCTTATTATTTTTCTCAATAATTTTATGGTGAAGACTACAATTGAATTTATTTCAATATCTACTGAAGAGATTTCTATAAATAACTTCTTTCTAAATAATAAGTAGGAGAAATAAAATCAGATATTGCAGTAGGATTTTCACAGCAATTCCATAAACTAGACAAATTCAAACTGATAATCTTCAACAATAGGCACTTATAAGATAACATGTAGTATATTCATTCATTCACCAAAGAAATAGCTCCAAAGACAATCCAAAATAGCTTCCAAACATCAAAATGCATTCCAAGAATCTCTAATAGCCACAAAGAAGCAAGTGTGAGTTCCTTCAAGAGGTCTGAATTCTACGAGTGATGATGATGAGAGATTAGAATGATCTCTCTCCAATTTATACATGTCTAATGAACTCTAATTTAGCTAAAAGCCCCTACTAGTTATAAAATGATGGGAAAAACTAAGTGAGATTACAAGCCAACCTCATAGCCAATTTAAAACATAAGAAATAACCCACAAAGAGGCCAAAATGTTGACGTTATACATGCATAGACCCTTGTAGGGCAAGCGTTGGGCTCCTCCAGTGCCAAGTTGAGTGTAGAGGACTCCAAAAATCTGGATCTAGGGATTGGCCCCTCATCTCCATGCAAATTGTCCTGTGGACCCCAGTTTAGTGTTTGGGGCACAAAATTGATCTCATGGGTATCCTGGTGATAGAATAGGTTGGTTCTACTCCAACGTTGAGGGCTCGATGGTGCTAACCCTTCCATGCTTCAAGGGGTGAGACAAACCTCATTTGGGCCTCAGATCAATGTCAAACCGTGTATACACTACTAAGACAGTTCGGTGCATGCTAGTCCAAGTGCATCATCTCATGAATAATGTGGGGCAAAGCGCAGACTGTTGGGGTGCTATAGGTGCCCATGAAACGGAGTGATGCTCTGTAAGTGATAGGAGTCTCATGGCTCTCAACACGTCACTTGTAACGTATCATAATGCTCCTCTAGTGGACCAAGGCCCCAATTAAGTTGCCTAGACCATGATGAAAACCACTTTCCAATCAGACACAATGTCCAGTGCTACATCTTCATCATTAGGTCCAATTAATCATTAGTGCACCTAGGTGAACCAAGCTTGTTAATCAAGGAAAAATTGACACTTCATACGGAGCTTCTCTTCCAAGTTTAGGGCCTTGATCATGTGATAGTGTTACCTCCCTAGGTAGGAGTTGCTAATAGACAATCCTATTAGGTGTTCCCAGCCCCTAAGGGGAAAGACATGTCCCTGGTACATCCTTCAGTCAATAGGTGGCATGTGAATATTGATAGAATGGATGGGGATAAAGGGGGCTCAGAGTCATATGCCATGGTCACAGGGGTAGCAATGATAAGGAAATCCACATATTGGGTGTACAGATGTGAGGAGGGCGCAATCGTGGATGCATGAGTTACCCCAGCCTTTGTTTTTCCACTCCTCTTTATTTGTCTTTTGTTTTTTCTTGATTTTTCTTTGTATTACTACTCGAAGCTCTAGGAAATGAGACGTTATGAAACCAGCTCCAAAAATAGAAAAAAGAGAGATCAACGCCTTAGAAAAAAGCCACTTCAAGGGAAACCTCCTTTACATTACATAAATGAACAATTCTTGGATGATTCAAATGACAAAACATCATTTCTATATATAGGAGTCCATGGGGTCACAATATAATCATAGCAAACCTAACAATAATA
Source organism: Pinus albicaulis (assembly GCA_034641835.2). Lineage (NCBI taxonomy): Eukaryota > Viridiplantae > Streptophyta > Pinopsida > Pinales > Pinaceae > Pinus > Pinus albicaulis. Next base: position 772,034,410 of record CM076569.1, read on the forward strand.
ATGTAAAAGCACAACAATAACAAGAGTGGAGTTTAATGGGGCACAATAATAACAATATGGGAACTACAGGGGTGCAACAATAACAATAAGGGGGATACACTAACAACAATGAGGGACTACTCTAGTAGTAGAGGGACCTAACATGCCCCTCTCCTTCAAACAAGTGTTGTCCTCAACGCTTGAGTAACTATGGATGCTCTGATACCAAATGTTATGAAATCAGCTCCAAAAATAGAAGAAAAGAGAGATCAACGCCTTAGAAATAAGCCACTTCGAGGAGGCAACCTCCTTTACATTACATAAATGAACAATTCTTGGATGATTCAAATGACAAAACCTCCTTTTTATATATATAGGAGTCCATGGGGTCACAATATAATCATATCCGACCTAACAATAATAATGTAAGGGCACAACAATAACAAGCGTGGGGTTTTATGGGGCACAATAATAACAATATGGGGACTGCAGGGGTACAACAATAACAATAAGGGGGATACACTAACAACAATAAGGGACTACACTAGTAATATAGGGACCTAACATGAGAGCATGTTGTGAATGATGTATAACAGTTATCACCCCCTTAAAGGTGGGGCAATTCATGGCCCAACAAGGTTGGGACATGCATGGGTTCCTTTTATGATGTGATGGGGCAATCATTGGCCCTAAGAACCAGGATGATGACCATAATGACAAGGGGTAGAGCTCATGACTGGTTTTCGCCCACGTGCGTATTTAATGTCCTAACCATCTTTTGCATTTTATGATTTTAATTATCTTTTGTTTCTTGCTTGTGGCCATGATATGCTTTTAATTTTCTTTTAGCTGCATCAACCTCTAGGGCAATGTTTCCAAGCCTGACTCAGTTATGTGGATAAGGGGAGAGGTGTGTCAATGCCCTATGGGCCCAATGTTCATGTGGACTCGGAAAAGGGAAATAGTGAATAGGGCTCATAATTAGGAACTGTGAAAGTTTCAAAACAGAAACCCTACTGCAGTGTCTTAATCTACTTTACCTACTTGTTTGATTAATTAACAAGTTATTAATCTGAAGTATTCAAAAAAAACATTAAAGCAGATACAAATTGTAGCCTACACATCTACAGATCATTTACTGAACAACACGCACATGTGACAAAATTACGCACGCATTTTTCGGACAAATGTCCCCGAAAAAACCCAATGCGAGAAAACTGGTGCAACAGCTCTAGAGGGTTTTATTATTATGCAGAATCTAACTACAACATTCTGGGCACCAGAAATGGCTGGCCCTAAAGGGAAATTACACAGCAGTTATACCTTTCACTCGGAGACAAAAAATATGGTTGATCCAACCCTCAGCGTTGCTTCTACAGCCTCTGCGTTAGCCCCTACTTGCCAGCATACCCACTGCGTCACCCTGACTGGTGTTGCACTGCCTTTGCGCTGCCTTGGCTGGGCCTGCGTCACCCTGGTTGGGTTTTTGCTGCCCCTGCGCTGTCCTGGCTAGGCCTACGTCACCCTGACTAGACTTACGCAGTCTTCTGCGTGGTCCTGGCTAGACTGCGTCCCTCTGGATGGCCTCTGCACTGCCTGGTACAAGTTGTCTCTCTGTTGTTGTATTCTCGGCCTCGGATCAGATCATCCGTTATCGATCTCTACCCCTCACTGCACTGCAAACTCACTTCGAAGTCCTCAGCAAACCCCGCCACAGAAATTCGACTTAGCTTCAGTGCTCTGCAATGTGTGTGTGTGTGTGTGTGTGTGTGTTCTCCAACTGGCCCCAAGCCCTTCCTTTATACTCTTCTCGTTGGCAAAGCAACGACCGTGATCTAATCTCTTATCAACGACTGAGATTAAAAGAAAGCTTGATCCACGTCACTTAGAACATTTCATCACATGTGTAATTTAATTCACATTAATTTTTAGTTTCCCTAAGTTAGACTTAGGAGCCCCATTAAAAATTTAATTATTTGAATAACTATTACACTGGATGAAATTTCTCCAAACACTTTCTAGGTCTTAGAGATCTCGTGTGTCTTAGCCCCTTCAGAAAGTTTTGGAACTAGAGCACACCCGATGGTACCCCAAAATCTCAACACACCCTCTTAGTGAGTAGTGTGCTCTAGCAATACTTCCACACTGAAGCATCACCAGATCTCAGCATCAGTCTCTGCGCTGCTAATGCTTGGCCTGCTGCTCTCCATCCACTGCGCTGCTTCCACTGTACTGTTGCCCATGTCACTGCCATTGACACTGCCACATCTATACTGCAACTCCCTTTCAAATAGTTGCATCATGTTGCCCATAGCACTGCCACTGCTAACTGCAACTCAGTTGCTGAGAAGTGAGCAATTGAAGGACCATCACCCAATCACTGACAGACAAATCAGTTGAGTTGCAACTCATCACTGAAGCTCCCTCTGCTGTTGTGTTGCGTTGTCTCTTCGAAGCACTCTATTGTCTGCTGCGTAAGCACTGCCTCTGCCCTGCTGAAATCCCATCAGCCTCTGCATTGATGCTGCGTCTCCTCTGCGCTGCTCCAGACTTCATTGTCCCAGCTCTGCCTCTACTTCACTGTGATCTTCTGCACCCACTGCTCCAGTCATCCCGCTACTGTATTAAGGCTCCCGTAGCACATATGTGATCCAAGAATTGGGCACCTCAAGGATCTCGCCACATATGTAGCTGCTCTATAGATCAATATCGCCCCACCTCTTCTCTCGAGGCACATGAGCACTCATGGCTACGTCATCGTCACTGCCATCGTCCCCTTTTGCTTCTGCTGCCTTAGAATCAAAAGATTCTTTGTCCTTCCTCTTAGGACAACCGCTGGCGAAGTGTCCAAGTTCGCCACATTTAAAGCACCGGACCTTTGAAAGGTCCTTCTTCTTCTTCCCTTGCTGCTTTTGTCCCTTAGATGCAAGCGCTGCATCCTCCTCCTCCTCCTCTCTCTTTACTTTGACTCCACGGTTGTTGCTTTGCCTCTTGTTAATTCTCTCAATTTCTTCCTGGCGGAGGATTGCCCACATGTCCGCCCAGGATGGTAATGCTGCTCTGCCCAAGATGCTTTGGACAAACGTTTCCCATTCTTCGGTGACTGCATTCAGGGCAGTCCTCACCAAGACCCCTTCATCCAGAGTTGTCCCGATGGCAATCAGCTGGTCCCAAATAGTCTGAAGTCTAAAGAGTAAGGCATCGATTTCTTCACCCTTCTGCATCTGGAACAATCGCATCCGATTCTCCAGAAGCATTTTCCTCTGGACAGAGCTTCCCTGATACATCGTGTTCGGTGTTGTCCACATCTCATTTTCTGTGTTCTTCCCGATAATATGAGGGACCACATGATCCTTCACTCCATCCATGATCAAGCGCAAACTGTGCCTGACTCTCATTATACTTCATCAGGGGATCTGCATCAGTAAGCACAGCTAGGACGTTTTCTGCATAGTCCTTGATGCCGTACTCATCCAAGACTGTCAGGATTCTAGCCCTCCAGATAATAAAGTTGGACACGTCGTCCAACCTATCCTGATCTCTCAGCCCACGAAAAACCATCTTTGCTCAACTATCGAATCACAAACTCTTCTCCCCTACGCTACTGCTACACTCAGCAAGGAACCGGATCTGCGCTTCTTGGCAAAAGAACCCTCTAAAGAATGTGCTTCCTCTGACCAATGATTTCCCTCTCGGAAATCCTTCACCAATTCTGACGAATCAATCCTCTATGATCACTCCCTTGATCACACTTAGATTCCTTGGTTAGAGAATCTGTTGAGCGACTGTTCCCCTCCCGCTTTTGTCACCTTTGCTAGGCATTGTTTTGCACCGACAAAACCTGTGCCACACCAACAACTACTGAAGATCCGAAGTTGCACTTCCAGGCTTTGGAAAACTGCACAACAATCCTCCACACGGACTGCATCACCCTCCTGGTGCTGCGTCACCTTCTGCGTGAGCAGACTGGCCCAGCGCAGCGTCTGCGCAGTGCAGGTTACCCCTGCGTCACTCTGGAAGGCTCTGCGCTGCCTCTACATCACCCAGATGGCTCTGCGTCACCCTCTGCGTGGCTTCTGTGTCCCTCCTAGTGTTGCGTTGCCTTCTTCTGTATTTATGCTGCTTCAGCTGCTCTTCCTGCAACAATTATCTTCAGCCGCTCTGTTGGTGGATCAGCTTGATCTGCAATGCTCTGATACCATGTGAAAGTTTCAAAACAGAAACCCTATTGCAGTGTCTTGATCTACTTTACCTACTTGTTTGATTAATTAACAAGTTATCAATCTGAAGTATTCAGAAAAAAAATATTAAAGCAGATAAAAACAGCAGCCTACACATCTACAAATCACTTACTGAACAGCACACACATGCGACAAAATTACACAGATTTTTCGAACAAATGTCCCTGGAAAAACCCAATGCGGGAAAACCAGTGCAGCAGCTCTAGAGGATTTTATTATTATGCAGAATCTGAATACAACATTCTGGGCACCAGAAATGGTTGGCCCCACAGAGAAATTACACGGCAGTTGTACCTTTCACTCAGAGACAGAAAATATGGCTAATCCAACCCTCACCGAGGAATTACAAATTCGAGCCCTTTCTAGCCCACTAGAACCCTGAGCATTGCCTCTGCAGCCTCTACGTCAACCCTTACTGGCCATAGTACCCACTGCATCACCCTGACTGGTGTTGCGTTGCCTCTGCACTGCCCTAGCTGGGCCTACATCACCCTGGTTAGGTTTCTGTTGCCCCTATGCTGCCCTGGCTGGGCCTGCGTCACCCTGACTGGGCTTACGCAGCCTCTACACAATCTTCTGCGTGGTCCTGGCTGGACTACGTCCCTCTAGCTGGCCTTTGCGCTGCCTGGTACAAGCTGCCTCTCTGTTGTTGTATTCTCGGCCTCGGATCAAATCATCCCTAGCCGATCTTTGCCCCTCACTGCACTGCAAACTCACTTCGAATTCCTCAACAAACCCAGCCCCAGAAATTCGACTTAACTTCAATGCTCTGCAATGTGTGTGTGTGTGTGTGTGTGTTCTCCAATTGAACCCAAGCCCTTCCTTTATACTTTTCTTGTTGGCAAACCAACGGTTGTGATGTAATCTCTTATCAACGGTTGAGATTAAAAGAAAGCTTGATCCACGTCACTTAGAACGTTTCATCACATGTGTAATTTAATTCACATTAATTTTTAATTTCCCTAAGTTAGACTTAGGGTCCCCATTAAAAAATTTAATTATTTGAATAACTAATACACCAGATGAAATTTCTCCAAACGCTTTCTGGGTCTTGGAGATCTCGTGTGTCTTAGCCCCTTCACAAAGTTTCGGAGCTAGAGCACACCTGATGCTACCCCAAAATCTCAATAGGAACTAGGATGATGGCCATAATGATAGGGGTAGAGCTCATAACTGGTTTTCGCCCACGTGCTTACTTGATGTCATGGCCATCTTTTGCATTTTATGATTTTATTTATCTTTTGTTTCTTGCTTATGGCCATGATATGCTTTTAACTTTCTTTTAGTTGCATCAACCTCTAGGGAAATGTTTCCAAGCCTGACTCAGATATGTGGACAAAGGAGAGGTGTGTCAGTGTCCTGTGGACCCAATGTTCATGTGTACTCAGAAAAGGGAAATAGTGAATAGGGCTCATAATGTGCGGAGGGAAGTGATAAATATGGAATCGGAAAGCGGGACCATGCAACCAAAATTAGGGTTTTCCAAGTTCTGCCCTTCCTAAAGCCATAGGTCAATAAGAGAGATCCCACAGGACTAGGATTGAAGATTAACCCCCCATTTAAGCTGAGGGAACAAAATCACGATCAAAGCCCTTCCTTCTTCCAAGTCACCCAATAATCCATGCCAAAATGCCTAAATGAAAAACAAGCATAAGCACTCGATTGCACAATGAAAAACATACCTTTTGTGTCGAATTTCCCACCTTCTAACATGTGCTCTTGACAAATGGGTGAGGAAGCATACAACCGATGTAGATGGCGAAGAGAAGTGGCACGTCACATCGGCTACAAGGTGGCTGTAAGGGGCTGTTGGCTATTGGCTGTTGGCTGGAAAAAGATGAATAGGTGAAAAGCTCTCCTAAAAGTACCCACTTTTGGTGGGTAACAAGAACCATGCAATTGATCCCTATTCCATAACTTAAGATCAATGATTAATGGCACACGTGCCATTGTGATGGCTACATGTTCATGCACTATTTGGAACAAGGGACCGGCATATGATATAGAATGTTGGTTTCATGTATTTAAAATTATGGCTACAGGACAAATCTCCCGCCCACGAACAAACTATTCGGTTACCATTGACACCGTTAGACTCGGTTACCTCCAGCTAGCCCGCTGCAAGTGGAAGATATACATTCCACCAAAGTCATCCAGGATTCACAACTGACCCACTGCTGTTGCATCCACAAGTGCAAGTACAAACACTGGCATTTCACCTGGTGAGACTTGAAACCAGATGGGGGGCTAAATGAGCTACCCATTTTCACCGACCCAGAAAACCGCCATTGACAATAGTTGCTATAGTTGTTAGTTTGTTCGAAAAAAGACTTGTTTCTTGCAGTAATTTAAAAATTTTACTGATGGATACCACCCAGTTTATTGACACTAGTTTCACAAATCTACTGATGAATGTTGACTTATTGAAGCAAATGTATAGTCTCTTACAGTATTCTACCAGTAATATTAGTTTCTAGTGCATTCTGAATTTACCATTTCCTGGTGGGTAATTTATGAATAAAGGAATCGTCTAGTTTAACAACATTATTCTAAGTTTCCTTCTAGTGGTAATCTGTAAATGAATCGAAGAGCTTCATGATTACCGTCCATAGCTGTCCCTCTGCAATGGCAAAACCTGAACCAAAAAGGAACTCAGAGACCTCCGACACAAGCCCTTTTGCATACTTGCCATAGTTTCTTAACACATGTTTAGCTGCTTGAGGATCGCTGATTACAACGAAGTTTCTGGGCCCAGCTGCTAATCTATACACAGGACCGCAGTCCTTCATCCATTTAAAAAGAGGAAGGAAGAGAGCGCCACCCAACAAGTCTTTCACATCGTCTAGCTTTGCACTTGCCACTGGAATGCCAGAAGCATCAGGACCTGATAGCCTTACTCTCATAAAAGAAGTCAGCCAATCCGGACTCACCCATGAACGCCCAGCCCCTGCCTTATCAGGGGGTCCTGAACCACCGTTCCCATCCCCTCTGCTGCATTCAATTCTTCGCAATGTTTTGTTCCTGCTGCTGTTATTGCTATTCCAGCTATAAGATTTTGATTTATGCTTCGGTAAAAACGAATTACAATGTGGGTACTGAGGGTCTACTGTTAAATTACTGCTAAAAGAAGGAAAGAGAAAGGAGAGCGTCGATGTCATGGTGGAAGGAAGAGGGGGCGGGAGGGTGCTGTATAATACAATGTGTGGATTACTTAATCATGGCTGTGGTTGAACTTTACGCGCAAGAACATTCGATGGGTTCTTCTTTAGTTCTCTCCACTAGAAATAGCCCACCCATGCACAATATTCAAGAAATCAATATACTCTGATAGAAATTGGTCGGCCTGCTGAGTGTTTTGTGCTTTGTGCTGAGATATACATTTCTTCTCAATTATAGTGTAAAATGAATGGGTGATCGATAAAATCTATCGTCATCCGACACCTCCCGTTGTACGGAAGATAACGCAATTACCCACCACAAAATCTTGCATAGAGTATTATTTTTGTAAGTTATGATTGAAGTAATTAAATGAAAATGAAATGAAATTTCAAGGGGATAAAAATAGTTTATGGGATTATGAGTTTTGTGTTTTGTTTTTTGCCTTTTGCATTTCAGTGTTTTTAAATTCAAATTGATGATGAGCTGGCCCAATTTTCCAACAATCTCATCGTTGAAAAGACAATGCCAAGAAACTGATGCTAACATAGTCTCATAACTTTCTCTGATGTCTTTGAACGCATCACATTCCAAAATGAAATATTTTTCCGATTTCGCTGCCCTAGACGTGCAAAAAGTACACACTCGTTCTTCCCAAGCTTCTTTAAGCCTTTTCCACCGTCCCGTTTCACATCGAAGATGATGGCGAGTTGGTTCTTAATTGAGCAATAAGAACCTTTGCCCTCCACGGAATGTTAGCTTCAATGTACTCTTTTTGTTAGAGATCATACGTAGGGTTGAATTCTTCAATGTAGTACTTCTTCTTTCTACCCAACTCTTTTCCCCATACCTGTTTACGAAACTTCTCCATAACAAAATTATTTAGCTCATTGTTATTTGTGGGACAAGCATTGAGGTAGATATTCCATTTTTGCATCCATGTGTAGTTTTGCCTCATCCGCGTTTTCTTTCTTTCACTCATGCCTTCCTTGAAGATAACATTAGGCCATCTACCTACTCCCATTTGCTCAATTCTTTTTAGATATCTTATGAGCCGCACCATAGCAATTGCTTCAGTGGGAGTTTCTCCTATTTCACTCAACATTATCTCATAAGGTATCAAACTTTTTATTTTGAACTTGCTCATGATCAAACGTTTTTGGATTTTCTCAATTTGCTTCCATTTTGAGACAGGGGTGCTGCTAGCCCACAATTCACACCCATATAGCATCACTGGACAAACTAGGAGTCCAAAAAGTACTTTAATCGTTTTCTAATCCCATAACTTTGTCTCTCTACATCTGTTTTGAAGAGCATATGATGATTTCAACCCCCCTAAGATTCTCTTCTTTCTGCAATCCTCCCAATTAAGTTTGTTTTTGAAATCAATCCTGAGGTATTTGTACTCATTTACTTCTTCAAGAGTGTTGTCTTCAAAGAATAACGTATGCTGACTATGCTTCCTTTTATTAGAGAAAATCATTATCTTGGTCTTGCTAATATTGACTTGCATCCCCACTGCTCTACAAAAATGCTCAAGGGCATATAGGTATGTCTGCAATCCATGGGTCGATTTAGAAATCAATACAAGATCACCAGCATATAAAAGAAGCTTTATCACAAACTCCCCCAACCGAACACCATCTCCGGCTTACAAATTTAGCCACTCTTCCATTTTATCAATATATAAACCAAAAAGAGTAGGGGATAGAGGGCAACCTTGCTTGACTCCAATGTCACTTCTAAAGCTTTCTAAAATACCCCCTAAGGTTCAAATTTTCACTTTCACCTCTTCATAAAGTCTATGGACAACAACTCTATAATGCAAAGGAATTTCAAGTTCTTCCATTCTACGCCACAACTCATCTCTAGGGACTGTGTCAAATGCCTTTTCGAAGTCAACAAAACAGCAGAATACTTCTTCTTTATCCCCCCAAACCTTTTCAATAATGTGTCTCAACGTGATGTCATGATCCACTATAGAATGCTTCGGCCTAAAACCTGCTTGCCCTTTTGCCCTTTTTTCTTTTACTTCTGCCCACTTACTGATTCTTTTTTCTACCATGTTGTCGAAAAGCTTTGCAAACAAAGGATTGATCATAATGGTTCTATAATTGGACGGATTATTAATGTCTCCACTTTTAAAAAGGGGTATTGCTAGGCTAGTTGTCTAGTCTCTTGGGAATCCTTGTTGAATGATGTTGTTGAATATTTCCATGATGTGCGGTGCAAGAGTGTTCCTTCCCCATTTTAGATACTCTGCTGGAAGTTCAACCAAGTCTTTTGTCTTTCCTGTTTTCAGCTTTTTAATTCCAGTCTCCATCTCTTGTAATGTGAAGAGCTTTGTAGTTGTGTTGAGCCACAGGGGAGGCTCAACCTCTAATTCTTTCTCATAGAGTTGTCTTGCATATTCAAACCATTGATTAGCTGTAATATTATTTTCGATTTAGTTCTTCCTTGGTTGAAGTTCCTGCCAAAATTTTTTTGGGTTATTCTTGCCTAGATATATTAACTCTTCTCTCCTTGTTTGCATGAACTCATCTTTTTTCCTTTTTAGTATCTGCTTATATAACTTTACATTCATCTTCTCCTTGCGTGTCTTTTTCAAGGTTCTCCTTGTCGTTTTGCATTACTCATCAAACCAAGCATTTACAAGAAAACAATTTGATTCTGATTTCCTATTTTTTTCTCTTTTGCACTTCTCAAGTGCCCTTTCAATTATATTTGTTAACTCATGACTGTTGAAGCTTTGGAAACCAGTTTTCTCTTTCTGAAATAATCTCTCCAGCATTGTCTTGAAGATAGTACAATTTCCTTGTGTTAGAAGAATTTTTCCGCTTGGTAGTGATTGTCGAGAGCATTGGGTTTTTCTCTTATGTTGTCTTTCTTCTACCCATGATACCTTCATATAAATTGGGTTATGGTCTGATTTTAAGTCTCAGTTATGCTCTCCAATCTTAACTTCATCTATATTTTCTATCAAGCTTTGTGAACAAATCACATAATCAACGACACTTGCCCCATTGTATGTGTTGCAAGTGAAGTTCCCAAACCTTTTCCATCTATCCAGACCATTGCAAATAATTAAGTTGAAAGCCCCACACAGTGTAAGCAATTCCTCTCCAAAATTATTGCTAACTTTGTCATCTTCTGAACATCTCACCCATTGGGGATTCTCCTCTTCAGCGAGCCAAATAGGATTATGATCCTCTTTGCAACAAAGAATACTAACTTGTTGATTTGTTGTTTTGGCATTAAAATCACCCACTAAAAACACTTCTCCCTGTTGATAGTACGCATCAATATCTTGCTTTAAAGCTGCATATGGATCCTTGCTGTCTAGCCCCTTATTTTTGTAAGTTTTTGAGACTTGAGGGGCAAAATATCATGATGCAATTTGTAGAAATTTGCTGAATAATGATTAATTATCCACCGAGACTATCCTGGTCACATACTATTTGAACTTCATACACAACACATAATCTCTTCCACTCAACCAACTCAGATCATCACACATGCGGAAATAAAATCAAGCGATAACACATCAAATCGTCATACACATTAACACAGTATGTATGGGGAAAGCTTATAGCTGAAAACCCCGCAGCTATTGTGTATATTATAATGGATAAATCAAGTAACAAACTCAGTACAATACTCCTCACAAGTACTCAGTACTTTCTCATGAAGTTACTCACAATCTAGCTCAGTTTTGAACGGGTTACTGGTTCAAAACTCACCGCCAATTGCCTTGCCTCTATTGCGTGTTTCAATGCTATGGGATGGCCTCTTTATATAGATAAACCACCAGCCTGAACTACGCAATCCTCATGGGCTTACTCCACCTATATGTGTGTTGCAAATAGCAACAGTATAGTCACAACTGATAGCTAACTCCACCCTTTCATCTACCTCTTTCACTGGTCTCCACTGAACTGATCATGCACTGTAGTGAGCTGATGTGTTCTTGAGTTGAATAATGAGTTACTAATTAATGAATTAAATAATATTTAATTCACTCCACTCATAACTAATTGATTAGCTAGTTAAACTAATCTCAACTAGTTCAACTAAAATAAACAGAACACAACTCCACTAGTTGTCTCATTAACTCCTCCAAACTTCTGCCACTGAAGTCCTAACTGAAGTCAACCATGCATGAGCTCAATACCCCATAAGAAAAGCGTATTTCCTTCTGGCAGTTGCATGTGCCACATCCGTAGCTCAAACTGAAGTGCTCCAAGAGAGTAAACTTGATGTTTAGAGTCCAAATATTATTAAGGGTAAATAATATTTGACTTCCCTATTTTTAGGAGAGGCAGTCTAAAAATAGCCTTCGACCTCTTCAACCTAAAAAATAGAGTCTCATCTATTTTTACCAACATGACCAATGCTCCAAGAATCTCAAACTGGAATCCTCGAACCATGCTCCATATGTCTAAAAATAGACATAGTCTAAAAATAGATTTTGCGCCAGAATTTGCCTGCGGGCCCACTTAGTGAAGGCGATTTCATTTCACTAAGCTCCATCATCTTGCTGCATTTTCAACACTCCCTCTCAGCAAGATATGGATTATCTGCAATCCCTATCCTGCCTCTGTGGAATTCGAACTTGCTCCTGGTGAGCGCCTTCGTCAGGATGTCGGCATCCTGATCCTCTGTGGGAACATATGAAAGCATCATGATTCTCCGCTGAACACAATCTCTGATATGATGATACCAATCCGTGAAGCCATGCCGCCTCAACTGATCCTCCTGTCTGTACCATGAACCATATCCCGATGTGCCTCTAATATAGCGCAATACATGCTTGCCTGCCTTCCAAAAGAGCTTGGTAGGCTTAACCATAGCTTGCGAAAGCCGGTTAACTGCATAGCATATATCGGGTCGTGTATTGACCAGATACATAAGCGACCCCACCAACTGTCGATAGACAGTGGCATCCACTACCTCCGCTGAAGTAGCATCCTCCTTCCTCCAACCACCAGGAAGAGGAGTGTCAACAGGCTTGCAGCCTTGCATGTTGAACCTCTCCAGAATCTCCCGGGCATACTTGCCCCGAGAAACAAACAGTCCTCCGCTGCGCTGCCAAATCTCCAATCCCAGGAAATAATGAAGGATGCCCAAGTCCTTCATCTCAAACTCTCGTGCAAGATCCTCCTTGCATGAAAGTATCAACTGCTCATCGCCAGTCAAAATCAGATCATCTACATACAGTACGATGATCAACAGCTTCCCCTCCACCACAATCCGGTACAGGTTTGGATCCGCCTCACTCTTGGAGAATCCAAGCCCGGTGAAGTAGCTGTCTATCCGAGTGTACCAAGCACGAGGTGCTTGCTTCAGCCCGTACAGTGCTCTCTTGAGTCGGCACACATGCGACTCACTGCTGAAGATCTTGAAACCTTCAGGCTGCTCTATGTACACCTCCTCCTCAATGACTCCGTTGAGGAACGTAGTCTTCACATCCATCTGATGAATGTGCCACCCCATCTGCGTTGAGAGAGCAAGGATCGTCCGTATGGAAGAGTACCTTGCGACAGGTGCAAAGGTCTCCTCATAGTCAATCCCCTCGATCCGTGAAAAGCCACGAGCGACAAATCTCGCCTTGCACTTCTCCACACTCCCCGTCGTTCCGCCTGGGCCCACCAGATCCATTGCGAACCCACCACCGATTTCCCTTCCAGTCTTGGGACAATCTCCCATGCACTGTTTCTGACGATCGAATCATATTATTCGATCATCGCATCTACCCATGTGGTTTCCTCCACAGCTTCCTCAAAAGAGGATGGCTCCGTCACGACACATTGACTCACAAGAGCCATGTATCCAATGTACCGATCCGGTGACTGCATTTGTCTACGCTGTGTTGTAGGGGGTCCTACAACCTTCTCTGCATCTTGAGCCAATCGCTCAGCTTCTGTAGTGCGCATGCGCCCTCTGATGGTTGGCATTGCATGGGTGGTTTCTTCCACCTCCTGAACTTCCTCTTGTGGGTTGGACCCGTCATACCATGTCTCCTCCAGGAACTACCAGCCATGTCTCCAACTCTCTACATGCAAGGTAGCTCCCTCTCAAGCGAACACCGTATGGCTTTCTCCTCTCCCCCGACCAGAGCATCCTGTCAGGGCACGCTCTGCAGGCGACTGTTCGACAAGATAACTCCTCGGAATGCAGGGGACAAGCAGCCCACAAATATTCCAACCTCGCCATTGGATCCAGCCTCTTCTCGCATCCGTCACATGGCGAAGAGAACCAAACTGCAACAAAGACTGTGCCTCGCTGCGATTAAGCCTCCTCCAGCTGTACTCATGCCGTGGGTTGTAACCCAGTGGAGAGCACCCATGCACATACACCGGGGTCATGTTAAAATGCCTATCCCATGTGTTGGGGCAGTAGGCCCTGAACATGCAACATCGCCTGTGCAGCACCCACGATCGTTCTGTTCTTCCGCTCAGCCACCCCGTTCTGCTGTGGGTTATGGGGTGCGATGAGCTCTCTCCGAATCCCTTCTGCGCTGCAGAACTCCTTGAATTCAGCCGAGATGACTTCACCACCGTTATCACTCCTTAGAGCAATCACCTTCTTCCCCGACTCCTTCTCGACCAGTGCTTTAAACTCACAGAACTTCGCGAATGTATCGCTCTTCTTCTACATGAAGAAGATCCAACACTTTCGAGAGAAATCATCAACAAAGATCACATAATACCTGTGCTTTGCTGTCGAAGCAACTGAGAAAGGACCACACACGTCTGTGTGAACTCTCTCAAGGATCGCCGTGGCGCGACTATCCTTCTCGTGAAAGGTGGCTTTCACATACTTCCCTAAAGTACACCCCTTGCACTGATCTGACTGCGCAAGGGTGCCCTTAGGAAGCCCAGTAGAAATCTGCTGCAGAATCTTCAAAGCTCCATGGTGAAGGTGGCCCAATCTCCCGTGCCACAGTTCGCCCTCATCATCCCGGCTCACCACTTCTCCCGCCTTGCATGCCATAGCTGCGCAGCCATCTACCTGCAACTGATAAAGGTTCTTAGTTCGAACCCCTATCTTCCGGGTCTCTCCAGTAGTCTTACTGCGCAGGAAGGCTTTTCCTTCGTTGAAGACCACATCATACCCCTTATCCTCCAACATCGCTACTGAAATCAGGTTCTTCTTCAATCCAGGTACATGCATGACATCCTTTAGTACAAAGGGTTTACCAGACTCCCTCTGAAAGGATATGGTACCGATACCAGTCGCACTGTATCTACCATCATCGCCCATCTCGATGTGCACACCTAAATCTTTGTCCTCCAGATCTGAGAACAACTCCCGATCTCCCGTCATATGAAATGACGCACCGCTGTCCAAGAACCACACCGATCCCATCACACTTGAAACCAAGCATGCAATCAGTGAAAAGTCAAGCTCGAACTGTGAAGCCAAAGCTTCTCCATCTGCAGATCTTCCCGCTTGCTTGTTCTTCTTCTTCTTTGGACAATTGGTAGCATAATGTCCGTGATCATGGCAGTGAAAACATTTCACTTTCGCCATATCCTGCTTCTTGCCCTTTGCACCGGAATGAGAAGTTTTCTTACCCTTCCCCTTCTTTGCTTTGGCCACCAAAGTGCAATTTTCTTCATCAGCTCCCTTTGATGAAGATCCATCACGAGTAGTCCTCCTTATCTCCTCCTGCATGAGATCCGCCCAAAGGCGCTCCCATCCCGGCAGCTTCTCCCGACCATTGACACTATCTTGATATGAGTGCCAGGCCTTCGGAAGACCAAGGAGAGCCAGGTCGACCATGTCCTCGTCTTCGACAGTCACCCCCACACTTCCCAGCTCATCTCTGCACTGAGTGAACTTCGTGAGGTATTTGGCGATACTGTCGCCTTTCTCCATCTTGATGTTCCTGAGCTTATCTTTGAGCACCAGCTTCCTTTGGTCACTCTTACTCTGGAATAGATCCGTCAAAGCTTTCCACATTAGAAATGGAGAAGCCTTTCCATGCAGGCTGGATACAATATGATCCTTGACGCCCTCCAACAGGATCCTTCGACACTTCACCATCTTCTTTTGCCATACTTCGACTTCAGCAGGATCAGTGGGCTTTTGGACATCCGTATCTACGAACTCCTTCAGACCATTATCTTCTAATACTGCCTCCATGCGATCCTTCCATGCAACATAATTCGAACTGCCTTCAAGAGCATATTCGAGTCGCAAACCGTTGAAAGACATTTTCAACACTGGCACCAAGAAAACAAAATTGCTGCAAAATTTCGAATTCCACCTCAAAGCTCAACCGCTCTAGATCTGTGAGAACAAATTATTTCTAGCACAGAGATTGACTGCAAGGGGCATTTACCAGACCTTTCACTTTCCGAAGAAAGATGAATCCGGAGGCTACCTGGCCCGCATGCAGACTCTGTCTACCGAAATAAGTTTGTAATCACCGTGATGATCAATCTCTGCTTCAATAGCTCCGATACCATGTAGAAATTTGCTGAATAATGATTAATTATCCACCGAGACTATCCTGATCACATACAATTCGAATTTATATGCAACACATAATCTCTTCCACTCAGATCAACTCCGATCATCACACATGCGGAAATAAAATCAAGCGATAACACATCAAATCATCATACACATTAACACAGTATGTATGGGGAAAGCTTATAGCTGAAAACCCCGCAGCTATTGTGTATATTATAATGGAGAAATCAAGTAACCAACTCAATACAATACTCCTCACAAGTACTCAGTACTTTCTCATACAGTTACTCA
Organism: Pinus albicaulis; assembly: GCA_034641835.2. Taxonomy (NCBI): domain Eukaryota; kingdom Viridiplantae; phylum Streptophyta; class Pinopsida; order Pinales; family Pinaceae; genus Pinus; species Pinus albicaulis. The sequence goes on from CM076569.1 coordinate 772,050,558, forward strand.
CAATCTAGCTCAGTTTTGAACAGGTTACTGGTTCAAAACTCACCGCCAATTGCCTTGCCTCTATTGCGTGTTTCAATGCTATGGGATGGCCTCTTTATATAGATAAAAAACTAGCCTGAACTACGCAATCCTCATGGGCTTGCTCCACCTATCCGTGTGTTGCAAATAGCAACAGTATAGTCACAACTGATAGCTAACTCCACCCTTTCATCTACCTCTTTCACTGGTCTCCACTGAACTGATCATGCACTGTAGTGAACTGATGTGTTCTTGAGTTGAATAATGAGTTACTAATGAATTAAATAATATTTAATTCACTCCACTCATAACTAATTGATTAGCTAGTTAAACTAATCTCAACCAGTTCAACTAAAATAAACAGAACACAACTCCACTAGTTGTCCCATTAACTCCTCCAAACTTCTGCAACTGAAGTCCAACTGAAGTCAACCATGCATGATGCCATCAAACCCTTGGGAACCACGTGATTCCTCTGTCAGATGCATGAGCCACTTCTGTAGCTCGAACTGAAGTGCTCCAAGAGAGTAAACTGCTATTTAGAGTCCAAATATTATTAAGGGTAAATAATATTTGACTTCCCTATTTTTAGGAGAGGCAGTCTAAAAATAGCCTTCGACCTCTTCGACCTAAAAAATAGAGTCTCATCTATTTTTACCAACATGACCAATGCTCCAAGAATTTCAAACTGGAATCCCCGAACCATGCTCCATATGTCTAAAAATAGACATAGTCTAAAAATAGACTTTGCGCCAGAATTTGCCTGCGGGCCCACTTAGTGAAGGCGACTTCATTTCACTAAGCTTCATCATCTTGCTGCATTCTCAACACAATTCTTATGTGATTCTCATTCTCTGATATTTTGAACCATAAATATTGTTTATTTTCATCTTCTTTCATCAAATGAATGTGACGGCCTTCCTTTTCTTTCACTAAAACTAGTATACCCCCATATCCTTTGCCATTTTCTGCTACCTTGTTCCAAACTACTAACTTCAAATAACCATCAAACACGGGAGTTTTGCTACCATCATATTCATGAGGTTCTGTGAGACAAATTATGTCTCTACCTTCCGCAATTGACCCTAACCCAGGTCCCCTCCTCCAAGGATAGCCTCTACAATTATAACAAACTAAACTTAGGTAGGCCTAGGTAGGGCTGGGTAGACCTGGGTAAGCCTGGGTAATAGAAGATTCATAAATATTTATAATCTCTTTTTTTCACTAATTAAAGAGTTTTTTTTCCCAATCAAGGAGTTATGGCTTATTTAGTGTCCCCCACCCACAACCTAGCCCTCTCTAGCTCTTTAACCATCATTTAATAGTAGCTTTTTGTAGATTTGCAAGAGATTTAGTACGACCATGTGAAGACTACAATTTCCATAATATAAGAAGAAGAAAAAATACACTAAAATTGTCATATTTCTTTTCATATCATATTTTACCATAAATAGTTTTATGCAACCACGTTGTGTTTTTATTACTATATATTTTATATATTATCATAACTAAAATTTCAATATTTGTCTGGGGATTATATCTAATAAATATTTCAAATAATTTATTAATCATGTGTTTTTTTTTAAATAATTTATTAATTATATTAGTATTAATGTAAGTTTATATAAATATTTAATTGGAATGTAATCTATATTTATTAAACTTAAGTAATCCAAAACTATGATAAAACTTAACTTTGTGGATTCCAATAGAAGAAAGGATTAAAAAGCAACCACAATCCTAAATAATTCAACTAAAAGCACCATAAATTTTTTTATATAAATGAAAGAGATAAGATTTGCGAAAATCAAATAGTTAATATTTGTGAAATAAGATATGTGAAAATGTAAATTCAAAGAGTTGATGTGTCGTCATTGTAACCACTCTTGATTAAAAAACTTAACCCCTATTTACATAAATTTAATCTCATCCAATTTTGGTTCTGCAGAAACATCGCCACATGGTGTATATATCATTTATTGTGGTTTTAATGTGATGAGTGAGGAGATCCATCGAAAAAAAAAAGATTTCAGGATTGAATGACACACAATGCATAAGTTGAAATTGATTCCTTTGGAGTGTTCATTTGACCATATAGAATACACAACGTAGGTTTAAATCTTGTATCTGGAGTGAATTAACAGACGCTCGAGCACATTACCTAGTTAGTTATTCAGAACAAAATAAATAGAAACATTGTTGGACAAACCTGCATGCTGGAACCATCGTGGCATTGCCCAAAAAAGTGATCATTCGTGACCATTGAAGGAAAGCCCAAATTGTGGCCTAGCTCTCTCAATTATATTCATAAGCCACATTGAATCAATGTTGGAGTAGCCTGCATGGTCTTCCCATCGTGTCACTGCATAGAAAATGGACCATTCATGACAATTGAAGGAAACTCCAAATGACAACCCCTCATCAGAAAGATTGGGTTGTCAGGTTAACAAGCGGTTATAATTATTCAATGAGAGTCCTCATGAGATTGTTTTCCCACAAAGACAAGATTTCTAAGTGCACCAGAGCGGCAATTGTTTCAGGAATTGTTCCATTCAGCTGATTAGTTGAAAAATTAATAGAACGTGTGCACTTCAACTCGTCAATATCGTGCAGGATAAATTGATAGAATGTATGCTCTTTAACTCATCAATATTGTGTAAGATTTGTCGAGAGAGTTAGTTTTCATGTGGAAGGTAATAAGAAGAGTTTGTTCGTGTTGTTGGAGGTGATATTGATAAAGTTTGATGGTGTGAATATTGTTGTCTTGAAATACATTTGGGCAAAGCTCTCATAGTGCAATTACCATAAATCTCCCATGCTGCAATGTAAATGTAGATGAAAATGTTTCAGAGGATGCAAGTGGATATTTGTATTAAGCAAGTCAAAAATACTTTATGTTGGTCAAGTATTTTTAGATTTTTAGAACCAATAAATCTGAAGTCGTTAAAGTCAAAAAACTTTCTTTGGAAATATTTATGTATTTAATTAAATATCGTTTATATAAAGGGTGAGAGTTTGTATTGGAAATATTTATTTATGTAATTAATTATATGTTTAAGTATACTTTCATGGATATATATATATATATATATATATATATATATATATATATATATATATATATATATATATATATATATATATATATATATATATTAAAATTATAGAAATAAAATAAAATAAAACCAAATTTTTATGTTATGGTGGCTTACATTTTGATGGCTTTTGCTTGTAAAGGTAGAGTGTAAAGGAAGAGGGAGCTTCCATTTGAGAAAAACGACATGTAACTGCGGACAAGATCAAGCTTCTACCAACCAAGGAGAGGAGATAAAGTCTTTCATCTCAGGGACCCATTCCATGTGACCGAGTGCATTTTAACAACAACACAATCACAATTGCATAGTTACTGAAGCCTTTATTTCCTGCAGCCTCTATTTCCTACATTTGACCATGGGAGACGGTTCCCTTGCGCTTAAATCTATGTACGCCTTGTATTCTTTAGAGGTTGGAGAATCGAAGCGAGAAATAATAGACAGAGATATATTTACACATATACCATAGGTATACTAGCTAGAAAAACATATGTACATGGGCTCACCAGCCCCAGAATAGTTCCTAGATCGCCAACCTAAACATGATATGTACATCACACACACACATATAGGGGTCATCCTAAGGTTGTTGCAAAGGCATTCATTTTTATGGTTACAAATGCTCATTGATACACCTATAATATGCAAAATGGAAAATTTACAACTCCACATGCTCCTCTCACTCCCTCTCCTCTTTTTTTTTGCATGTCAATCATAAGCCCTCTTTATGATCTATAGGTCCTTGCCTATCCATTTCATATTAATTTCATTAAAGAATTTCTACATCATTTAACCTAGTCCTTTACTTTCACATCATGAATTTTAACTTTCCTTTCATTTTATATTAATGGTGTTACAACATACATTTTAGGTTATAGAATGCACCTAACCTCTCTCAATACAATTAGACATCAAACGTTGTTTTTTTCATTGTATTACACAGAAAACATGTGGTTTATAAATATTTCGCACTCTCAAATTGTAAGAACAACTCACTTTTCTCATTTCAATTCCATGGACAAAAATTCTACATGTTAAAAATTTAAGCATACTTAAATTGTCTTACTCTTGACTCAGCACCGAGACAAACTCATAAGCCACCCTCAATTTCCCAATAAAACCCAAATATACATGATGTTTACACAAAAGCCATGATCTAAAATTTAAAGGTCACATTGGATTATCACACTTGCACATGAATATGTCTAAACAACAATACTAAAAACAGAGAATGAGCATGTGAGTAAAGAGTCAGGCCGTATAAGTAGAGGGCTTTGTGTTTTTCTTTCCAATTTTGTGTATAACCTTGTGAAACTTCTGTTGGTACATCCTTATGTGGTATAATTGAATGTGTTTGCACTATGTTAGTGTGCACCTTAGGTCACACATCTGGTATGATAATTAACCATGTATAATTTTGCACACCCGAAAAAAAGGAATGCATAGTGTTGCATCGACTGCACATTCTATGTTTCATGTTGAATTGCATTTCCTTTGGAACATTATCAATCTCCTTGCTATGTGGCTTATTCAAAGAACATTTCTTGCAATTAATCATTTATTTATCAATTTCGGGATCAACAATTCACATGTTTAACCTTATATATTTCATATTAATATAGAATTGAAATTTTAGGAGGAGAAGCACGAAAAGGAATATGAATAAGTAGGCAAATTTCTCAGGGTTAAGTAGTTTCAAGCAGGAAGATGTAATTTTTACCTTGAAATAGGGACCTCTACAAACTGATGTAGCATAAATGTATGATGTAAAAGAATGGACAAGTTTAAATGTTACACATTATTTGTTAGGTCCCTATAATACTAGTGTATCCCCTTGTTGTTGTTAGTGTAGCCCCCTTATTGTTATTGTTGTACCCTTGTAACCCCCATATTGTTATTATTTTTCCCTTACATTATTATTGTTAGGTCGTCTAGGATTATATTGTGGCCCCATGGACTTCTATATATAGAAAGGAGGTTTTGTCATCTGTATCATCGAAGAATTGTTCATTTATGTAATGTAAAGGATGTTTCCCCCTCGAAGTGGCTTATTTCTAAGGTGTTTATCTCTCTTTTCTTCTATTTTTGGAGCTAGTTTCATAAAATTTGGTATCAGAGCTTTTGATTCTAGGTTTCGCTACTCCAAATAGGCTATCGTGGAATTTTCGCTATAACTTTTTTTCTACGAAGGCTCAGAAGCTGAAATTTTTATCACTTGAAGCAGAAATCCTGAGGAACTTCCTGCAAACAAATCATATATTGGTTCGTAACATTTTCAGAGATATGATATGTGGAAGTTAGGGTTTTTCAGGCTCCTGAATTTCATCTCAAAGAGTTGACCATGGGAAAATAATCATAACTCTCTCTCAGAGCATCAGATTAGAATTATGTAAAAAGTGGTTGCAAGTACATGGACTATAGTTTCCTATGTATCAATTTGAGAGCCAAAGGAGGAAAAAGTGACACGTGGCATGCCATACAATTTCGCTCTACTGAACTAGTCCATAATTAGGTCATTGTGGAAGATTGGACATAGCTTTCCCTTGAAAAATCCAAATCAGGTCAGACCTATGGCATTCAAAAGAAGATTCAGAGGGCTACTACAACAATGAATTTTAGATATTGAAGATCCGAAATAACAGATATAATTCAGTTTCAATATCGAGCTCCTGAAGAGAAATAAAAAGGTGTGTATTTTTTAAAACAAGTTTGCATAACATTTGTTTGAAAAATCAGTTTGAAGTGATTCCAAGGAAATATTGAAGCATATATATCAATATTGAGTTATATAATGCTTCCCAAAAATAATTCCACACCCATTAAGCCCTGTTAAACACACGCATGGTAAATGGAGAAACTAAATACACACAGGGAAAGATAAGTGTGAGATACATTACTATTCACCATAAATTTACATTTATAGTACATTAGATGCGACCCTTGGATTCATCTTCCAAGGTCACTTGGACTCCTTTGTGATTGTTCGCCTTCCACACCTACCCATAGAGGATTAGGTGTCCAACATTCCCCCCTTAATCCGAAGGGGTATGTGTGAGTCCAAGAAGAGAGTTGTAATACAAATCTACAAAGTATGCATGGCAGCACTTAGGCTGAATCAACTCTCTGAAATGTTGGCATAAAGAGGTGGTTTAAGGATGACCACCAACACTAGAAAGCAACGCTTATTGTAGTTCCCGGAACTCTTCCAAAACTGGCAATAATCTAAGGGCTTCTACTAGAGGAAGTGTCCCTCATATTTGAAGAGGGAGACCTTCAACCTAGAAGAATGGAGGTCTACAACCTGTGATGGTTTAAGGATGACCACCAACACTGGAATGCAATGCTTATTGCAGTTCTCGGAACTCTACCAAAGTTGGCAAGAAGCTGAAGTCTTCTGCTAGAGGAAGTGTTCCGAATTCTTTGAAGAGGAAGAATATCAACCTCACATGGATGGTTTAAGGCTGTCCACCAACCAAAGGCATGCTCATGGGCATCCATGTCTCTGGCTACAACTCTGAATCTGGAATGACGAATTGTGGCTCAGGCTCGCTTGAACTGTTATGTCTCTGGCTACAAATTTGAATTTGGAATGAGAGATTGTGGCTCAGGCTCTCTTGATGTGGCTTCAAATCTTGTAGATGACCACCATTTTCTCCCCTGTCAAGTACAAGGTGAGATGGTGGCGAAAACTCAACTGCAAGATTGTTCAATATTCTAGAACAAGTTCTGACATGTGACTTAAACATCTTCTTGGTTGTTGATGCCCATTGCCAATAAGCGATCCATCCAAGATGAATCTTTGTTCTTGCAGGAGGCTTTTTTCTGAAGCATCTGTGTGAAGAATGGGTGTGTCGACCATAATGTTTGCATGGGTGAAGATCAAAAAAATGATCTTTCATATGGCCAACGCGATCACAGTGTTGGAATTTTACAATTTGTTATTGTTGTTGCTGTGGAAGAGGAGTTGGATCTGGAACAGCTGAAGGTAAACTGTCATAAAGAAATTTGGCACTCTGAAATTTGATGGGCTTGGAGTAGTCTGGAATATGAAAGGAAAACTCCTTGTCATATACAAGCCCTATTTTGTGCTTTTTATGGACAAGCTCTTCCCAAGGTCTGATGATGTGCTTGGGAAGTGCAGGCTGGATTTTTTCTTCTGCATGCAAATCTGCTCTTGAAATGGGTACTGAATGTGGATCAATCTCAACTTTATATTCTTGTTGCTGATGGGAGTCCCTTTCATTTTCTGAACAAAAACAGGTTCAGAATGATGACTCCGTTGTTGTAATTCTTCTTGCTGAAGCTGAAACTCCAACTGCAAAAATTCAATCTTTTCCTGTGCATTTTGCAGACATATTTGGATGTCAACAAGAGTGGTTTTGTTGATTTTGATAGTGTCACCAGTAGAATATTGTATCAAAGTTTCCAGGGACTCTAATACTTCATAAAATATGGCCATTTTACAAACAACTCAAACTAAAGAAATGAAGGGTGTCATATTCAACCGATAATGCACTCGTTTACAATGTAGACAAATTGCGAATATTCTTTAGTTTAGATTGATGTTCAAAATCAATGTGCTAGTCAACAACATCAAACTAAAATGTTGAATATAGCACCTCCAGACCAAGAAAAAGTGTCAAATATACCTCTAATATTGCGAGAAGAGATAATGATACTATCATTACTTACTATGCAACATTTTGTAATGCTAGAAAATATAACATGTCCATGGTGAGGGGATGAAAATGTTACACTCCAATAAATTTGTTCATGTCAATGATCTCCATCTCAAACTTCTGAATCAGTGTAGACACCGATACTCTCATATTACTGAGTCATGGCCTCATTCTTTGAATTAAATTCCTTTTCTTTAACAGTGGCGTTTACATTTGCCCTCCTTCTTGCGCCTTATAGTCCTTTCAAATTGATTCTATAACATTCGGTTTAGTCCAGCTCTGTTCGAGGACCTGAATAGTTCTTGGACAAATGAACTCCATGGGCCCGAATATTCGGAGTCCCACCTTGTTCGGTGCATTTGGTGCTTATCAAGCGCTTGCTTTGAGCGGAAGCCCAAATACCGAACTAGTTTATGGTTCCTTTCAGGGTTCTGTTCTGGCCTTGGTTTAATTCGAATGACAGGGGGCATGATAGTGCTATTAGTTATGGAAGAAAGCCTACGACTGGCCCTTCCTTCGGCGCTCAATGGCCTCAAATAAACATAGGGCTCAATCCTGTGATTACCTTATTGAGGATTAATGGTTCACAATTTCCAACTTCATTATGGAAATTTTATACCAAGATCCATGCTTGCACCTTTGAACAACGACATCATTTCTCCTCGATATCGTGAGTTCAATCACTAGGCTTGACCCAATCGCAGGCTATGACCAGGTTCATCCTTTCCTCTTCTCCTCCTCTCGAGATGCCTCCTGGCCTCAATCTCCCTGACTTGCAACCTTGTCAGAGGATTAACTCCTAATTCCTATTTGGAATTGGTGGATTCGACACTGTAGGATATATATGTGTATATGGAACGCTAGTGATACTAACAAAAATACTCTCACTTCAAAAAAATTATTATTGGGACTTGGATAGAGAACTGAGCATGGGGAGGATATTCATATTTTCTCCTGCAGCTCAGATATAGGGCTTGGTGATTTATAATAGAGACCAGTCTTTTCCCAGTTACCCTCAGTGATTTTAAACCATTTGCGGCTCTAACAACACAACATGATAGTGTTGTACATCCACATGAAACACATTGTTCTAGGAAAAGAAGCAGGACCGATTGGAAAATAATTGAGGAGTATTTCAGAGAGCAAGAGGAGCTGCTTATGTCGAGGAGGGAGGGAGGCTTCATATGGAGATTGTGTTGTGGGAGAAGTGGGGAAACCGTGCACTATGCCTGGACCCAAGAGTGGGGTTGTGGTGGATGGGCGAGGGGCCGAGCTACGTGAGCGGGTGTGAGGAGAGAAGGAAAGCCGACTACAGGAAAGTGCTGGTGTTATTATTAATGATCCACTCCGAGAAAATGCTTTTCCTGTCGGTGATGGTAGCAGTGCCGAAGATGGTAAGAATAATGTCACAGATATACAGGAGCCCAATTTGTCTGGGCAGGTGAATCCTTCAGAAGTCACAAGGAGAATGGAGGAAGCCAGTCGACAATACAGTGCCAGAGAGGGGAGGTGTTATGCCTATGGTTCAAACCCGAGAGGTTCGATCCTCCGACCTGTGAGATATAGGGCAGGATGGTGTGATGGGTGTTATTGTGCGGGGAGGAGGATAGCAATATACCAAGAAATATACAGTCACAGTAAGAGAAATATAACCAGAAATATATAGTCACAATAAGTAATCCACAACGAACACCAATATACAGTCATAGAGAGTAATATGCGTCCAACACCAATATACAGTCACAAAAGCCATTTAACATAAATTCCAGGGAGGCTAAAATGGAGCTGGACAAATCTAAAAATGCTAGGACCTCACCTGCAGCTCTGATACCATGTTAAACACACGCATGGTAAATGGAGAAACTAAATACACACAGGGGAAGATAAGCGTGCGATACATTACTATTCACCATAGATTTACATTTATAGTACATTAGATGTGACCCTTGGATTCATCTTCCAAGGTCACTTGGACTCCTTTGTGACTGTTCGCCTTCCACACCTACCCATAGAGGATTAGGTGTCCAACAAGCCCTCATAAAGCTATACTATGACGCATGAAGAGGAAGAATTGCAGTATGGGATATTAAAATTACGGTACCAAGTGCAACAAATTTCGATCTTACAAAGAGCAATCAAAGATGACATATATGGTTTAAAAGAAAAATGGAGGCTAAGTTGGATAGTTTGAAGGATCAAATCAAAGCTAATATGGATGATAAAATAGTGGAAAATCACATCGAGCATCAACAACAAGTTCTCCAACTCTCAAAGGATAACCTAACTTTGGTGCAGACTCAAATGAAACAACAAGAAGATCAACATCGTAGCGAAAGAAGTTCTAAAGCAGTCACAAAAACAAGAACTCGACAACCACCAAATCGATCAATTTCAGAGTATCTCAGTAAGTGGAAGAACTTACCCGTTGAAGATTCCACGTGGGAGGATGAGAATTTTATACAGAAGCATCCAAAAATAATCAAGCGTTGAGGGAAACACTTGTTTGAAGGAGAGGGGCATGCTAGGTCCCTATAATACTAGTGTATCCCCTTATTGTTGTTAGTGTAGCCCCCTTATTGTTATTATTATACCCTTGTAACCCCATATTGTTATTATTGTGCCCTTACATTATTATTGTTAGGTCGGCTAGGATTATATTGTGGCCCCATGGACTCCTATATATAGAAAGGAGATTTTGTCATTTGTATCATCGAAGAATTGTTCATTTATGTAATGTAAAGGAGGTTTCCCCCTCGAATTGGCTTATTTCTAAGGCATTGATCTCTCTTTTCTTCTATTTTTGGAGCCGATTTCATAACATTATTTACTTTTTCCACAATATTAACAGAAATCAACAACATAATTGTTGGTGAAATTACAATTTCAGATTGTTTAAATCATATTTTTGAATCATAAATCGATTCAACACCCTTAAAAACCTCCAAAGTATTCCAATTATGCAATCTCAACAACTAAAATTTGCAATTGCAGAACTTCAAACCAAATTTTAGAAGGTTAAAAACATTGAACATTTAGACTGATGCAAAATAATCATCACAAGCATTGGAATGTTAAAAAAAAATGGATGAAAGATTCAATTTTCTCTTTCAAGGCCTTTTGCTGGATTTTCCTACAGACCCGTAGATGAGAGTAAAAAACAAAAGGCAACTTTTCACGTAACCTAACTTCATAATATAAATCAATATACCAAGGAAAATATTATTGAAGCGGCTTCAGTCTACATTGTGTAACGAAAATGTTTCAGACCTCAATAATACATTCAGCGTTTTTAGGCCAACAAGTTCCCTTGTTAAAAAACCTATCAAGCACCAACATCTATTGAGGCTTTCTGAATGCACTCTATCAGTTCCACATGTTACATAGGACTAATAATATACATTAGAGTAAACTTTACTATATCTTTCCAAATTGCACAAGTAACATCGCTTACAGAGAAATACCAAATTTGAGGAATAGGTATTTTTTTCTAAGATATACAGTTATTACTTGCTATAAGTTGGGCTTCGGAGAAATAAAGTTGTATGTTGACTATGGAAAAGGAGAAACTGCACGTTATTTCGTTTTGTATCAAAACAAAATTCAAACTTACTATCAAGTCAATTGAGTGGTTGTCGCTAGTAGAGATGATCAGGAAATCGAGGAATAACAATGCCCTGCACAAGCTTGGCCATGAAAGTAACAAGCCTTGGATTCTTTGTGAGATCCATGTATTCTTCCTTCATTCCCTTAGGAGGTTCCCATACGAAATGATGAAGCAGGTGTCCCAACATAGACTGAACTAAATTAATACCCAATTGTGCATCAGGGGATATCCTACACTCTGCACTAAATGGAAGTAGCCTGTAATCATGGCCCTTAATATCAACATCTTCCTTAAGAAATCTCTCAAGCATGAAGGTCACTAGGTCCTTCCATATAGCTAGATCTTGAGCAATGGCCCACACATTTACATGTACATTGGATCCTTTGGGTATATCATAGACATCTATCTTGACATTCTATGTTGCTTTATGTGGAAGCATTAGAGGAGTGGGTGGATGCAAGCGGAGAGCCTCTTTGTGATGCAATGCAAGTATGGTAGATGAGGAAAATCACTCTCATTCATCACTTTTCCTTTCCAACCAATCTATCGAGCTCTTCATGTGCTTTTTTTTTGAGTTCGGGGATTACGAACAAGTTCAGCTATGACCCATTCTACGGTTATTGTTGTTGTATCCATACCTGTTGTGATCGTATACTGCAATACAGTACATGAAACAACTTATTGTCTCTGTCTAATGAATTGGTAACGTTGAAGAAGAATGGATAATAAGGGGTAAAGAGGCTTTATATCGAATAAAAGCCTAAAATCAAACACAAATAATGCAAAATGAAGGGAATGGATCTACTAGGGAGAAGGATCATCCAAATTATTATTAGTAAAATAGAGCTTTATTAAACCTTCATTGCCAAGAGGGATCCAAAAACTCAAGAACAAATATCAATGTATTTGAACCATAAAACCATTTAACTACATTGAGGCATTTTTTATCCCTCTCAAATCTCTCTAGCCTTCAGGTATGGTATGGGGAACCCCTTAATTAAATTGAAAATTAATGAATCATTGCAGGAATTGTATTGTAGGCTTATGGATTACCCAGAGGAGGCCAATAATAGTATCCTCACTAAGATCATATTTTTCTTATTGAGTGAGCAATGCATCCACAAAATGTTGTTTTGCACCACTCCTCTACCTGGCGAGTGTATGCTCTTCCATGATGGCTTTGGTGACATTGTCTCTCCTTGCACCATGCTTGGCGAACACACCCTCTTCCAATGGAAACATCCAACGGAGATAGGGAATGTGCTCAAACATGGTGAGGGAAGCCCATAGCTTAAACCATGTTGCAAAAATTTCCTTGAACTCCACGCCTTGTGGATCCATCTTCCCTTCTTCATTCATAAATATCTTCCCAAAAGCAAGCTTGGTGATATTGTTGAATGCCACAATTAACAGATATTTCTTCACCACCAAGGGCTTGCCGATTCCTTTTGTAAAAACAAAACAAACCCACAATTTTTAGCTCCTTAACAAATGACACCTTATACCAAAACTGCGTAGCCAAGAAAACCAAATTCACTAAAAATTTCTATGTTGGAAAAATAATACCGACCGAATCTCATGTAAACAACCTGAGAAAATTTCATACAGAAAAAGGGCAAAGACCCAAAACCCATTCACAAGATGTATTCCATTCATTAGCAGAGTCTGTCCCCGGAAAAATAACATTGTCATACCAATATCCAATCTTGTTGAAAACATTAAAATGGTGTTTAATTCAAAGATTAACAATTTTTAATGGATACTTCTCCCTATCATGGTGTCCTTCCCCTTAGAAAACTTCTCAAAAAAAATAAATTATTTTTTTTATTTTTATTTTCCTTTATTATTGCAATGTCACTAGTATGCTCTTTCCCAAATTAGTACTGGCTTACAATGCTCAAGAACCCTTTGGCTTCAAACAACTCGTTTTCACATCAAGGAAACTTATACCTACGAGGGGAAAAACATGTCTCTGAAAGATTTAAACTTTAGTGGGTGTGTTCGGATCTAAACCTTATTGGGGAATACCCTACCATGCTCAACCATCAAACCAAGATCTCTCATCCACAAAGAGATCAACTACTAGCAAATTCTAAGTCTAGAAAGGTCGTTTTGGAAGGGCGCCCAATAATTTACAAAATTTCAATTCATTTGGAGATTTTGAAAAAGAGAAAATTGCCTTGCAAAGTCGAGATGGGAATTTAATGGGCTGGGGCTCAAAAAAAATTCAAAAGATGAAAAGGCAACAATTGCAAACCCACCAAACTCTTCCCTAAAAATTAATGGAAAAGACAACAAGTTGGAAGCCAATGGACATAAGTTTTACAAAGCAAGAACAAGCACCCAAATTAAAATACCTTGTTTACCACAGTCATTGAATATGGATTCCACCATGGTTGCAACCTCGTCTTCCCTAATAGGCCTTAGGGCCTCCAATCTCTTTGGAGAGAAGAACTCCAGAGTACACACCTTCCTAACCTTGACATAATGAGGACCATAGCCAACCCAAATTCATGGATTTCCTATGGGTTGTATCTCCCACATTGGTCTGGATTGACGTCAAAAAAGTTTAAAACAAAGAATTAGTGATGGATGACCCGTTTCCCTACCTCAGCAGCACTACTTGGCATGCAATATGTGAGGCTTCTCTGAGACACCACACGAGGGTGATTGTGCATACTTAGTGGAGGCCGAATTGATTGCCTGGTAATCTTCGACATGAAAATCCTACTGAGAAAATTCCACAAAGGAGGGAACAACAATGTCGATCGACCCTCATTGTCATGTGGAACTGAACACAGTACAACATGGAGAAATGTGACCACTTCTCTGTCGAGGGAGAGGGCTAACGACCTTTCTTTCTCCAACATATTGGATGGGAAGCGGCTTGAGAAAGCATCATAAGGCACAAAAAACGGTGAAATACCAGAATGCTAGTGAATATGGGTGACGGATAACAGTGCTACGTGTGGATTTTTAGTTAGCCGAAGTAGGACACAATTGAAGCTTGTTAATTCGCCGAAGTGAACAATGTTTTCACTCGAAATACCATAGAGAGAACGCCTTCAACGTATAATATATATATATATATATATATATATATATATATATATATATATATATATATATATATATATATATATATATAAGGAGTGATATTTTGCGTCCATGAGACTAAAAATAGTCTATGGGACCATCAGTTCCTTTTCATATTTTGCAATTCAATCTTTTTCTTATTCAAATTGATGATGTTTTGGCCCAACTTTTCAACAATCCCATTACTGAAAAGACAATGCCAAGAAACCAATGCTAACATATTTCCATAAGATGTCTTTGAATGCATCACATTCCAAAATGAAATGTTTTTCTGATTCCACTGCCCGAGAGGTGCAAAATGTACACACCCATTCTTTCCAAGCTTCTTTAATCCTTAAAAAAAAATGCTATATATATGGATATTTTATAAAAAGTGTTATATATATATATATATATATATTAATTGTTATAGATATTGATAATTTAGAAAATTATATATATTGAAAAAAATTAAAATTTGTATAGAAGTGTTTATATTTACTTAACTTTTAAATTTATCAAATTTATTAATAAACTAAAATTCAGTTTTATTCATTTATATTATAAAAATTTAGAAGAGTATATTCTATCTGTAAATATTCTTTTATTGCATTAAAAAAAATTAAACTCATAATGGTGGGAAAAAAAGTAAAAGAGGGAATTTTGTCCTTAAGTGGGATTCATGTCAAAGCAATGCATGTTGTATGGTATTAGACTCTAAGCTAAGTAATTTTAAGTAATTCCAAATAAAATTAAGAATTAAAAAGTTGATTTGTTATTAATAAAAAACAATACACAACTATAAAAATAAGGTACCATAGCTGGTAGTACATGTCATAGATTTAAAAATATGATGTATAACTGATAAATTTGTATCAATTGTATGTTGGCTAGGTAATTGTGGAAGGGCCATATGCTTGTAGAGATTTCTATCAGGACTTTGGATAAACAAAATATCAAGTTAAGACATACGAAATCATGGGCCTGTAGTTGTACATACTAGTACAATGCTACAATAAAATGGTAGGAAGGTAGGTAACCTTGGGAGGGGTTTACCTATCCAGCAGCTAGGGGAGGGACGCCATTTGTTGGGCGCCCTCCGTGCCACTGTGGCAATTGGCCATGTAACGTGTCGATGCATGTACAACACGTGCCCGCATGGTAGCCAGGTGTGTTGTTGTTGTTGAGGGCCATAAATGCGGTGGTTGCCCATACATCTAGGGTTTCATTCACACCCTTTTCCTCCATGCCTCGTTCACTCCATGCGTTTTTGTTCGGGCTCGGAGGTTGCGCACTTAGCTCCATCGGTCGCTGTTGGGTGTGGCGCCAGTGCTGGTGCACCTCCACCGCCATTGTCACGATGCTCTGGATGGGTTATTGTCTGGCTGGGGTTTCAATCTTGCTATTCTTGCGCCCCATTGTGGACCTGTTCGGTTCCTGTGCCCCTTTATGGACTTGTTCGGTTCCTACAACTGTTTCATTTTGCTCCTTGGCTGTTGGACTTTGCTCCTCAACTGGTCAATGCTGTGCGGATTTGTCGACGGCTTCGTCCCTTGTGTTCGTTTGCAGAAGTTCATGGACGGTGCAAGTAAATTTTGATTTTTGCAGGTAAATTTGGTTTTTGTATGCATTTTTTCCAATTGCTCTGCATTTTTCCTAATTTGTGTTCATTTGTGTTTTGTTGCAGGTAATGCCGAAGTCTGGCGAGGTCTGGCTCTATAGTTGACTTCTGCACCTCGCGGTAGGAATTCTATTCCTACCAGACAACTATTGTGTTTTTTAACACTTAAAATCATGTGTTTTTGAACACTTTAATTCTTTTTTGGAATATTTGTCTCTCTGGGTTTTAGAATGGGTTGGGTTTTAGTAATTTATGGGTTTTAGAATAGGGTTTTTAGAAATACTATTTTGGGTTTTAGAATAGGTTTTTTATAATTACTTTTTTGTTATTTTAAGTCCTTTGTTGATTCATGCTTTCTGCTATATTTTAGATGATATGCATTTCTTTGGGTGTATAGTTTGGTTAATTTATTTGAGATTTGTATATTACTTAGTATACCAGTTAAATAATGGTATTCTTTGTGTATGTTGGGTGTATGTTGTGAATAAAAGTTGTGAGATAGAGGTGGTTGATCATGCATTCCTTGCACCAAAAGCTTTATTAACTCAGAAGTTGGCTTCAGGGTGCAAGTTGATGTGAGAGCATCTCCCTCACTTCAAGCTATTTTCTTGTGATGCCTTGGGGGCTCTTTCTCTTGTGGTTGATATCTATGTAATGTTCCTAATTGCATCTTATCTTAGTATATTGACATATCCCTATGAATACTCTATTTCTCTATAGCTTCATACCTCAATGAATACTCTTTTACTGTCTGGCTTCCTTACTTATGATTCTTATCTATGTGAATTTCGTAATTACATGCTATCTTACTATAGTTGCATATCACCAGGAATACTCCCCTCTAAAAACTTATATTTGAAATTTTGTAGCAAGGTGTTGTGCATAGTCTCCTTCATAGTGTATTTGTATTTAGTCTTTTTTGTTATTAGTAGCATATTTGTATTGAATCAATTCTGTTATTTGATCCTTGATTTTGTGTGTGGCCAGATTGAATGCATAAGATTCAGAGCTGCAATAACATGTTATTAATTGCTTCACGACAATCACTTGGCCAAACCCACTTTGTATATGCTCTGTAAAAAATGTCTAAAGCAGGTGTTAGCAAAAGCTTCTACCATTTCATTTCCTTCCATTCTTAGCCCTGGAAATCAGTAAGAAGCGTTGCTTTGATGATTATTTGGTAATGTGTTATTTCTGCAATATTTCTCCCTTGGTATTCAATTTTATGCTATTGAGTTCTGGAACTTTTTACCATAGATTATAGCTTAATTCGTATAGGTAGAGAAGCTCTGTGTCAGAATGCTCTTAATAAATATTTCTTATGGCATAGTGATGAAGTAGAGTTTCAGAAGTTATAAACTGATCATAGGCTTTTCAATTATTTTTCTTTCCATTTGCCCATATGACATTGTATTTTAATTTTGGACTTATGAGTGAATTCAATATTGCATACAACAAATTAACACCTCCATCATCTGATATTTACTAATCCTTACAGTTGTTCTGTTTGTTTGAACGCCAAACGTTTCGTTATGCCAAACCAGGGTGGCTTATCACTCTGAATAATAACTACTCTATGCCTAACCGTGCATCCTAACATTAGGAACCCTTGCATAACATATACATGTCTTTTGATGTGCAACAACTTGATTGATGAATTGAAGATCAATATCCTTCAATAGCTTGAAGGTTAATATATTTCATCCTTCTTTATTTAAGCTAACTAAATAAAATAATGTAGTATAATAAATAGAGTAAAGTACCATACTACCACAAGGAGGAAGGCCCAAGCTAGGATTTTTGGAAGGGACTTGGAGTTGCTACCTGCTTTTTAAGAAAAACCGGGAAACTAGGATAGGGAAAGAAGATAAAGAGGAAGAAAAAGAGCAGGCCACTCTGTTAATTATTATTAGTGGCATAGATTTGGGAAGAATTTGTTTTCGAGTTTGATTAATTTGATTTGCAGCAAAGATAAATAAGTAGCTAAGAAAATAAAAATAAAAAAAGCAATGTTGGTTTATTGACCTCTTTCCTCTTATGTGGGTTATATAATTTATGAAAGGAAGGTGCATAATTGAAAGGAGAAAAAATGCAGCCTTGCTAAACCTCTTTTGAACCAAATGAAATCATCAAACAACAAGCATTTGATTCATTTCATAGCTAAGTGAAAATCACTAGCCACATGTTAATAAATTGAGTTTTTTTTTTTTTTTTTAACACTATCTGCAATATCTATATTAGTAGAATCTGTGCTCTTGGCACAACAATTTACAATCAGAAGTTTGAGAGCTGATTCTGTTTGGTTTGCTCAAAAATAGCCTGAGTCTGTCGACTCTTTTGTACCAATTCTCATTTACATACATCCAGAATCTTCTGTGTATATAGTGTCTATAGAAAAGTCCCAGAATTTTACAACATTTAGTAGTCATTCCAAAAAAGAAAGCTGAAAAATAGACTAGTCATCCTAAAATTAAATTATGATGTTTTCTTTTGAAACCTGGTTCAGGTCTGGTATTGCTGGTGCCACATAGTGTGCTGAATTTGCTGCATAAGCTATGGGTTGGTCTCGATGTCCTTCGTCTCTTTGACTAGATTGAATTGAAGCTAGTTGAGAGAAAATTCCAAGGATGTCCTCTCTCAGGCTTTGAATTTGACACTTCAGAGTTGACAGAAGGAAGTTTCCCAACCGAAGGGACCTTCATAACATGGTTTATGAGAACTCCATAACATGGCTATGTATTAACTATTTATGAGAACTTTATATTGCACATG
Source organism: Pinus albicaulis (assembly GCA_034641835.2). NCBI lineage: Eukaryota > Viridiplantae > Streptophyta > Pinopsida > Pinales > Pinaceae > Pinus > Pinus albicaulis. The sequence continues at coordinate 772,069,419 of CM076569.1, forward strand.
TCACTGTGCTATCACAGTGGTTGTATAAGGAGGTATGCTTTGTTGCATGTTGTGTGTCGATAGATATGTGAGATATGGTTTGCAAAGTATGTTGAAAACATTTGAATTATACTTAGTGTAGTAGAGGAAATCTTGGAGCTATTAAGATAAAAAAACTCCAAACATATATAAATTTAGAAAATCTTCATAAACTAAAACATATAGAAATTTAGAAAATCTTCATAAACTAATAGAACTAACAGTATATAGTATCAAAAAAATAACACATCTAACAACATTGTCTTGTCATTCTGTTAGAATGTTCCATTATAATAGACTATAGATTTTCCTTCCTTACAATGCAACATACAGTATGGAATAAATCAACCTTCATGTGACAAGAAAAATAAACAGTCCATCCAAAATCCACATCATAATGCAGTTACAACCAAAAACATATAATACCCCTATTCTTTATGGCCTTGAGAATTTTCAGTGCCAAACCCTAAGTTTCCTGATTGAGCCAAGTAGGTTGGCATCCCTAAGAAGGGTTGATTAGGTTTCATATGCTCGACGTTGTGTTGCAAAAACCCTTGCTTCCTTTTTTTTTTAGACTCGACTAGGATTTTTATATAGCCTTGTGAGGTGAGTAACTGTGAGCTTCGCTCCAAACGAAGACTACTAGCTATTCCTTACTTCTTTTTCATTGAAACTCTTTCCACTGGTACCTTTAGGAATCGCCCAAATAACTTCTCCACCCCCCACCTGCATGTCATTGCTTGGCACTTCAGTATCCGTGGCACTTGACTGAACTATATTGTTATATTCATCTAGTGCCTCATTATGTGCTTCATCTTCTTCCATTGATCTATTGTCCACAAAAAAATGAACAATTTCACTGTTCAATTCAGCCAGTTGTGAAGGCATGTTCATACTTTGTTCATTGGTTCTTGAGAAACTGTGTTCGTTCAAATTAATCATGGCTTCTGCCAACCATGATGGTGGATTTACTTGGCTTGCAAATTCCAATTGGTCATTTTCAATGCCATTAAAAATATCATAAATTTCATTTTCAACTACATCTGCATTATTCATTTTCAACTACATTTGCATTAACAATATCAACAATTTCATTTTCAACTACATATGTATTGTCAACTGTATGTTTAACAATGTCATTAACAATATCAGCAACAAAAGTTCCATGTGCTTGAGTTGGTAGAACAACCTCCATGTTGTTATCAATTTGTTCATGAATATATTGTGTTTCACATACCTGCTCATCATCATTAGCATATAACTATCCTTGAGAGAGGGAAATTATATTACCGACTGCAATCGCATCAACATGTTCATGTACTTCTTCTTGCACTTCAACATTTGTTTGGACATGCTCTTCTTCCTAACCATCCACATGAAACGCTTGTCTACAACTAGTATCATGCATAAGAGCATCATAATTGAGTGGCCATATTCCTGTCCTCTTAAAGCCAACCTTGATATTTGATGGTGTCAGAGCGTTTTTAAAAGCCTTACTTGTAAGCTCTGCTAGCTCGAACCTTTTCACCTCAACACTTGGATTATTTTCCACCCATGCAGCACGCTCTGACCTAAAATATTTCTTGGAAGGGTCAAACACATTAACATCAAGGGGTTGCAATCTGTGAGTGGTATGAGCGGACAATGTTAAAAGTTCAATGCCCAAATTTTTTGCTTCCTCAATTGTTTGTACAACCATGTGGTTTCCATGGCCATCTAATATCAATAGGTGTATGTTATTAGGTGAGACACCACCTGGCACAGATGCAGCAAAGTGGCAAAGAAAATTTAAAAATAGTTCTTTAGTCATCCATGCATGGGGATGTGCAGCCATGCATGCTTCTGGTTCACAATTTTGTATATAGTTTTCCAACTGATTTTTACCTTTGAATAGATAAAATCCTAGGACTGAAGCACCAATTACATTGACACAACATAAAATGGTTATCCACTCCCTGATCTTAGGCAAAATCTTTGGCACGTTTCAACTGCCTCTCTTGGAAATTACCTGCATGCCACAATTTCTTCCCGCCTGTAAACTTGTTTCATCACAGTTCCATATATGGTCTGCACCATAAGAATGTTTATCGTATGCACTAGAAAGAGTTTCATATAGCTTACATACAACTACAGGGCACAAATTTAATGCTTTGTCTCTATCAAGGCCCTCAGTTGTACGCAATACAAGGTCTGGATGTGTTTTTTTAAACCCAAACCACCATGATTTACCAGGAAACCCATCTTTGAATGGGTTTAGCCTTCCTTGACAGATTTGAGCAACTGTGGATTTGAGTTGTATCAACTCTAGCCCATGTCACAATTAGGCCATTTCTTTACACCACTCAACCACCTCAGCCTCCTCCTCTTCAGTCATAACTGTAACAGGCCCTCTACATTTTGTGTGAGTGAGCCCATTTATCCAATAATGTATTGATGAGGGAGGAATACTATGTTTCTTAGCAGATGCCCAAACAGAATATCCATTGAACTCTATGTCGTTAATTGCAGCTAACATTTCTTATTTTGTCCAGCCTCTTATAGCAACGATCTTTTTAGTTGAAGTTTCCCCTTGGACTGTGGTTGATGGTGGCTCTATGAGTGATGGCATGACAACATCAGCTTCAGCCGCATGGTCATCCTAAACAACATTTCTTGGAGCATTGTTGACAGTGACATCACCTGTCCTTTCTTCATCTGATGAAGTGCATCGCAACTGGGCACCCCTGGTCACTCTTCTGCCACTTCTCCTTGTACGAGCTACATAACCAACTCTTGCCATGGATGCAACTACCTGCATAATTATTGCATGCATTCAGTTAAGAATAATTGAAAAGAATGCTTTCATACAAGCCAAACATATCTCTGCTTTATTACAGGAATCATCAACATGTATGTTACTAGCAGCTCAAGATATTTTCATACATATGGATTTTTGACAGTATCCTTAAAAAAACAAATCTATAGATGGAATTAGTTGTATGTCTTCAAATATATCAGTGATTATTGTTTTGATAACTTGTTTTTACACTTAAAATACAATAACTATTTCCATAACTTGTTTTTACACTTAAAATACAATGATTGTTTTGATAACTTCTTTATAAAAGCTAGTATTGTTTAGGGTTGTTTGGCTTTACAAATAAAAAGGGACATGTTTCATTTTTAGTTGACTACATGCAAAACCAGTTTTAAGATAGCCTCACGGAACCTTTTGATTATTTGAGTAGTTTTTTTTTATTTAGGATTCTTTCTTTGCAACTTTCTAAGATTGAAAATAATGTTTAATCTGGTAACATCATCTCTTACCATTTATAATAGTTTATAACAATTTACAGTGTTGAGAGGCCTTACTTAGGCACAAATAAGAATAACAAAGCATCCAGAATCAGTATGGTTAATAAAAGTATGATATAGAGCTCCATTACAAGGAAGAAATAACATTATTTTGATTAAGATAAAACAATTTGAGTATAAAAATGTTAGGTTATTTTTATTAAGATAAAACAATATGTGTAGAAAATTCTAAGGAGCCCACCAAGCATTAGAAATCAGAGCCCACCCAGGATTAGAAAAGTCCAGACGAGCATAACTCTGTAGAAGCATTTTAAGCTTAGATTTGTGTGTTCATGCCCAAGGTTTCTGAATGCCTTTCCTTCTGTTACCCTTTTCTTATTTTATGTCTTGTCATCTTTGATTCCTATGCTCATCTAATGCAGAAAGATATGTTGACTTCAAGTTCAAATGATACAGCTTCTATGCTCAACTATTGCAGATAGATATGTTAACTTCAAATGCTATAGCTTCTATGCTCAACTATTGCAAATAGATATGTTAACTTCAAATGCTACAGTTTCTATGCTCAGCGACTGAGATATTTTCCGCAGGCTGACTTAATGATATACTTTTTTACACAAATGATGCAGTTCCTTAAATATTGTGAATGATTTTCTTATGTTTTGTTTTTGGTTATTTTTTCCAGCTTCTATGCTCAGCATGCATATAAACATTCATGGGCTTTCATGAAACACTTTGGGACTAGATAGAAATATATAAATATGGGGTATATAGTGCAATTTAAGCTAGCCTCACGACACCTTTTGATTAGTTGAGTAGTTTCTCTGATTTAGAATTCTTTCTTTGCAACTTTGTAAGGTTGAAGTGTAAAGAATGTGGCTCACATGCAGACAAGCATTTAGAAATCTAATTTTCTCTGAGATGTGTCCAAACCCCTTTGCATATTTCTACTTTGCAATTCCATTCACCATAAAACCCACTGCATTCTAGACTCCGGAGGATCACTTATTTTTCCGCTTATAAGGATGCAACTGTTGGGAAAATATGACCATAAAAGTGCCTGTTATACTACTTGTTCAGGTTTTTCTAGTTGTTGTACTACTACTCCATATTTTTCCAGCTATTTTACTTGGCCTACGAGAGTTTGATTGGATTTTTTACACTGAGGGATTTAGCCTTTTGGATTACTGAGCCTGAAATGAATTCCAACTAGTACAAGTCTAAAATTTGTTTGTCATTTGAAGTCATTTTGTACCCTTCCTTCCCCAGATAACATGACCTACGTTCTTCCTTTGCATTGGTCATAAAATGGTGGTATTCCAACTATCTAGTGTTTCATAACTCCACATCTATGTTTTTCTAAAATCCCTGTGGAGGTTATTATGATTTTATGCTAATTATATAGCATACATGATGTAATTAACATCTATATCCTCCCGTTTTTAATATCCCTCAACATCAAAATTCAACTATTCCTAATATCCTCAAAAAGTTGGCATCATCAAGCAAATTCGCACTCCTGAAATGAACGGGCCCAGGTGATAGGGAGAGTTAAGCGTAGGTTTATAGTGAACCAAATTGAAGGTAAATGGTATTGGATGTAACAATTAAGTAGGCCTTGGATTAATATGGCACTTATATTGGGCCTTCAGTCGATCTGAATTCTCTTCCTACAATACTTTAATTTTACAAGACCTACAGGACCTACAAGACTTTGATTTTGTAACAACAACATATACAGTGTGACATAGTTGCTCATATCTTCTTGTTTCCCCGATTAAGTGATGTGAGCTTTACATTAGATGCCACCAATTTCACATTGGTAGAACATTTAGAGACAAAGTTACTTAAAAGAATACTTGGCTGCTGGCAATATCCAAACACATGATTATTGTAAGTGTGCAGAAATAAGAAGCCCAAGTTTCTTTCTCAAGTAAGTTTTAAACCTAAGTCTTTAATTTCTAATCTATGACATTGTTCTCTTGAATCATTTTGACATGCAGTCAATCTACTATCTCCTATTTTCCGTTGCACCCACAGTTGCCTCTTTAATTTCTAATCTATGACATTGTTCTCTTGAGTCCTTTTCACATGCAGTCAATCTACTATTTTTCGTTGCACCCACATATGCCTCTTTAATTTATAATATATGATATAACTGGATATCTTCCCACAGATGGCTCTTTATTTTCTAATCTATGATATAACTAGATATCTTCTAATATCTTCTGGGTCTTTGTTGCCTTTAGCTCTGCATTCAACTACAATCTTTGTTAATTTTGTTGTTGTATATGTAAATTTTGTTATACATTTTGTTTGCTAATTTTGTTGTTGTATATGTTCAAACTTACAGAGAATTGAGTTGCTGATGTTTTTGAATAGTATCACATAGACAAACTTATTATACAATAAATTATACATGCTCTATGATAGATGGTAGCCAAAAACATTTGGGAATACACAGTAATTTTGCAAGTTCTTTGGTTGCTGAGGGTAGCCTTAAATTTTGCAAGTTGTTTGGTTGTTGAGGGTAGCCTTAGCTCTGTTATTGGACCTAGTTGTAAAGTGCACTGCCTAGAACTATTGATAACATTCATCTCCTCAACTCAAATCAAAGGAGAGAACTGTAAGAACACTGAAATAAAGACTTAGAAATGCAAATAAGAAAACTGAAATAAAGACTCAAAAATGAAAATAAAAATGTAAGAAAACTGAAATAAAGACTCATAAATTAAAACAAAATTGTAAGAAAATTGTGCTGTAATTGAAAAAACTAACCTGAATATACCGTGAAATGTTCTGTGGTGGTTTGTCTCTAGGGTTGGTGAATAGTTTGAATGTGAAACATGTAACTTCAGTAGTGGTTGAACTTCTTTTATAGTTTTTTGCAGTTGAATTTAATTGGTGTCAATGATGGACATGGATTGCAATGGTGGACATGGATTGCAATGGCTTCATTTTGCATGTGTGATTAAGATTGAATTTGATGTGATCCAATGGTTGGGAATTTTTTTTGTTGATCGATGTGTTTTGATCTGTTTTAATGGGAAATAGAATAGGTTGAATGTCATTTATTGAGGGTGGGTGCCATTTATTGTACACATTGGGTTTAAATGTTGTTATTGGGTGGGTGTCATTTATTGAACACAATGGGTTTAAATGTTGAATAACACAACAGTTATGGTTGACATACATTTATTTTTATTATGTGCAGGTTTGGATATTTACTTGTGATAGATAACATCAGGGGTGATCAAAGGGGATGAAGTGACTGCGTTGTAGTACTTCTTGAATTGACCATTTTGGAAGGATAAATGGTTTTATGAGTTTTCTGGAATTGACCATTTTGGAAGGATAAATGGTTTTATGAGTTTTCGAGTTGAGACAATAGGATTTGTACTCTTAATACTTATTAAACTATTACTGGACAGTTGTGGGCCCAGTCAATGACTTGGGAAATTTTGGACATAATTTAATATATATTTGGACTTCAAGTTATTTCTTTTTGTTTAATTATTGGTTGCATATATGTCAAATTTTGGTGGGTTGATGGGACCAGTACTATAACAATTACTGGTCCCTACACAACATTAGACATCTCTCCCCTAGTAGTTGCTCTTGCTTCGCATTCTTCCGTCCTAATGAGGTAGGTGTTTTGAGAAAACAACGTGGCCAATATTCATACTGTAGTAGCAAGTAATTTCACATGGACTTCAGAGAAACGAAAGCTCCAACTCTTGTCTCCATACACATTCGTACACTTAAACTTTATAGTTGGAAATCGTCATTGTTGTCGAGTACATAGTGGAGAGTGGGTTTTACAATTCTCTTTATTAATTAAAATAATGATGGAGTACATTGAAATCTTCTCATGCCATCATTACATAATAATATATGATAGATTTAAACCAATAATATTCCAAATAAATGAAATTAAATATTATTTAAAAATAATAAATTTTAATTTATAATATTAAACTTTGGACATACCTTATCAATGTAAAATTGAATGTGTAATATCCTACTTACATGAGGTATAATAAAGTTGGAAACTAAAGTACAATTAAAAATTTATAATAAATGCATTGCAATGTAAAGCTAATTTTGATAAGTTGACTATAATTTAATTAATTTTAATTATTATCGAAATAAATTTATAGAAATTGTAAGTATCATTGCTTTTGTACAATAAATATATGTTTCCATACCAATTCAGCTAATAAAAATTATAAAGGTGTATATATTTTATTGTTATAGATTTGAATTTGTAAAATGTACATAGTTTACCCTTATAAATTTGATGAGTTGACCCAAAGAAACATGTATTTCTTAACTATAATATCCACTCGAATAAATTGAAAAGTGTTAGAAAAATTTCGGAAAATTTTGAATTTATTTGTAGAATAAAACAAGATGTAATTGTTTACTTGGCGTGAGGATTCCAAAATACATACGTCACGCATAGACCGCATTGGATGACTCAATTGCAATGCAATAATGCAGGAAAGGGGCCACTATTCTCCCCTATAAAAAAAGGCAAGTCGACAATCAAGTCGTTATATCATTCCTCACTGCTTTTATTTTATTTTTTCTAACTATTGATATCCAACTGTATGGAATTGTTGTAGAAACGCCATCCATGTTTTGTCTACCCTCACTAATCATCGCTAAAATAGTTCATCTTCATATCACGATACCAAATATTTGTCACATATTTATGAATCTATATCGCCATTGTATAGAGTACAAACTTGAGGGTGGGTTGTATAGTACTCATTAATTAAATTAATGGTGGAGTATATTAAAAAAATTTCTTGTCAGCATTACAAAACAAGGGAGGCTGCCAAGCAGCGAGTCCCTGCCGTTGAATTTTGAAGCCAAATTCCCAAAAACTTGTCCACAGCTTATACCTTTGCCAACTGCCGGCAGTAAGTTGCAAGTTATTTCTTCTTTTGTAATCTGCTCCAAAACTATCTGGCAGAATCAACCCAATCACTGCAACAATCTTTAAAACTGTCTGATATTGCAGCCAACCCAATCACTGCAACAATCTTTAAAACTGTCTGATATTGCAATTTAACATTTTTAGTCAGAAAATGAAAAAGAAAAACATTCAATGAAGTGAAATACTGTAACTTGTTTTACCAAATTTAGTAATAAAAACTCTGTTTTGTCAAATTTTGGAAAAGGTTGACGAAGTGAAAAAAGTCATAAATTTTTAAACTTTAATGTCTGGAAATTTTGCATCGATCCAGCTGTAAAAAAAACATAAAAACATAAAAGATATCCAATAAGTAAAATTTCAAACATATGTTTGTCAAAATCTGGAAAAGGTTATATTCTATAGCTGATACTTTATGACATTATACACATTCAATGAAGCAATTTTTCAAAAACCTCTGTTACGTCAAATTCTGGAAAAGAGGTTAATGTAGCAAAATAATCTAATTTGTTAAATTTTGGGAAAAATCATAATGACTGAGCTAAAACATATTCAGTAAAATTCCAAACCTCTGTTTTGTCAAATTCAGGGCAAAGGTCATAGTTTATGGTAAAAACACACTCAATAAAGTAAAATTCCGCAAGTCTCGTTTGTCAACTTCTGGAAAAGGTTATCGTTTATGAGCCTTCGGGGTTTATAGAACCTCTCAAACATTTACTTGGTTCATCCATGAATTTGGCAACTACAGTAAGCATCTCAAGTATGACAAATAAAAGGAACAAAAAATCAACAAATCAGCGAAAACTTTTCGCTGTTGTTTTATCTCAATCTGAGGATTCAACACAGGGACCACTAGAGAGCTATAATTTTTTCGACCATAACATTGTAAGTTTACTCCTTCTCTCTGCTTTGTATCTCTGAATAATTTGGGATTAAGCTATTGAGTGTTCACACTGGATCTCATATATTAAATGGATCATATGTACTGATATATGCTATACGATGCAATGAAAAACGAGAACTTAGCTAATATAAAGTTTTTAAAGCGAAGATGAAAAGTAATAACTTCGCTAATATAAAGTTTTTAATATCGTTCAAACTTAGAATATAACAAATAAAGTAAATTTAGCTTACATGACTGCCAAGTGTTTCAACCCACCGTTACCAAGTTTTAATATTTCATGGACACACCATATCTTTCACCAATTTCAATCCTCTATCGCGGGAAATGTTACTCTGTAGTGTTCCAAGAGGGAGGAATCAGCTCTGAACTTCCAATGTGCTTCGGCTCTGTATGCAACAGAGTTCCAACTGTGGCGATATATGAGAGTTGCACACACGGAAACAAACGGGAAACAAGCACCACGGTTCCACAGCACCACGGTTCTGGTTCACCAAGATCACAGTGTGCAAGGTTAAGAGCATACACCAGCTGAGAGAACACGGATCAAAGGTAATCCCTTGCTCCTCTGTTTCTTCTGAAAAAAGTTAAATCGGCAAATGCGAATACATTATTTGGGGAAATTTGGATATGTATTGCAGGTTGTGGCGCCACGGTGTTCACACTGGTTAACAAATGCCGCTAGACCCAGCTGTCAATCAAGCCTATAATTGAGATAATGCAGGGCCATACTACATTCTATGTGATAGTCACATAGTATGTGTTCTGGTAGGCTGAAGCTGGCAATTATTAATATAGTTTTAGCTTTGTTCAAATGTGGTTCCTGGGTTTTGTTCCATCAAATGCCGAGTTCCTATTTTTCACTCGTTCATGGTACACAAGCATGAAGCACATTCTGCAAAAACAATAAATTCCTCTTTTGACTGCCAAGTTTTCTGCCAATTTAAAAACAATTGCCGTGTTTTGTAATGAAGGATTTATTTTTCATCCAAATTGCAATTTTTATCTGGGTAGGGTAAGTTGAAGAGTTTATCTCAATTCAACATTTCAAGTTGAAGGTTTTCCTTTGAGTATTTTAATAATGTTTTGAGAGATTCCACTCATGTCATGATCCCAATTTTTTTTAAGGTAATCTCTCATTTGTTATTTCAATGGATGAATTTTGTATTCCTATTTTTATAGCTGTTCTAACTCATAAATTTCCATTCTTTTGAAAATTTGGATAAGTACTTTAACTATACCGGCTTGGGAGAAAAACTTGTCGTTTTCGAAGGTTGTTACGATGTTTTCCTAATTATGAAAACTTGTCGTTTTCGAAGGTTGTTACGAGGTTTTCCTAATTATGAAATTTTATTTCCTTGAATAGGACAATCTTCAGTTCGAGGTAGGACAATCTTCAGTTCGAGGTTGACTTACAGGATTTCCCAAAATGATTAGAATTGTCTACAGGGTTTTGTCATCTAAAATGAAAAATTATAAAATTCCCTTTTGAATTCTTGCAACGACTTACAATTTCATGCCGAATCGTCCTAGGATTCCTTAAGGATTTATATTCATAAAGTACAAGTATTTCCTGAAAGAACGACCGTGTTTCGGTGTTTCGGTTGTCATGGACTGTCATTATTATTTGTGAAACTCTGATTGATATTCAGGATTATTTGTGTTTTTCCAGTTCCAAATTGCAGTTCACTTACCGCCAGTTCACCAGTTAATTCATTTATGATTCATGGGTTAATGAGTTATCAAAATGCAACAATAATAATAGAAGGCCAGTCCAAATCGCAGTTCACTTACCTCTTTTGAATCTGATATATATATATATATATATATATATATATATATATATATATATATATATGCAGATAAATGTTTATGTTGTTTCAAGTTTGTTGATGCAAGTCTTTTCACCGAACGAACAAATCAGCCACTAAGATCCATCGATGCTACTCTGAAAAATAAGTGCATAGCTGTTGCCCTAAAGATCTGAAGCTCCATCGCTCCATCATGGAAAAGTCTGAAGCTCCATCATTGTATAGTTTGAAGCTCCATCGCTCTGCATACAAGTTTGAAGCTCCATCGGCCGTGAACAATACCACTGAAGCTCCATTGCTCTGCATACAAGTTTGAAGCTCTCGACCGTGAACAATAAGCAACCCACTGAAGCTCCATCGCTCTGCATACAAGTTTGAAGCTCCATCGACCGTGAACAATAAGCAACCCACCAACCAATCTTTTTCTTGTTCCGAAAAGATTGACACCTATTACATTCTTTATCTTGTTCCGAAAAGATAGACACGTATTACATGCATAACTGGTGGCACTGGCACAGGGAGACAGAAGCGGTGGCACAGGGAGGAGAACATCAAAGTTAGAACATCAAAGTTTAACGTTCGGAGTACAGCAAACCAATGTCACGATTTAATACCAGCGTTAGTTTGCAATCCTGAAATCTCAGGGGCTAATAAGAAAAAAAAATTTATCCTAAGTTTGCCCAGATCTTGCCTCGATACAAGGCCAAATAGTATTTGTCCAAACATTTTATGCTTCCTAACTAATGCTAGCATTAGTCGATAAGAACTAGAAAAATAGGAATCAAGACGAATGAAGTTAACATTTAACCTAAGTTTCGATAGGTTTGGCCTCGATATGAGGCCAAATAAGACCTCCAAATTGTGGATTGGTTATAAGACCTCCAAATTGTGGATTGGTTCTCACCGGCGGCAGGCAATTGTGGATTGGTTCTCAGCGGCGGCAGGCAGAAAACTGTCTTTAAAACTTTATATTAAGTTAAATGGTTCGATCTCATTTTCCTCCGGGGACTAATAAAACACCCAAAAGCGATTGCAATAGTCCCTGCCATGCCGCAGGCGGCAGGGACTAATAAGATGTGAAAGATTTGAACCAATAGTATTTCAGATAACTGAATTTAAATAAATAATAAATTTTGATTGATAATGTTAATTTTTGAATAAGATTAAAAAAATGGTCAAAGGAAAAGTAATATTTCAATGCAAAGCTCAATGCAATATATCTTGTTTGTGCCAAGTATAATATATCGTGCCTGCAACAGGTACAATAAGGAAAATAGCTACAAAGAAGCATGTATTATTTGTAGTAGTATAACTATTGTTTTTTAGATTGTAATCCACATATTTGTTATGAGCTTGTACTTTTTATAATTATTTGCATAATGCATTCTATTTTTACCCTGTTGGTTATATATTATATATAGTTAGACCACTTTAATTTATGGTTCAATATTTATGGTAAATAACAACGTTCAACGATGATTTTCTTTGAATATAATTTGATCTTAAATGGAATCCATGGTGTGAAAGGGGAACATGGGGAAACACTCAATGCTAGACTTTCTGTTATATGGCATACAATTCCACATCTCGCAAGTGTTGTTAGTCGGCGATCATCGACAATTTTAAATGATGTATTACGACTTCCTCCCCGAGAATTAGTTCTGCGATCACATTGGTTGGAATGTTCGACCGTGGTGACTTGGCGATATTGTTCATCAAAATATCTTTTCATTCACAAGATACAATAAGATAATTTTTCCATTCAATACCAAGATGCTTCGTATTGTAGAGTGTGCTTTGAATACTTATATAATGTGGGTTTTTTAATATATGGTTTTTTTTAAAGTGCGTGGAGGCAGGAATATGTACAAACGTGCAAAAGTGGAACCTGTGTGCAGAAGGGGAACATGGGAGAGGGAAACTAGTTTAACATGAATGTTAAATTACATATAAATCCTCATCTTGTGTGTTTTGTTACTCCGTGATTGTCGACAATTTAAATGATGCATTATGACTTCATCTTGGGGAATTAGTTTCGTGTAATTCCCCGATAACATTGTGTGAAGTATTGAGTTGTTATGTATCCAAATCAAAATAATGAAGAAAAAGAATAAAATATAGATCAATGACTTGATAATAAACCACTTTGAGAGGGCAACCTCCTTTTACATCTCATAAATGAACAATTATTGGATGATGCAAATGATAGGACCTCCTTGGTATATAGGAGCCTAAAGGGTCAAAATATAATTAGGGCCTATAATAATAATAATTGTGGGCTTCTATGGGGCACAATAATAACAATATAAGTGCTACACTAGTATTATAGGGACCTGTTGTAGGGAAAACCCAACACTCCCATTACTTCAAATAATGGGGACCCTTTCCATTAATTATTGCTAAGCATCTTTTATGATTTTCATTTAAGTTAATTGTCTTAAAATTTTGCCATTTTTCGTTTTCATCAGATTTCTATTTTGATAGTTTCATTGAATCTGAATTTTCACAAGCTTTCCAACAATACTTGTTTCACTTCATTTGGTCAACGGTTTATAAATGACACTCTTTTGAAGTTTGATCATTTTCTCGTCTAGACTAAAATATGTAAATAAATGTATGATACTTCAGTTTTTATAATTAAAATAGTCATCCATTGTAAATATTAACTCTTAGTTAGTTTTTACTAATGTTTTTTATTTTTCACCAAGGGTCTTACAAAATAACTTAGCTAAATTATACGTCAGTTGAAAAACATTTCAAGATCTTGTTGATTTACTCCAACTTGTTATTTTAAAACAAATTGCTAAAACCAAAACCCCAAAATTTCAAAGTTGTTGAAGTCTAATTTGTAATATGGTTAATTCACGTATGCCCCACTTCACCTCCCTTCTCTTCTTTCAAAAAATTTATGATTGCAAAATTTGCAATTTCAGTAAAACACCTAAATTATTAACGTGTGATTTTGCAATTACGAAAAAATACAATAAGTTAAAAAATTTTAATACTAATTTTTTTTGATTCGTTCCTTATACCTCCTGACACCATAACCTCATCCTCACCTCACCCTCCACCTTATCCCTCCACTTACGTTACCTTTTTCCCTCCTCCATTAACATGTACGTGGATGGAATGTTTATGAATAAAGTTTGATTTTAATGGTTTGTTAAATAATTAAAATATAATATTTATATTATATTATAATTATAATTTTAATATAATATTAATTATAATATAAATATAATATAATAATATTTTAATTAGTTATTAAATTTTGTTTAATTTTATTTAATTAAATTTGTAATAATTAAAATTCATGAAATAATTACTATTAACTAATTAATATTTGCAATCTAATTTAGGATTAGATTTTTAATAATTTTTTTTGATTTTTAGGCTATGTAACAAAAATTTCAAAATTGTGATGATTTTAATATATCAACTTTGGAAGTTTATAAATGAAATTTTACTTGGTCAAATGAAGCCTAGGACGACTAATTGGAAAGATAACATTATGGAAAATATTTATGAAGTAGTTTCATTTCCAGATTTGATCATTTGTTGGATCTAAAATCCAACATAAGATCAAGCTTCGAGTTCTCAAACAAAACTAATTTATGAGTTTAATTTTCTACAATTTCATTTGCTCACAACTTCTTCTGAGTGCAGATCCATTCGTCTATGTTCTCCTTGGCCAATTAAATCATTACAAGCTGAGATTTCCTTTTCAATTATTTATTTGATTAAATTTGATTGGATTTGTTTTAATTCCAGATTTGGTATTTTGATTTTATTTTTGCATTTTAATTTTGTTTTGATTTGTTTTTTTCAGGAAAGCAGTTGAATATATGAGGATAAGAAGATCTCAATTAATGAGAATGTTCTAGCAATAGAATATTGGAATTTGGAACCAATAAATTGATGGGGCATATTTATTCTTCAACAAACTTTCTTGTTGAGAATTCTTTTATAAATATTATAAATAAAAGATTGTAGAATGTATTAAAGGGCTTCTCTTCTTCGCAGTTCTAGAATTCTTGAAGGCACTATTGTGATGAGGATTTTAGAGTTGTAGGTGAGAGGAGAGAAAAATCAAATTCGAATATTATTGAGGATTTTTCCTTTGCATTCTGAATTATGTATGATGGACATAGTATGCACTACTGCAACTCTTGTTTTTAAAAACAGAAGTTCAAAGCATTGTAAAGAACTATTGGAGACAAGATCTAGAGAAACGGATTCAATAAATTGATATTTATAATACTATTGTTTTAAATACTGGTTTCATTTTATAATAGCAGGAATGTGTCATTTTATTCATATTTGTGCACTATTGTTAGTATGAGTAATTTGCCTCAATTATATGTTATTATTTATCTCTTCTCTTGTGGATTGAATTCTGATTTCTAAGTAACTATTTACTTTGAAATATGTCTTTTAATATTGATTTAACAAACAATCATATTCTGTGAACTATTTCCTTATATTATTTTTTAATTATTTGAATTATTGATTTAACAATCAATATCATTTTGTGAACTACTTCATGAATGTTGTTGGTTGATTATCTCAGTTAATAAATATCTAAATAGAATATGTTTTGGTATTCATAATGTCAGTTAATTGAACTACTTCGTTAGCTTGATATTTAAATCTCATTCATTTAAATATCTTGCTCTTGGTTGGGTTAGATCTATATCTGCCTAGTCGAGATAGGATTAGTATAATTTTCCTTTTTCTTGCATCTTATAATAATTTTGCATTTAGATTTAATTCTACATTCCTAGAAGTCCTCTTCCCAAAGAGGAAAACTTTAGTTGTGGATTGATTGAGCCCCAGATCATCTTAAGGATCCCCTTCTTGTCTGATCAACAAGAGGGTTGATCTAATGTCTCTTCCCTATTGGTATATGAAAGTCATATTTGAAGCCATTGGAGATAGAAAGAAGGTAACTAGACCTAGTTTAACTAGTAGGAACCACCATTTCAACGGAAAAGGGGCTGCTTTAAGGTCCGGACAGGGTGGTCTCCATCATAGTATTGTAGGCAGTCATTTTTGGTCCTCAACAGGACCTGACATGCCCCTCTCCTTCAAAAAAGTGTTTTCCTCAATGTTTGAGTAGTTTTGGATGCTCATGTATAAAATACTCATCCTCCCATGTAGAATCTTCAGCATGTAACTTCTTCCACTTAATGAGATACTCTAAAATTGATCGATTGTGTAGCTGTCGAATTCTTGTTTTCGTGGTTGTTTTAGGCTCCAATATGAATTTTCCTTCCTCAACAAGTTTTGGAAATATAATTTGTACTAGGAGCTTGTCACAGTTAACCTTCTTTAAGCATGAAACATGGAAAATTAGTTGTACTTGTGAAGATGCATGCAACTCCAATTTGTATGCCATAGTACCAAACTTTTGCAACACCTTGTAAGGGCCACACTACTTGGGTGATAATTTATTATCCTTCTTAGCTTGCTTGAGGGGAATTTGTTTGCATGGTTGTAGTCGTAAAAAATACCCAATCTCTCGTGTCAAAACTTATTTCACTACGATGTTGATATACTTGTTATTTCATTCGAATTTGTGCCAGAGTCAAGTTATCCTTTAAAAGTTGGAGAACTTGTTTTTGATGCACAATGTGATCTTCCACTGCTTGAACCTTAGAATTGTCTCTTAGAGACGATGTGATGGACGATAGATGATATCCATAAAGCTCCATAAATGGGGTCATTTTTGTTGTGGCATGGTAGGAAGTGTTATACCACAATTCTATTAGAGGTAACCACTTAACCCATTGTGTTTGTTTATCAAATACAAAGCAACAAATATATCCTTCCAAAAATTTGTTCACTATCTTAGTTTTCCCATCATATTGAGGATGATAAGATGAGCTATGAGGCAATTGATTACCAAGACAATAAAATATTTATGTCCAAAAATTTCCAGTGAAAATGGGATCTTGTTTCAACTTTTGAATGAGTTTCCACACTTCTTCATCATTCTTCCATCATCCCTTGGTTTAGCTATCCAATCATTTTGGATAATAGAAATAGAATAGAGAAATGCCTCCGCGTCCTTATCCCTTCTTGAGAGTGCATTTTTAATAACATGTTGCTTCCCTATTTTGTAGATGATTTCAAAGTCATAAACCAACATATTTGTGACCCATTTTGTTGCTCTTCTTAAGCTAATATTTGCTCCATGAAGTATTTAGGACTATCATGATTTTTTTTACCTTGAAGTGTCTTCCCATTATGCAAGGGTGTCATTTCTTTAGGGCATGTAGTATTGAAAACATTTCCTTCTCATAAATAGGTTCATGTAAATTATTTCCCTTGATTGGACAACTTTCAAAAGTAATGGGTTTTTGTCTTGCATTAAAAAAACACCAACGTCATTTCCCAAGGCATCACATTCCACAATAAATGTTTTTGTGAAGTATGGTGTTGCTAAGACCAAAGCTTGGCACATTGTCTCTTTAAGATGTTCAAATGCCTTAGTTTCTTATGGAGTCCAAGAAAATGCATCTTTATTTAGTATTTTTGTTAGATGTGCTACTATTTTCCCATAATTCTTAACAAACTTAAGATAATACCCTATCAACCCAAGAAATCCTCAAATATTCTTTAAGGTTGTGTGGATTTTCCATTCTTTGATGGCTTTAATTTTATTACGGTCTACCTTAACACCCTCATGAGATACAATATGACCCACATATTCCACCTCTTGTACCCCAAAGAAACATTTTGAGGGTTTTTACATACAATTGTCTTTACTCCAATAGTTTAAGCACTCTGTCAATATGTTGAACATGATATTTTCCAGATCTGGTTATAGATTAGTATATAATTAAAAAATAATAACACAATTTTTCTAAGGAAGGGTTTGAAACTAGAATTCATCAAATCTTGAAATGTGGAAGGTGCATTAGTAAGGCCAATAGGTATGATAAAAATTCATAATGACCTTCATGGGTTTTCAATTTTGTTTTCAGAATGTCTTCTATCTTCATTCTAATTTGATGATATCCTAAACAAAGATTTAGCCTGTAGAAGTAAATTGCTCCATATAATTCATCCAACTATTCATCAATGATAGGAATGGGAAATTTATCTTTAATAATGAGCTTATTGAGCTCTTTATAATCCAGGCACATACGCCATGATCCATATTTCTTGGGCACCAATACTGCTAGAGAAGAGAAAGAACTTTGGCTAGGTTGAATTATACTTTCCTCTAGCATTTTTGTAACCATATGTTCAATTTCACTCTTTTGGGCATAGGGATATTTGTAAGGTTTGATGTTTGGAGGAATACTTCCTAGAATCAAGTGAATAGCATGATCATGATAAAAAACAAGTGGGAAACCTTTGGGTGTCTAAAATACCTTGGAATGATTGTGAAGGACCCTTTGGAGATCACTAGAAATGGATGAATTTGATGTTTGAACACCCAGTGAGCATAATTGTGAAATTACACCTCGATGTTCCTTCTTTAAAATATTTGTCACGCCATTAGAGCTAATTATCTTCCTAGGTTTCCCTATGATACCCCTTAATTCAATTTCATTTCCTTCCCAAAAAAAATTCAGGAAAAGTTTTTGAAAATTAAAAGCTATCATCCCTAAAGATTGTAACCATTGGACTCCTAATACAACATCAACACCAGCCATTAGAATGGAAAGCATTGGAATATTCAATACATATTCCTCCATGGTTATATTG
Organism: Pinus albicaulis; assembly: GCA_034641835.2. Taxonomy (NCBI): domain Eukaryota; kingdom Viridiplantae; phylum Streptophyta; class Pinopsida; order Pinales; family Pinaceae; genus Pinus; species Pinus albicaulis. The sequence continues at coordinate 772,088,104 of CM076569.1, forward strand.
ATATTATGGTATTTCCCATATAGTTTATAGTTCCTCCATTTTCAACCATCACTTGACACTCTGGTGGTGGATATAGAAAGCAATTCAAATCCTTAGCCATCTCACAATAAGTAAAATTATGGGTACTACCCAAACAAATGAGCACTATTACCTTTTTCTTCTTGATATATCCTTCTATATTGAGAGTTTGAGGAGTGGTAATTACCACCAATGCATTACAAGTTATGGTCAGATTTATTTCTTCTTTTTCAACCCCTGGGGTTAGTTCCTAGTGTATATATTCTTCTTTTGATGTTTCTTGTTCCTTTTCTTCCTCCTCTTCAAAATCTATGTAAAAAAAATTATTCTCAACACACTTATGTCCTTTAGTGAATTTGTTATCACAACTATAACAAAGTATTTTTTTTCTCTATTTTCCTTCAGGTGTTGTGATGTAAACTGTGTAGGTTGTGGGAGGCTAGGAGAAGCAACACTTCCATATTTGTAGTTGTGATTGGTAGACCTCCTTGTTTCCATAATTTTTCTTTCAACATTTATTACCACCCTAAACGCATTCTCCAATGACTTAGGTTCCGAAAGATGAACCTCATGTTCGACGTTATCATTTAAAGTCCCTATGAAGACACCAATCAGATGATCCTATTGAATATTAGTTACGATTATATTCAATATTTGTAAGTTATCAATGTGCTTCCCAATTGTACCCCTTTGTTTTAGATTTATCAATTTGATAAAGAAGGTATTTCTCTTTGTATCCTCATAATGTGCTATCAATTCTTCTGTAAAAATTGTCTAAATGACTAGCTATTTGTGAGAACAAAGCCATTGATACCACAAAAACTGATTGAGTTCTAAATGTAATTATCTGTGTTGCACAGAATGTAGATCAAACAATTACTCCATTTGTAGTATCCATGTTATCGGATCCTTGCCATCAAACTTTCTCATACCGATCTTTGGAATGTGGTTGGTCTTCAACCCAAAGATTGAGTCTTTAAGGTCATGATTCACATTATTGTTGTTCTCATCACAAGTTTCATGGAATTCCTTATTAGAAGTCTTTCTTCTAGAAACTTTGTCAAACCTTCCTAAAAACCTCCAGTATCTACTTTTAAACTGTTAATGTCCCCTTTTATTTATGCTTTTAATTATCCATATTAACATTAATAATTGCTTCCAATTCATTTTTGGTTGCTTTTTGTGTGAGCAAAATTTTTTGTACTTGGTCCCGTAATTTTTATATATCATGTTGCATTTGTTCCTCTTCTTTGTGCATCATGGTAGATATTTCTGCAGGATTAATGGATGTGGTATTTTTTGTTTGGGAGGAATTTTGGAACCAATTAATAATATCAATGCTTCATTATGCCTTTTGAATCACTTCAAATTTATTTTTCAAACAAAAATACAAATTTAAAAATACACACCTTTTAAGAGCTCGATTTTGAGCTTGTCAATATGGCTGACCTTGAAATTATTGTATCATTGTGTTTCAACCTCCCAATGTTTAAAATTTCATTCTATGATAGTTCTCCATGTCTTGTTTCCAAACCTACCAATTAGACCGAGATTGGATTCTTTAAGGTAAAGTTATGCCAAATCTCATGTGATGACATGATTATGGACTAGTTTAGTAGAGAAAAATTGTACGATATGTCACATGTCATTGTTTTCACTTTCATCCATAAAAATAATGCCCACAAAATTACACCCCATATTATTTTAGTAATTTTTTACAAAATTAAAATCCAATGGTCAAAGAGAAAGTTATGACGATTTTCCCTCGGTCACTTGTTTGAGACTGAATTCTGGAGCATATAAAAACCCTAACTTCCTTGGACCATATCTAATAAAATATAGGAAAGGAGGCCTTATATTTTAACTATATGTTCATCATGGTTTTGAATCTATGTGGTAAAAAATTCACGGTCTTAAAATTCACAAAAAATAAGCTATGGTGAAAATTCCACAATGACCCATTTGAACTAGCAAAACCCTAAGATCAAGAGCTTTGATACCAAGTGTTATGTATCCAAATACAAATAATGCAGAAATACAACAAAATATAGATCAATGACATGGTAATAAATCACTTCAAGGGGTTAACCTCCTTTTACATCTCATAAATGAATAATCCTTGGATGATTCAAATGACAATACCTCCTTGGTATATATAGGAGTCTAAAGGGTCAAAATATAATTAGCGCATACAATAATAACAATAGCAGGATTCTATGGGGAACAATAATAACAATATAGGGGCTACACTAGTATTATAGGGACCTAACATTGGCGAGGTTGACTTGCTTAATGCCTGGATGCTTCAAATGGTATACAGAGGAATATGTGCAGAGGTGCGGGAGTGGAGGTGTGTGAAAGGGGAACATGCACAAGGGAAATAGTTGAGTGTTAGCCTTTGTTAAATGGCATATAATTATCTATCTCGCGAGTCCTATTACTCAGAATCCATCCATAATTTTAAATGATGCATTATCAAGTCTGTCCCGAGGAATTACTTCCACAGTGACGTTCTGCCAATAATTTAGGCGAGCTAACTTGGCTAACGGTGGGATGCCTCATATGGTAGATATAGTGAATTTGATTTGTCACGAGTCTTGTTAGTTAGCACTACCCCACAATTTTAAACGGTGCATTATCAATTTTGTCCCGATGAATTACTTTGCACCGACCTTCTATCAAAAGTGTTTGGTCGAGCTGACTTGGTAAATGGCGAGATCCCTTAGATTATAGATGTTGTGACATCGATTTCTTAAAGTAGGTCCTTATATAAGAAACACAATGCATACATAGTAAATTTCCATATTTGTAATCACAATAGATAGCATGCAAGTAATGTGCACAATACTAAAACGTTGTGGGGAACAATGATGCACATAACTTAGGGATGTGCAAAAAATAGGAAATAGTAAAATTTAGGTCCATTTTGTATACATAACAAAATTAGACGCAACAACCAATGGAGTTGTAAAAGGAAGAACTCAAATCATATTTAAAATCAATATTATACATGGAACACATATGTGAGACACGATATTCCTGTCAAATGTTTATATTCATATTGATCAACATAGCATTAGAAGGGTGGCAGGAGGGGGAGGGATTCTATTAAACCTAATGGAGATCAATAAGTAAAGTTTGCTTGAGGTTTGGGTAAAAAAATGAATAATTTTGTAGAAATATATGGGCTTCACCTTGTCCACCATCTGGCCAAATATTGAGACATCTCTTCCATAGTCATCTTGGGGGATTCCCTCATCGCAACCCAACACCTTAAAATGGGATCTCTTCCAAATAATAACCTATTATCCCTTCTCCTTCGAAGAATTAATTGGATCTTGTAGTCATATTCTCGTATAAATATTATTTCCACATCCTTTTTATCCAAAACAAAGATGCAAATATTCATGCAAATCTCACCTATCGACTGAAAGAAGGGAACTGTGATGTTAATGGATCATGAAGCTAGAAAGTTATCCCATGATATCTTTAAAGTATGTTCCTATCCCCATCCCTCTTATTAGAATTCATGGCTTAATCCAAAATAAGTTTTACAACATGAAAAGTGATATACACCTCCCTCTCAATCCCTCATTACTTCCCCTCTTAGAGAGTGATTCGATTATCAACAAGTGGCATTGCGCTCATGTCATATCACATGAGGTGGAAACCGATATGAATGAAGGCCATGGGGGAATTAACTTAAGGCATGAAAATCTGATAGAATCCATACCCCTCTTCTCCTCATTTATCTTTGTACCAGACCTAATGGCTAATATACAGGTTAATTTTATTAATTCTACGTTGGCATCACCCCCTAAATCATGGGATATCTCTGAATTACAAGCTACATTCATGGTGGATGATCTCACGCTTATGATGTAGGAATTGGTTCTAAGTGATACATATTTGGGTCTCTATGGCTATTGCTCTATCTTGTGCGTTACTCAGTCCATCCATCCATGTGCCAAGACTCTCGCTTGAATGTTGGGTTCACTTGGTATTCTTCTCTTCATAAGAATAGATTGGTAATTTTTGAGTTTTGTTTCAGCTTTGGTCTCTTTTCCATTGCTACAATTCATTGGCACAACTGGCCATCAAATTTAGTAGTGGATTTTAATTTTCTCCGAAGTGTAAATTGGGAAATTATGATTGCATCTACAATGGTTTACAATTCCATCTCAAATTTTACTCTGTTTCCCTGCACATTTAGTGTAGTAGCTCTAGTGGACATCGAGGGTTATTTGCATGATTTCTTGGCTTTGTTTCTAGTGTCTCCTATTGGGCCCTTCCTCCAAAGATATCATTATGCCTCCCTGGGCTTTCCTGTTTGCGAATTTTTCTCTATTAAATCTTATCCTCTTGGCGCACTTGGTTCTCTTCATAGTGTTGAATGTAGGCTTATAATGGATAACAAATATGCTTATCCCTCTGCCTTCGACAACTCTAGTCCATATAACCTCTGCCTGCATCTCCACGTTGACATTCATGAAGATATTAGTGTCCTCCATCAATATACTTGTCAACAGTCAGACAATATTATCTTCTTGACTAAGGAAGTCCAAAGGCATCAATCAGTTGGAAGATGAGCTTGAATATATTCATTGCTAACTTGTAGACCTGTAATACTAGATAACTTCAGAGGAAAACCAAAGCACAACCAATGGTTCCCTTGGTACCCCCTCAGGAAATATGTTCATTGGCCCTCCTCTATAAGCTATGTTTTCTCTATATAAATGTATTTTGTTATGTGACTAGTTCTGTCGTTCCTACAGTAGTAGTAATTTTTTCATTAGGTATGATTTTAGTAGTAGACATGATGTAAAATTTGAAAATCCTATCACAATCCTCCTTGAAGATCTCTTATATTGGAACATCATGTAAAATTTCCTGAATGTTTTGTTGCGACTAGGCGTAGACTTGATAGCAAATCTTCTCATTTTTGTCAGAAAAAATCAAAGAAGTAGATATAGTATATAAGCTGAGAGAACTTATTGGAAAACCCATGGCCAATTAATAATTATGTTCACAGACATAGGCTTTAGAGCTATAGAAAATTTGATACAAAGCATTATGTTAGAATTATTTACATCATTCGTGAGTAGGCTCAGAATATACAAAATAGACCAGACTATACTATAAGAGAGTAATCAAGGATGTCAAATCTTCTTGATTTCAACAATGATATTTTTCATCGAAATTGCAAAGATTACATTTATTGAGAATCCATGTAACAGGGAAAAAACCAATGAGATGTTTTGTTTGTAATCTGGAAATGATATCTGTAGAAGCTTTGGGAAGAACACATGAACACGGCCCTTTGAAAGGGAACAATCTAGGTTTCCATCTACATCCTTGATTGTACATTGCATATTGTGTTCATAAGAAAATAATGGTTTGTCAGCATAGTTTGTGCAATAAAGCATGTTATTTACTGGACAATCCGTTGTTCTAATTAGCTATTTGCACTCATTACATAATGGCTTGTATGAAATGAAAAAAACATATCTTTTGGTTTGAGGATTCCAGTAATATATTTTAGTTTATTTGTGAATACCCATACAATTTTGCTAGATTTATGGTACATACACAATGTAAGGAAAATAAAAAGAGCAGTAGAAGGATCAAATAGTTGAAAAAAAAGAATAGAAGAAAGCTTATAAAAAGTTAAAATGTAGTTGAAAACTTTCCTAGACATGTGTTTTTTACAAAGTATGTAAATAAGATTTAAGGTTATAAAAAGTTAAAATGCAAAGCATCTAGTCCTGCCTGGTCCGGGTCTGTGACCCGCTTAATGACATCAATGGCTTCAGGGATGGGGATCTTGGAAAATAAGGAGACAACATCGAAGCTAACTAATAAATCCCTACGATCTAGCCTGATGTATTTCAATTCCGTGATAAAAGAAGCAGAGTCCTTAACATAAGAATTAGTAAGCCCCACTAGGGTTTTAAGATTCCGGGCTAAGAATTTAGCCAGATGATAAGAGGGACCATCTATTGTGTTAACAATAGGCCTTAAAGGGGCCCCAGGCTTATGAATGTTAGGAAGGCCATAAATCCTAGGGGTTAGGGGATTACTCCTAATAAGCTTCCTCAAGAGAAGATTAAGAGAGGGATCATACTTAATGGTGAGGGAACACAGACTTAAAGGTGGTAGCCTTATTAGTTGCTACATTCTTGTTGCAATACTAAGGCTCATCACTGGCTGACGCAGAGATATCGTGCTTGGTGAAGCCACCCGATGGTGTACGGTTGCGGGTGTGCTGTGGTCGTGTTGTAGTATTACAACAACTCCCAAATATCCAAGAAAGTAACTTAGAAAGAATAATGGGGACCCTTTAAAATTTTAAAATTAATATTCAATCTTTAAAAATAAAACCCAAGTTAGGATTTTATTAGGTTAAGATTTTAATTTTCTTTTAAAAATAAGAAAATCACTAAAAATTCTGTAAAAAACTTCAAAGCAAACGCATATAGCGGGACAAAAAACCGAAACAGAGAAGTTGCGAAAAAGTGAATTGTGAAATGTCGAGTTGCGAAGTAGTGAATTTACTAAGTGTCAAAATGCCAAAACAACAAAATTGCGAAGTAGTGAATTGGTGAAATGTCGAAACACCAAAATGTGTTATCTAATAGATTCCAATATTGCATCCTGTCAATTGACATACACCAATATCGCATTATGTCTAAAAACATCACACAATCAAAATTTCACATTTTGCATTTCATGTATTTCTTGAATCACTAAAGCATGTTGACTATCAAATTGCCGATGAAACATTTCAATATAATGATATTTGTCAGAATCACGTGGACCTATACTTTCGAATTTAATGTTCATTCATGCGTGTTTGTAATCTCGAGGTTTTCAACTGATTTTTTAGTTTCAAAATTAAATACCAAAGGATTCCCCACTACGCATGAATTCAATTGATAAGACTCTTGACAACGTTTCAAAGTGATTTGGGCTTATCATCTCTGGTTTTGTTTGAAAAGGATAATTCTAAAACCAAAGGCATAAAAGGATGTCACAATTGATTAAAGCATGAAGGAAATTTGCCACCCCACCACAGTTAGTCATGCAACAAGAGGAGAACAACTAAATGGCTCCCTTAATCATGGATACCTCATGTAATCCAAACATTGGTTCTTCAGTTTGGGGAGGGATTTACCAACTCTTAGAGAATGAGAATCCTCAAGTGTTTCCAGACAGGAAAGTTGTAGCTGATGATACTTCTTCCAACGATTCAGAATCCTGGATAGATGTGGCTAACTCCTTTCTTCATAGAATTGCCGCTCGTCCAAAAATGCTTCCATACACTGACTTAGTGAGATGGGTGTTAGAAAATGTAGATATAAGGGATATACAATTTGTTACCAATAAAAAAACTGTCATTAGTTCCCTCAGGCCAACAGATTTAAGGAAGACGTATAAATTACCAGAACCTTAGAAGAATTATGACTCACAATTCGTTCATAAGTTCATGCAAGAGAAAGACAATCCTGCAATATTAATAAAAGAGTGGAGAAATGACCCTAACTGGCATAAGAGCGATGAAAAGGGTATGTATTCAGTCGCTTCTCTTAAAAGTACTTACTCTCAAATAGCTACAATGATGTGTCGCCTATTTGGGTCTATAAATACTAATAAGTTTAGAGAGAATTAGGCACCCTTGATAGATGCAGCCTCTGATGGGTATATCCTAAATTGGGCAACCATTCTTTCCAATAATTTGATAAGACTCATCACAATCTATAGGTAAAATCGTAATGTTACAACCAATACAACCCCTCCTTTTTACATGAGCTCTTATATCATGGATGCAGTTTGTTTTTTCTTTTGAATTTCCCTCCTTTGGATGGAAATGGACCGAAGAAGTAGTAACCCCCATATTTTTCCAGTTAGATTTCTTGTGGGAATCAAAATACTACTCTCATATTTTCAAAATCTGCAATGAAATAATGCTCCCTGTCTACCAAGTCATTTTTGAAATCAAAATCCCTAGAATTACCCCTGAAGCTGATAAAAGTATTAATTTTATAGGTAGGTGGTTTGGTGAGGAGTACTTTACATACATCCGTGTTTTTGGAAGCTATGCCCCTCCACATGTCCTGCCTCTATACATACCAGACAAATTATTGGCCAAAGAGATTGCTTATCAAATAGTTGGCAGCAGTTTGACAAAAGTAGTGAAAGATGCCAAAAAGAACATTTGGCCAACTTTCCCTTTTTCTTGTGGCTCATACACACTAAACAATTTCAAGCATGCATGTCTTGAAATTGATCGTTTAAAAGTGTTTAATTTCCCAGTTTTTCTGGATAGAAATTATGATTCTTATGGTGTTGCTAGATAAATAACAAATCAGATAAAGATTTGAGCATTTCCAAGCGAGCCTGATAGGTTTGATGATGTGTTTGAGTCAATTTACGAATTTTCCAGAGTTTAGCAAATAACAACGAAAAGACTCAGTCCTAAAGACCCATTAAAGTTTAAAGAGTATTGAGAACAAAGAAACGCTCATCTGCCAGAATATTTGTTCCAAAGACCAGCACCAGAGATAGAACATATTGCAGTTTCAACGTCTTCATCTCAGGTACCAATTGCAGAGGCAGGAATTGCAAATATTGAGCAAGATGAAAAACTCACCCAATACCGGGAAGAGTTTCAGAAGGTACTATGTGCAGCTGATACTCCGACTACTCATGATACTATTCAATTAGATACCGCACTTATTTTTGGCACTACAGACTCAATAACTTCTACAATGGAGCTAGGTGTACAACACATTTCTACTGATAAATATAGTTCGAAGAGTCAAGAAGAAATAAAATAAACCTCATTCACTATAGAGGTTCCTAAGAAAGGTTTTGAGCAAAGTGAAAGCCAAAGAAATAGTGATATAGAAGATAATAGAGAAGCTGCATCTGCCAAAGACATGGAAATCATCCCAGCTTTCCCCATTGCTGAAATAATCCTCAACACTGAGGAAGTACCTCCGTTGGACATATTATATAGTCCATAAAATAAAGCTATCATGACCATATCAAGGAAGAGGAGAAGGATGGAGAAATATCTAGAACTAACTCCAAATGTAACACCAATGCAAGTCCTTTGGAAAGAGACTTAATTGGCTTCAGAGGAAGAACTTTATAAACTGTCTCAATTTGAAGGTGCTTACGCAAATGCAACCATTAATGAAGAAACATAAATTCAATCATTAATTCGAGAAAAGGATCAGAAAATTGCTCAAATTGAGCAAGTTTTCCTGAATGAAAAGAAAAATATTGAGCAGGAGCTGCAATCAAATATCACTAATATTCAGCAAGAGTTTGAGGGTCTTAAAATCAAACTCGGGAGAGAACTTAAAGAAAAGGATCAATTGATTCATCAGTTACAACAAAGAATTGAGAAGTTCCAGGAAAATCCCCAAATTAATGAAGTCAAGAAGGAAACATCAGAGTTGGAGACATTACTGTCAAAACAACAAACAATTTTCTATCGCAAGCTAAACCAAATTCAAGAGCTAGCTAAAACCAGTGATCTATTAGTCTCTCAGATATCCGATCTGAGGATTTATTATGATGAGATTGATGATAAAGTGTCTAAGTATATAGATTGGCAAGACATTGCGCATGGTAGAGCGACCGATCTCCCTCGTCTTGAAGAATCAATCAAAGACATAGTATTTGGAGACTGGGAGATCAAAATTAAAATTGTTGAATTAGCTATTATCAAATCTAAGAATTTATCTTCCAGCATTTCTGAATACATAAGAGATTCTATTTTGCAAGCCAACCTAATTCAGGATTATCCAAAAGACACTTTTCCAGATATCAAATTCCTAAGGAAATCTTGGCAAGAAACATCAAGAAGAAAAGTTCTTTACATTCAAAGTGTGACAAAATCAAATATGGAAATTTATTGGTACTTGTTGATTAAACCTCATAGCCAATGGCTAATGTTGAGGTGTCTCTAAAAAGTAGCAGCTCAAATTCTTCCAGCATTTAGGGATGTAGTATTCACGGGGCATATGAGAATGCAACCAATTCATCCTCCCTAGCTCGAACCTATGGTGAAAGTGTGCCAGCTCAAGGATCAATTAGATAATGAATCTGGGAAACAGTCATGAGACTATTCCAGTTGCTGAAATTTATTTTCCTAGTTTTTAGTTATATAGTTTTAAGGTAATATTTTTAGAGACTTATTTCAAAGTCTTCTATTTTTTTTTTAATATTAATTAGTATTTAAACCCCTTTCATGCATTTAGAAAGGGGTCCAGAATTTTGAGAAGAAAGCTTTTGGAACTTACAAGATTGTTGGAACAAAATTTATCTAATTGGAAATCTGAGCCCCGAGGCTATCTTTTTCAGATCTAAAGCTATGATGCATCAAGTACTATTATTGTGCATTAATTGTTTTATGTTTCTGAGATTTATAATAAACTTATTTCTGTCTACTTGTTTCATTTGATAAGAATTGAAGTGATATATGTTATTATTACTATTGATATAATATATTGAAAAATTTGATGTTAGATGTGAAACTAAGAAGTCTTTTATGTGATTGATGTTCTTCATCAACTAAATTGATTTAGTTTCTTATATGCGCTCGTATTCATTAAGTATGCAATGATCTATATTGTTTCATGCTTGTGAAACTTTTCTATATAATCATATAAATGAGTCTGATCCTAGGAAGTAGTTAGATTTAGTTGTAATTTATGTTATCGTAAGAAATAAATCACCCCGCTTGTGTTGATTCTATTCCCTTTTGTTATTTATATAAACTCTCTTTATACGGGAAACTGGTCCCTATATCCCTAGTCAGACCCACCATTTCAATGGAAAAGGAGTTTTTTTAAGCTCCTGACCAGGTGGAATCCCCAATGTTGAGGTAGCCACCTTCCAACCTTCAACATTTTTGGCACTAGAAGGAGGGCCAAGAGATGAGAGAGGTGGCTCTACAACTTTAGAATTTTTGGCTCTCCAAGTCAAAAGTCTAAATTTGTAGAGCCACCTCTCTCATCTCCTGAATTATTACCTCGTATACCTTCTTCATATTATATTCCCAAATCTCCTGAAGTTCAGTATTTGATTGAGAAATTGGAACAAATAACCATATCTCCAGAAAAGCATGTTAATCCTGAAACTTCTGAAGAAAGTGTTACTTTCATATTCCGAGGTACTGGTGTATTAACCCGATCACAAAGTGAAAAAACTTGGGATAACTCCTTTTGAGTTTCCTATTCATTCACATTGCAGAAAAGCTACTACATCATCATCTCAATTAGATATCAATGAGATCACATCATATTCACCTCCATTTACCTCTACATTCTCCTCTTCTCAACCCATATATTATTACATATCCATCTCTACTGAAACTATTAGTGCTGCTGTAAGTAGTACTAGTCCAGCAGTAAGTTCTTCTCCATCCACATCCACTTCTGGAAAGTAATGGCTAACTTACCATGGTCTAATCCTGGAGTTTTTCAAATGGAAAATCTAAAGCCTCTCCCAGTGCATCCAGAAAAATGGTTACCTAAATATAACCCTGATGATGGTCTTCTTGTTGAGAAACATCTCAATAATTTTATGTTGGCCATAAATCTCAGCGGTGTTGTACATGAAGATGTTGTAGTTAGATTGCTTCCATATATATTACAGGGATCTACAATATCCTGGTATTTTTCTCTCCCATCAAGCTCAATAGGAAATTGGAATACCTTCCAAGAACAATTTCTTGCCAAATTTGGTGATGATAGAACAATTGCATCATTGATCAATGATATTTCTAATATAAAATCCAATTCAAGGGAAAAGATCAAGGACTTCAACTCCAAATTTAGCAATTTATTGAACAAAATCCCAGTCGCCTCTAAGCTTGGACTGGATGTACAAATAGAGTGGTACATATCCTCCCTTCCCTCTAATATAGAAATTTTCGTAGATAGGGGCAATAAGGCTACCCTTGTAGAAAACATGAAAGAAGCTTTGTCTGTTGAAAGAAGAATTGTTGCTTTAGAAAAGAAAACAAAGGTAGAAGATAAAAAATCCAAAAAGGTAACATTCAAAGATGAGTCAAAGAAGAAAAATCCTAAAGATCCCTTTGATCTTGAAGGATTGCAAAAGGTTCTCAAAACCATGTGTAATGAAATGGTCGAAATTAAGAAATAGGTTGTTGAAACCTCTTCCAAGAAACCCTTTAGATCATTTAGAAAAAATCAATCATCTATCTCTCAAACTCCCAATGTTATTTCTAATGCAGAATGTGACCAAGAAGAAGAAGAGGAAACAACATCTTTTGCCGATGAATCCCAGGAAGAAGAAGTGGTCGAACTACATGGATTATGGGATTTAGTTTTAGCCTCCTTTGATGAAGAATCAGAAGCCAAAGCCATGCCAGTTAGCACAAGAAGTAAAAATTCAGTAGAACCAACACAAATAAAACATAAATAGAAAAATCCAACTTCTATTACTAGAGAAAAGCCTCTTAACAAAAAACCTCCAGTCAAATCATCTCAGCAAGTCACATCCGATTCTCAGCCAATCAAATCTACATTCAATCCTCAGTCTAAAACTTTAGTAGTATATGATACTATTGAATATAACATAATTGAGGGTATGAAGAAGATTAAAGCCAATATTTCTTCCATGAACTTATCAAATTAAAGAAACAACATAAAATTTTATTGAAAGAGCTGAATGCAGTCAAAACATCTCCTCTTCATACAACTGTTATAGCTAAAGCTGATAATGGACTGGGAAAACCCCCTATTAACCATTCCAACAAATTTAATGCTTCAGATGCTATTTTGATTGGTGATAGATCTAATTCCCATACACCTCCTTTTCTCTTAACCTATGAAATCTACAATAAGAATGTTCATAACTGTTTGATTGATTCTGGGGCCTCATCCAATATAATGCCATATTCAATTTGTGAAAAAATTAAATATCGCACCCCAGAATTCATCAGTTAATATAGTTCAATTGGATATAACAAAGGTCAAGGTATTAGGAGAGATCAATTCGGTAAGTATTAGATTGTCATCAAACTTAAAATTCGCTCAAATCATCTATATACTGATTGCATACATTCCTAAATTTTACGGTTTAGTTCTTAGCAGAGATTGGTCTGAAAAATTACATGGATATTTTGCAACAGACTGGTCTCACATGTGGCTTCCATATAATAGAAAGCATAATCAAATTAGATTTTACTGTGAAAAACATATAAAGTACTCAGTTACAGACCTTGGGGAAGAAAATGAGCCTATAGCATTTAACAACAATATTTTGGGAAATTACTCTGCAAAATCATTTTTAGGGAATTTTAATGTGCAAAGATCACCTTTTCCAATCAACTCTGTAAGTTCACAAGTAGAAAATGACTCCCAGACTGATTCCATTATATACTTCAATTTCGAAGAAGAAACTAGAGTCCAATCTCCATTTTGGAAACTTTATTTCGATGGATCAAGATCCAATGATGGTGCAGGAGCAGGATGCGTACTTATTAGCCCAAAAGGAAAAAAAACCATGCTAGCTTGTAGGTTAGAATTTTAATGCATTAACAATATTGCTGAATACAAGGCATTAGTTCAAGGCCTCCGTAAGGAAATTAGTCTTGATACAAAATATATTCAGGTGTTTGGGGATTCAAAGATTTTTGTAAGACAAGTACGAAATACTATTCATTGTCTCTCAATTCACTTGAAACATTACCAATAGTTGGTTCACGGACTTACATCTTATTTTATAGCATTCAATATCTCTCCTATTCCTAGATTACAGAATGCTAACGCTGACCTTTTAGCTAATATTGCTTCCAAGATTATTCCACTAGAGGATTTTAGTCCTAACAGATTCAGTATTGAATTAATTTTTCGACCATCTATACCAGATAATGTTATTAGTGGGAGAGTTTTTAATGATGGTAGTGATATCTTAAGTTTTCTTACTTCCCAGAAATCATATGATGATCAAATTATGGACGAAGATGAACATGATAATCAGATCAAACAACAAACTGATAAACATATTTTACCAAAATCTGTGGTTAAGCTTGAAGATTTCTATGATTTGAAAGACAGATTCAAGAAAGTCAACAATTTCAAACTGCAGAGTTCTACTATAAAGTTTGAATTAGTGAACTTAGGATCTAATGATTTACATCAAAATATAAATTTAGGGCTTAACCTTTCATCTAAAGAAAGGAATGCATTCATTTCATTATTAAAGAGGTACAAAGATATTTTTGCATGGAATTACCAAGATCTTAAAACTTATGACCCTTATATCATTTAACATGCTATTCCTATGGTGCCCGAAGTTAAACCTATCCAGCAAAAGCTTAGGAAAATTCATCCAAACTTGGAAACACAATTAAAAAACGAGTTAAACAAACTATTGAAAGCCAAGATCATTTTTCCTGTTAGACATTCGAAATGGGTCTCTAATTTGGTACATGTTAGGAAAAAGAATGGAGATATGCGAATTTGTATTGACTTCAAGAACTTGAATAAAACATGTCAAAAGGATAATTTTCCTTTACCATCAATGGAACAAGTTTTACAATAAGTAGCAGGTTATGAGTTAATGTCTTTTCTAGATGAATTTTCAAGATATAACCAAATTTTAGTTCATCCTAAAGATCATTTGAAAACTACATTTCGAACAAAATGGAGAACCTATGCATACCAAAAGATTCCCTTCGGACTAATGAAATGTGGGAGCCACATTTCAAAGAGCCATTGATATTGCATTCAAAGGATTGATGGTGGTGTGTATCTCGATGATATAACCATATACTCTAAAGAGAAAACAATCACTTGCATGACTTAAAACAAATCTTTGAAAGATACAGGAGATTTGGAATTTCTCTTAACCCGAAGAAGTCGATTTTTGCCTTAAGCGAAGGAAAACTCTTAGGTTTTATTATCTCAAAGAATGGAATTGTATCAATCCTGCCAGGATTAAGACATTTTCATAAATTCCACTACCCCATAACAAAAATTCAATGCAATCCTTTTTAGGGCAGATAAAAATTTTCAAACGATTCGTTCCAGATTTTTCACATATTGTTCTTCCACTGCAAAATATGATCAGGAAAGATACATTGTTTAAATGGGGAGAAGAATAAAAGGAGACATTCCAAATTATCAAACAAGAAATTGCTGATGCCCCTTCTCTTTCAAATCCCAATTTTTCCAATAATTTCATTCTATATACTTTTGCTTCTAATATGTCATATGCAACAGTGTTAACTCAACTAGATGATAAAAAACTCGAAACCCCAATTGATTTTTTGAGTTCTAATTTTCAAGGAGATGAATTGAACTATACAGGAGCTGAAAAATAGGCATTTTCCGTTTATAAAGCTGTCAAGCATTTCTGACCCTTTCTTTTAAAAGCTCATCTCAAAGTGATAGTTCCTTTTTCATCAGTCAAACAAATACTTATTCAAAAGAAACTAGGAGAAAAGAGGGCCAAATGGGTAACAACAATGCAAGAATACAACTTAGAAATAAGACCTGCTAAAATTTTAAGAGGTCAAGGTTTTTGCAGGTTGATTACAAGAATGAATGATACATCACTGGATGAGGTAACGACTAATATTGAACATTTTATAGAGGTACTCACGGTTTACCCTTAATCTCAATACACTGATTTGATATTTTATTTAAAGAATGGTTATGCTCCACTTAACATGGATTTTAAAAGAAAATGAGCATTAATATTGAAAGCTAATCAATATCAGTTAGTCAATGATGTGTTATTCAGAAAAAATTATGACTCTGTCTTGCTAAGATTCTTAGAGAAAACTGAAATACCTAATATGCTCTAGGAACTTCATGATGGACCAACAGGTGGACACTTTTGTGGAGACACTACAACTCATAAAATTTTAGATGCGGGATATTATTAGCCAACCTTATTCAAAGATGCACATAGCTATGTCAAAAATTGTAAAATTTGTCAAACTGCAACAGGAAAGCAAAGAAAAGCATCAATGTTGCTGTAATCAGTCAATATGGAACAACCTTTCGAACAATGGGGACTTGACATAAAAGGTGAGAACGTTTCTCACTATTCTAAACAACACAAATATGTATTGATCACTACAGATTATTTTACGAAGTGGGTAGAAGCAATACCTCTTAAGACCGCCAACTCCAAAAACATTATTGAGTTTATTGATCAATTCATCATTACAAGGTTTGGTGTTCCTAACGCTCTCGTATTTGACAATGCTTCTTATTTTTATGGAAACGCCATGACTGAGTTTGCTTTGAAAATAGGGTTTAAATTAAAGTATTCTACAAATTATTACCCTCAAGGAAATGGCCTAACATAATCAACAAACAAAAACCTCATAAGAATAATTAAATGAACCATTGTTCAAAATCAGAAGAATTGGTACAAAGCCTTAACCTTTGCATTATGGGAAGATAGGATAACTAAAAAAGCTTCAATAGGAACTTCTCCTTTTCTATTGGTATATGGGAAAGAGGCGGTTTTACCTTTAAATATAGCTATTCCATCAACAACCCTAGTTCAATTTATTAATGAACAACCTTTCTCTTCATTACAATTAAGAATGTCTCAAATAATTAAAAATGGAAGAAGAAAGAGGAAAGGCTAAAATGGTACATAGTCATCATCAACAATTGGTCAAAGCTTCGTTTGATTCAAATTTAGTCAAGAATAAATATTTTTAGATTGGAGATTTAGTATTGAAATGGGACAAAGTGCATGAGGATAAAGGAAAACATACTAAATTTCAAAAACTCTGGCTTGGCCCTTTTCAAATAGTCGAAAAAATAGGTCCATCAACTTTCATTTTGCAAGATTTATAAGGGAAGAAGGAAAATCTTCCTGTTAAAGGACTTATCCTTAAAATTTTTTTTTCTTAAATAAAAACAGTTCTTTTGTATAAATATGTATATAGATTAATCAAATAAATTAAGTTTTGCAATATTACGCAAAAGGTGAAGCACTTCGTATTTCTTAAAGAACATGAAAGTGTTAATCCTTAGAGATATACACAAGGAAATAAAACATAAATTGAATTCTCTATTTATTTAGAAAATTTTGATTTAAATAACCATTAGAAAGAAGAATTCTCCCAACCCATGTGATTTGAAAAATTATTTTGACATGAATCAAGTTAGAAAAGTTACTTTTACAAAGTGAGAAATTTTATTGAAGTATTAGCATCTTTTACTCAAATGGTCATCCAAAAGCTCATAAAGAGAAAAATGAAAACCTCCCCATTCATTTATATATTAGATATTTTTCAGAGTGTAATTCAAAAATATAAAAAACTTTAAAGTTGAGAGATCTCATCACGAGTCGACTCATCATGTTCATAGGAAACTAATAAAATTGACACTATCAACTGGCTATTGAACCAAGATAGCGGCTCATGGTCTAAAAACCTTGATACAAGGAATCTCATCATGAGTCAACTTGCTCAAATTTATTATAACCAATGAATGACATTATTATTTCTAGCTTCCAAACCAGGATAATGATTTTAAAGTGGAAAAAAGGAAGAAGATTCTAAAAATAAAATAAGAATCACATTACCTATGGAGATATCTATTATGTTATGAATGGGATACTTATTAATTTTTGGTTAAATAGTAACCTTGTCGAGGCTATGAACGTCTGCTGGCAGCATTGGCTCTACTAGTCACTAATAAGTTTATCTAATAGCCAAGCTTCAAATAAATTTATACTTATCTTTTCAACTTATTAAAGGTTTGGTTCATTTAAAGAGAAATTTCATTTGCAAAAGTGTGGGGGAATTTTTTCAAGTAAAACCAGGTTATTCAAATTAAAATTTATCTATATCAAAAAATATATTTCAATTACTTATAAATTTCTTAAAAAAATGTCTTTAAGTATTAAGATTTGTCAAAGATTCTAGATTCATCTAGTGTGTCACCAATTGTTGTAGTATTACAACAACTCCCCATTATCCAAGAAAGTAACTTAGAAATAATAATGGGGACCTTTTAAAATTTTAGAATTAATATTCAATCTTTAAAAATAAAACCCAAGTTATGATTTTATTAGGTTAAGATTTTATTTTTCTTTTACAAATAAGAAAATAACTAAAAAAAGCTTAAAAAAATTTCAAAGCAAAATCATTTAGCGGGAAAAAATACTGAAACAACAAAGTTGTGAAAAAGTGAATTGCGAAATGCTGAGCTACGAAGTAGTGAATTTCCTAAGTGCCGAAACAACGAAATTGTGAAGTAGCGAATTGTTGAAATGCCGAAACACCGAAATCTGTTATCTAACAAGTACCGCTATCGCATCCCGTCAATTGACATACACCAATATCACATTTTGTCTAAAAATATCGGACATTCGCAATTTTTCATTTTGCATTTCACAGATTTCTTGAATCACTAAAGCATGTCGACTAACAAATCACCGATGAAACATCCCGGTATAATGCCATTTGTCAGAATCATGTGGACCTATACTTTCAAATTTAATGTTCATTCGTGTGTGTTTGTAATCTTGAGGTTTTCAATTGATCTTTTAATTTCAAAATTAAATACCAAAGGATTCCCCACTACGCATGAATTCAATTAATAATACTGTTAACAACGTTTCAAAGTGATTTGGGCTTGTCATCTCTGGTTTTGTTTGAATAGGATAATTCTAAAACACAAGGCATAAAAGGATGTCACGATCGATTAAAGCACGAAGGAAATATTCCACCCCGCAACAGTCAGTCATCCAACAAGAGGAGAACAATGAAATGGCTCCCTGAATCACATAAATCTAGACACTGGTTCTTCAGGTTGGGAAGGGATTTACCAACTCTTCGAGAATGAGAATCCTCAAGTAATTCCAGATAGAAAAGTTGTAGTTGATGATACTTCTTCCAACGATTCATAATCCTAGACATATGCGGCTAAATCGTTTCTTCATATAATTGCTACTCATCCAAAAATGCTTCCATACACTGACTTAGTGATATGGGTGTTAGAAAATGTAGATATAAGGGATAGAAAATTAGTTACCAATAACAAAACTGTCATTGTTTCCTTCAGGCCAATAGATTTAAGGAAGATGTTTAAATTACTAGAAACTTAGAAGAAATATGAATCACAATTCCTTCAGAAGTTCATGCAAGAGAACGAAAATCTTGCAGCAGTAATAAAAGAGTGGAGAAATGACCCTAACCGGCATAAGCACGATGAAAAGGGTATGTATTGAGTCGCTTCTCTTAAAATTCCTTACTCTCAAATAACTGCAATGATGTGTCGCATGTTTGGGTTTATAAATACTAATAAGTTTAGAGAGAATTGGACTGTCAGTAAAACAACTACCATCGTATATGTAAATTCAGGCAACATTCATAAAATAATTTTATAATACCCATCACAACCTATAGGGAAAATCGAAATGTTACAACCAATACAACCCCTCCTTTTTACATGAGCTCTTATATCATGGATGCAGTCTATTTTTCTTTTGAATTTCCCTCCTTTGGATGGAAATGGACCAAAGAAGTCGTAAACCCCATCTTTGTCCAGTTAGATTTCTTGTTGGAATCAAAATAGGTAGGTGGTTTGGTGAGGAGTACTTTACATACATCTGTGTTTTTGGAAGAATGCCCCTGCACATGTCCTACCTCTATACATACTAGACAAATTATTGGCCAAAGAGATTGCCTGTCAAACAGTTCGCAACAGTTTGACAAAAGTCTTGAAAGATGCCAAAAGACCATTTGGCCAACTTTCCATTTTTCTTGTGGTTCATATGTACTAAACAATTTCAAGCATGCCTATCTTGACATTGATCGTTTAAAATGGTTTAGTTTCCCAGTTTTTCCCAATAGAAAATTATGATTCTTATGATGTTTCTAGAGAAATAACAAATCGGGTCAAGCTTTGAGCATTTCCAAGTGTGCGTGATAGGTTTCATGATGTGTTTGAGTCAATTTCTGAATTTTCCAGACTTCAACAAATAGCAACAGAAAGACTCGGTCCTGAAGACCTATTAAAGTTTAAGGAATATCGAGAACAAAGAAGCGCTCATCTGCCAGAATATTTGTTCCAAATACCAGCACCAGATATAGAACAGATTGCAGTTTCAATGTCTTCATCTCAGGTTCCAATTGTAGAGACATGAATTGCAAATATTGAGAAAGATGACAAACTCACCCAAGACTAGGAAGAGTTTCAGAGGGTACTATCTGTAGCTGATACTCCGACTACTCATGATACTATTCAGTTAGATACCGCACTTATTTTTGGCACTGCAGACTCAATATGTTCTACAGTGGAGCCATGTGTACAACACATTTCTACCGATAAAGATAATTCGAAGAGTCAAGAAGAAAGAAAATAAACCCCATTCACTACAGAGGTTCCTAAAAAAAGGTTTTGAGAAAAGTGAAAGCCAAAGAAATAGTGATATCGAAGAGAATAGAGAAGCTACATCTGCCAAAGACATGGAAATCATCCCAGCTTTCCTCATTGCTGAAATAATCCTCAACACTGAGGAAGTACCTCAGTTGGACATATTCTATAGTCCAGAACATAACGTTGTCATGACCAGATCAAGGAAGAGGCAAAGGATGGAGAAATCTCCAGAAGTAACTCCATATGTAACACCAATTCAAGTCCTTTGGAAAGAGACTCATTTGGCTCCGGAGGAAGAACTTCATAAACTGTCTCAATTTGCAAGTACTTACGAAAATGCAACCATTCATAAAGCAGTAGAAATTCAATCAGTAATTAGAGAAAACGATCAAAAAATTTCTCAAATGGAGCAAGTTTTCCTGAATGAAAAGCAAAATATTAAGCAGGAGCTGCAATCAAATATCACTAATATTCAACAGGAGTTTGAGGGTCTTAAACTCAAACTCAGGAGTGAACTTAAAGAAAAGGATCAACTGATTCATCAGTTACAGTAGAGAATTGAGAAGTTCCAGGAAAATCTTGAAATCAATGAACAAGAAGCAACAGAGTTGGAGACATTACTGGCAAAAAAACAAGCAATTTTCTATCATAAGCTAAACCAAATTCAATAGCTAGCTAAAAACAATGATCTATTAGTCACTCATATATCTGATCTGAGGACTTATTACGATGAGATTATGATAAAGTGTCTAAGTATATAGTTTGGCAAGACACTGCATAGGGTAGAGCGGTCGATCTCCCTTGTCTTGAAGAATCAATCAAAGACATAGTATTTGGAGTCTGGGACATCAAAATGAAAAGTGTTGAATTAGCTATTATCAGAGCTAAGAATTTATCTTCTAGAATTTTTGAATACATAATAGATTCTATTTTGCAAGCCAACCTAATTCAGGATTTTCCAAAGACACTTTCCCAGATATCAAATTCCTAAGGAAATCTTAGCAAGAAACATCAAGAAGAAAAGTTCTTGACATTCAATGCCTGACGAAATAAAATATGGAAAGTTATTGGTACTTGTTGATTAAACCTCATAGCCAATGGCTAATGTTGAGGTGTCTCTCCAACGCAACAAATCAAATTCTTCCAGCATTTAAGGATGCAGTATTCACGGGGTAGATGAGAATGAAACCAATTCACCCCCTCCCCCCCCTATGGTGAAAGCGTGCCAGCTAAAGGATTAGTTAGAGAATGAATCTGGGAAACAGTCATAAGACTGTTCTAGCTGATGCAATTTATTTTCCTAGTTTTTAGTTATATAGTTTTAGAGTAATATTTTAGAGACTTCTTTCACAAGTCTTTCTATTTTTGTAATATTAATTAGTATTTAAACCCCTTTCATGCATTTAGAAAGGGGTTTAGAATTCTGAGAAGAAAGCTTTTGGAACTTACCCTATTGTTGGAACAAAAGTTATCTAATTGGAAATATGAGCCTTGAAGCTATCTTTTTAGATCTAAAGCTATGATGCATTAGGTACTATTATCTGTGTATTAATTGTTTTATGTTTATGAGATTTATAACAAACTTATTTCTGTCTACTTGTTTCATTCTAATAAGAATTGAAGTGATATATGTTATTATTACTATTGATATAATATATTGAACAATATGATGTTAGATGTGAAACTAAGAAGTCTTTTATGTGATTGATGTTCTTCATCAACTAAATTGATTTGGTTTCTTACATGCGCTCATATTCATCAAGTATGAAATGATATATATTGTTTCATGCTTGTGAAACTATTCTCTATAATCATATAAATGAGTCTGATCCTGGGATGTAGTTGGATTTAGTTGTAATTTATGTTATCATTAGAAATAAATCACCCCGCTTTGGTTGATTTTATTCCCTTTTGTTATTCATATAAAATCTCTTTATATGGGAACTGGTCGCTATATCCCCAGTCGGACCCACCATTTCAACGGAAAATGATTTTTTTTAAGCTCCCGACTGGGTGGAATCCCTAATGTTGAGGCAACCACCTTCCAACCTTCAACAAGTTGGTAGGCCTAGCTGATTCATGACCTCTGCTGAAATGAGGTTCTTTTGGATTCCATTTTTTACAATGAATTGTAGCATAGAACCCTTGTGTTGTGAGTAGGGCTCTTATGGAGCTCACACCACTTTCTTGTGTCCTTATTTGTCTTCGTGGTGTTGTTATTTTCTTGCGACTTCAGTGGGTTGTCCTGGGTCGCCCCGCCTTGGATTTTTCCTTTGTTTTGCGGTTTGGGGGTGCCTTTCCCTTACTTCAGATTCACAGATCTAAAGTCTCATTTCTTTTGTTTAAATTTTTGCTCGATCTTGGTAGCATATCGGTATGTTGCACTAAGCGAGGAGATGTCAAGGAACTCCATTTCCTCCTGAATTTATCTGTGAAAACAACTAAGGTACTTAAGCACCAGATGTTTCTCTGAATCTTTGATACCCAAATTTTGTGTGTAGGTAATGGAATATATTTTTCAGCTCATGCATATATTTATCCCTTTGCTGACACGACATAGTCCATTGTATGTACTTGTTCTCATAGCTCCCCACGGGGTAATATTATTCCTTGATGGCATGTCAGAAATAATTCTAAGTAGGTTTGAATGAAAATAGTGAGGGTTCTCTCTCATCCCTCTGCTTGCAATAGGTTTCCCACTAGTCCTTCACATGGGGGCAGATTTGATGAGTGCAAAAGTAATATTTTCCCTATTGGAAAAATCATGAATTGAAAAATATCCTTCCAATAGATTTAACCATCTATCTACGATGTCTGCAACTATCTGGACTTAAAATATAGGAATGTCAAAGTTGACTTGTACCTTGAAGGGAGTGGCACCTCCAGAGTGACCTCCGGACGAAGATGCATCGTCTGTGGGCATCCGCTGAAGGATTTGGGCAAAGTTTTCCATCATCGCGTTTGTCTGTCGCTCAAGGGCTTCTTCGAGTAATAATTTGAAAGGATCTCTTGCTTCCTCGTCTTTCTTTTCTTCCACCATGGGAGGCCGTCAGGGTTTGCGAGGCTAGTCTTGCAAAGGTTCAACCAGTTCGAGCCCTAACCCCTTATACCCTGACCCCGTTGGGGACATGCAAAGAAAAGCAGAGAAAAGAGAAGACCACTCTGATACCACTGATCCGAAATTAGACAGGAACGCAATAGAATAAATATATAACCATAATATAGAGATGCAACAGAAATAACACTTCATTTAATTAATATCAAAGAACTGAAATATGCTTTCAGAGAAAATGGAAATAAACTAGCTTGGGCGATGGTATATTATCTTCGAGAAGAGATGTGGCTGCTACATGCCTCTAAAATGTGTTAAAATGAGGATCAAAGGCCTATTTATTATTGAGAAATAATTGAAAACCCTAAACATCCAAAAACATAAGTCTAGGAGATGAATTGCCAAAACTATGGGCCCTATTAAGGTAAATTGATACATCAAATTATCGGGGTTGGAACTTTTGCATACAAAATTCCATATCTCATGACAACTTATATGAGTTAACTAAGTTATTTTGACTTAGTTGTTTCAGTTAATTCGAGTTGAGGGTCTAACTTGAGTCATGTAGAGTGGATCCTAAAAAATAGGAACCCTGGTTGAGTTTATTTTGAGTTGTAATTAATTAACTCAGTTTATCTGAGTTAAAGTCAGTTTAACTAGTTCCAATTGTTGTAGGAACTAGTGAGAGTTAAAAGTGTGGAAATTTAACTTGAACCTCATGCAGTTATCAATCAGATAATTGATAAATCGGCCACAAATAATTCATGCATGTCAGATCAGAGAAATACCCAGTTGATATTGAAGTTCAAGGGCAGTGTACTACCGGTTGTATAATTATCCAAATTGTATAGGTGGTGCATGCAGTTAGCGGAAGGCCCTAGATGTATTGCACAATTCCAATTGGGAATTTCAATAACTAATAGGGGCTATTTACCCAAGAAAACAATGCAAGGAAATAAGGATCTAGGTAGGAACAAAATTGGTTAAATATTGGCCCAGGATTGTCTAGGAAGTGGTGATACAGATAGAGATAATGTAGAGGTTTCTCTGGTTTGAGAAAAACATTGTAATCTTCTCATATCTTCTGACTAATGCAATATATAGATAACGAGGGTTTTAGATGAGGCTTTCCCTAGGAAATCATTTTGTAATGTGTGATTGAAATTCTTTCTCTTGTATGCTTTGTGATTTTGCGATCGTAATTGGTTTCTACAATTGGTACATTAGATTCAAGTTTATTGTTTTAGCATATTAAAATTAGCAGTTTGAATCTACGTGGATTTTCTACACTGGTATTCATTAGGTAGATAGTGAGATTGCATGGTATTCATAAGAATATTGTGTCAGATAGAGATTCCAAGACCACTTCCAAGTTTTAGAAGGAGCTATTTGCAGGTTTGGGTACAAATTATCATACACAGGCATATGAACAGATAAAGAGGGTCAACATGATTTTTGAGGACATGTTGAGGATGTATTTTATGCACCAACAGAGGAAGTGGGAGGAGTATCTTATAGTGGTCGAGTTTTCTTACAACAAAGGGTATTAAGAGTCACTGAGGATGTGTTAGGGCCATATATTACTAATGTAGTCCCTTATTTTTGTTAGTGTAGCCCACTTATTGTTATTGTTGTACCCTTATAGTCCCCATATTGTTATTATTGTGCCCTTACATTATTATTGTTAGGTAATCTAGGATTATATTGTGAGCCCATGGAATCCTATATATTGAAAGGAGGTTTTGTCATTTGTGTCATCCAAGAATTGTTCATTTATGTAATGTAAAGGAGGTTTCCCCCTCAAAGTGGCTGATTTCTAAGGCACTGATCTCTCTTTTCTTCTATTTTTGGAGTTGATTTCATAACATTTGGTATCATAGCTTTGGATTCTGGGGTTTCGCTGCTTCAAATAGGTCATCGTGGAATTTTCTCTATAACTTTTTTTTTACGAATGTTAAGAAGCTAAAAAAAAACCCATTTACAAAGAAATCCCGAGGAATTTCGTGTAAAAGTTTCAGATCTTGGTTCAAAATATTTTCAGAGATATAATATGTGGAATTTAGGGTTTTTGCAGGCTCTTGAATTTCATCTCAAAGAGGTGACCTTGGGAAAATTGTCATAACTCTCTCTCTGAGCATCGAATTGGAATTTTGTAAAAAGTGGCCAAAATTACATAGAATGTACTTTACTATGTATCAATTTCAGAGCTGAAGGAGGAAACATTGACACGTGGCATGACGTACAATTTTTCTCTACTGAACGAATCCATAATTAGGCCATTGTGGGAGATTGGGCATAGATTTGCCTTGAAGAATCCAAATCAGGTATGAATTATGGAATTGGAAAGATGATTCAAAGGGATACTAAAGGAGCGAAGATAAAATCTTGGGGATCCAAAAGTACAGTGATACATCAGTTTCAATATCGAGCTCCTCAAAAGCAAGAAAAAGGTGTGTATTTTTTTAAAAATTACATAAGTCTTGTTTGAAAAATCAGTTTGAAGTGATTCAAAGGGCATATTGAAGCATAGATATTAGTATTGCGTTCTAAAATTCCCCTAAAAATAATTCAAAACCCATTAAGCCCTTAGAAGGCTCTACTATGACTCATGAAGAGGAAGAAGTGTAACATGATATATCAAAATTACAAGAACAAGTGCAAAAAATTTCTCTCTCGCAAAGAGTAACAAAAAATGAAATGGAAGCTAATATCAATGGTTTGAAGAAATACGTGGAAGCTAAGATGGATGGTTTGAAGAAAGGCGTGGAAGCTAAGATGGATGGTTTTAAGAATGGCATGGAAGCCAAGATGGATGGCGTGGAAGCTAAGATGGATGGTATAAAAGGCAACATGGATGGTTTGAAGAAAGGTGTGGAAGCTAAGATGGATGGTTTGAACAAAGGCATGGAAGCTAAGATGGATGGTATAAAAGGCAACATGGATGGTTTGAAGAAAGGCATGGAAGCTAAGATGGATGGTTTGAACAAAGGTGTGGAAGCTAAGATGGATGCTTCGAAGAATGGCATGGAAGCTAATATGGATGTTTTGGAAGCTAAGATGGATGATATAGAAGTCAACATGGAATATTTGAAGAAAGACATGGAAGGTTTGAAGGAAGGTTTCACAAAGTTGCTACAAGAAAAGCTTCCTAATGGCGAAAAGGTAGTAGAGGAAACTCACGAGGATAAAAAAATAAATGTTAATCATGATTTCATAGACTCTAATGTTGGATTTAAGACCCACCATATTCCAAAGATAGATATGAGGAAGTTTGATGGCAAGGAGATGATAACTTGGATACTACAAATAGAGCAATACTTTGAGATCCATAATATGCAAAACACACAAAAGGCACAGATTGAAACTTTATATTTAAAACAAAATCAGTTTGTATGGTATCGATGGCTTTTTTATCATAAAACAATGGTCACTTGGTCAATTTTTACGAAGGAAATGATAGCACATTATGAGGATATAAAGAGGTTCCTAAAAACCTCTTTATAGCACCTTCTTTAGCCAATTGATAAATCTCAAACAAAAGGGTTCAATGATGGAGCACATTGAGGAATTCCAAAAATTGAATATAAGGGTAAATAATATTCCAGAGGAACATAAGATTGATGTATTCATAGGGACTTTAAAGGATAACATCGAACATGAGGTTTGCATTTGGGAACCTGATACATTGGAGAATAAATTCAGGTTGGAAAGAAAAATTGAAAGCAAAATTATGGTGACAAGAAAGCCTACCAATCACAACTATAAAGTGTTGCTACTCCTAGACTTCGAAAACCTTCAAGGTTGACACCACAACAATTGGAAGAAAAAATATCAAAAGGGCTTATCGTTGTGATTGAAAATACACTAAAGGTCATAAGTGTGTTGAGAATAAATTATTTTACATAGATTGTGAAGAGGAGGAAGAAAAGGAACAAGAAACTTCAAAATAAGAGGATATACACCAAGAACCAACCCTAGAGGAAGAGGAAATGAATCCGATCATATCATGTAATTCATTGGCAGGAATTACCCCTCCTCAAAATCTCAAGATAAAAGGACATATCAAGAAGAAAAATGTAATAGTGGTTATTGATTTGGGTAGTACCCATAATTTTATTCATTTTAAGGTAGCCAAGGAATTGAATTTCTTCCTATACCCAACCCCATAGTGTCAAGTGATGGTGGAAAATGGAGGAACTATAAATTGCTCTAGAAATTGCCATAATATCAAGCTAACCATGGGGGAATATGTATTTAATAGTCTAATTCTTTCCATTCCAGTGGTTGGTGCTAATCTTGTACTAGGAGTACAATGGTTACAATATTTGGGGACAGTAGCTTTTAATTTTCAAGAACTTTTTTTTTTTTTTTTTTTTTTTTTTTTTTTTTTCAGAAGGAAAGGAAGTTGAATTACGGGGTATCACATGAAAGCAAAGAAAGATAATAAGCTCTTCTATCATGACAAAGCTTCTCCAGAAAGAACAACAAGGTGTCATTGCACAATTATGCTTACTAGAAGTTCGAACATCAAAATCATCTATTTCTCTAGATCTCGAAAAAGACTTGGACAATAGTTCCAAGGTGTTTGAAACTCCCAAAGGACTCCCACATATTCATGATCATTGTCATGAAATTCATTTGATTCTAGGAAGTGTTCCTCCAAACATCAAGCCCTACATGTATCCTTATGTCCAAAAGAGTGAAATTGAACATATGATTGCACAAATGCTAGAGGTTGGTATAATTCAACCTAGTCAAAGATATTTCTCTGCTCCAGTAGTATTAGTGCACATGAAAGATGGATCATGGTGCATGTGTCCAGATTATGGGGAGATCAATAAGCTCACTATTAAAGATACATTTCCCATTCCTGTGATTGATGAATTATTGGATGAATTACATGGATCAATTTATTTCACCAAGTTGGATCTCTATCCAGGATATCATCAAATTAGAATGAAGACAAAAGATATTCCGAAAACAACATTTCGAACTCATGAGGGTCATTATGAATTTTTGGTCATGCATTTTGGCCTTACCAATGCACCTTTTACATTTCAAGGGTTGATGAATTCCATTTTCAAACCCTTCCTTAGAAAATTTGTGTTAGTATTTTTTGATGATATACTAATCTACAACAGGTCTTGGAAGGATCATGTTCAACATGTTGACAGTTTTCTCAAACTATTGGAGGAGAAACAATTATATGCAAAAACCTCCAAAATTTTTTTTGGAGTACAAGAGGTGGAATATTTGGGTCATATTGTATCTCAGGAGGGTGTTAAGGTAGACCCTAACAAAATTAAAGCCATTAAGGAATGGAAATTCCCCACAACCATAAAGTAGTTGTGAGGATTTCTCAAGTTAACATGGTATTATCGCAAGTTTGTTAAGAATTATGGGAAAATAACAACACCTTTAACAACATTATTGAAGAAAGGTGCATTTTCATGGACTCCTGAAGCAACTAAGGCATTTGAACATCTTAAAGAGGCAATGTGCCAAGCACCACTCTTAGCTACACCAGACTTCACAAAAACCTTTATTGTGGAATGTGATGCCTCAGGAAATGGAATTGGTGCTGTTTTATTGCAAGAAGGAAGACCCATTGCTTTTGAAAGCTGTCCAATCAAATGAAAGTATTTACAGAAAGCTATTGATGAGAAGGAAATGTTGGAAACACTACATGCACTAAATAAATGGCGACCTTACTTAATAGGAAGACACTTCAAGGTAAAAACTGATCATGACAGCATTAAATACTTTTTGGAACAAAGAATATCTTCAGAAGAGCAGCAAAAATGGGTCACAAAGATGTTGGGTTATGACTTTGAAATCATCTACATAAAAGGGGAGTTAAATGTTGTTGCAGATGCATTCTCAAGAAAGGATGAGGATGTGGAATCATTGCTTTGTGCCATTTCTATTATCCAACCAAATTGGATAACCAAAGCAAGGGAGGAATAGAAGAATGGCAAAGAAGTATGGACACTCATTCAAAAGTTGCAGCAAGGTCCCAGTACATCTGATACATTTAGTTGGAAAAATTATTCCTTATGGTACAAAGAGCACTTATATTTTTGTAAGAATTCCCAACTAAAACAAAATATTATTTTGGAATTGCACACCTCTCCCTTAGGAGGACACTCAGGATTTTTAAAAACTTGCCACAGGGTGAAGAAAGAATTTTTTTGGGATGGCCTTAAATATGACATTCAAAATTTTGTGGCAGAATGTTTGGTTTGCCAACAAAATAAGGTTGAGACAATTAAGACCCTGGGTCTGGTACAACCTTTATCCTTTCCAAATCAATTTTAGGAGAAGGTTTCAATGGATTTTATCACAGGTTTACCTAATTCTGAAGGAAAGAGTGTCATCATGGTGGTATTTGATAGGCTTACCAAGTATGCACACTTTTGTGCATTATCTCATCCATTTAAAGCGAGTACAGTTGCTACTGATTTTATTGAAACAATTCAAAAGCTACATGGAAACCCAAAAATTAATAGAAGTGATCGAGATCCCATTTTCACTAGAAACCTTTGGACGAAATTATTTTCTTGTTTGGGTACTCAACTAGCTCATAGCTCATCTTATCATCCTAAATCTGATGGGAAAACTGAGATATTAAAAAAATGTTTGGAAGGATATCTTCGTTGTTTTGTATCTGATAAACAAACACAATGGGTCAAGTGGTTACCTCTTGCTGAATGGTGGTATAACACTTCCTTCCATACTGCAGCAAAAATGACCCCATTTATGGCACTTTATGGATATCATCCACCATCCATCACATCATATTTAAGAAAAAATTTGAAGGTTCAAGCAGTGGAAGATCACATCGAGCATCAACAAGAAGTTCTCCAACTCTTAAAGGATAACCTGAATTTGGCACAAAATCGAATGAAACAACAGGCAGATCAACATCGCAGCGAGAGAAGTTTTGATGTAGGCGATTGGGTATTTTTACGGCTACAACCATACAAACAAATGTCCCTCAAGCAAGCTAAGAAGGATAATAAATTATCGCCAATGTACTATGGTCCTTACAAGGTGTTGCAAAATATTGGTACTATGGCATACAAATTGGAGCTTCATGCATCTTTCCGAGTGCACCCAATTTTCCATGTTTCATACTTAATGAAGGTTATAGGTGACAAACTTCTGGTTCATACAATATTGCCAAAACTGGATGAGGAAGGAAAAATAATATTGGAACTTGAAGCAGTCTTGGAAACAAGAACTTGAAAACTATGAAATCGATCAATTTCAGAGTATCTCATCAAGTGGAAGAACTTACTCACTGAATATTCCACACGGGAGGATGAGAATTTTATATAGAAGCATCCAGAACTACTCAAGCATTGAGGAAAACACTTTTTTGAAGGAGAGGGGCATGTTAGGGCCATATATTACTAATGTAGTCCCTTATTGTTGTTAGTGTACCCCCCTTATTGTTATTTTTGTACCTCTGTAGTTCCCATATTGTTATTATTGTGCCCTTACATTATTATTGTTAGGTCGGCTAGGATTATATTGTGACCCCATTGACTCCTATATATAGAAAGGAGGTTTTTTAATTTGTGTCATCCAAGAGTTGTTCATTTATGTAATGTAAAGGAGGTTTCCCCCTCCAAGTGGTTGATTTCTAAGGCGTTGATCTCTTTTTTATTCTGTTTTGGGAGTTGGTTTCATAATGAGATGAGTATGCTTGAGGTGCTTTATGGGTAGAGTTGTAATAATCCTATCAGCTGGAGTGATCCAGTGAATACGGTATTGATTGGCCCGAACACGTTGGAAGAGATGGAAGAGGAAATGCAGGTTATCAAGAAGAATATAAAGGCAACACAAGATAGACAAAGGCGTTATGCATATCAACACAAGATGTTTAAGGAGTTTCAGGTTGGGGAACATGTGTACTTGCACATCAAGCGCAAGAAGAGCTCCTTGAGGATTGGATCATGTGCCAATTTCACACCTCCATATTGTGGGCCTTTCGAGATCCTTGAGAGGATTGAACTAGTGGCCTATATACTTACATAGTTGCCGACATTGAAAGTCCATGATGTTTTCCCTGTTTCATTGCTTAAAATATGTGTGAAGGATGTTGATCATGTGATTGACTAGTTTCTATTACAGGTGGAGCCAGAAGGAGAATTCCAGTCGAAACCTCAATGCATATTTCAGCGAAAATAACTCCTGCCCCGAAGTCGAGCAATTAAACAAGTTAAAGTGCAGTGGAAGCACTTTTGGCCCGATGAAGCTACATCCTTCATTTTTTTTTTGGTTCAGGCAAAGGATTTCTGGTATATGTACATATTTTTGTATGGTTTTTATTATAAATACCGCAATGAGTTGTGTTATAAATCTCTAATAAGCGGTATGGATGTCATGATATCATGTTTGTCATGTTGGTTTTTCTTGTCAACATGTTGTTCATTGTAAATACTGAATTTAGCTAAGTTATAAATCTCCATGGGAAGTATGTTTTGGTTTTCAGCGGTTTTTCTAGTCATAGGTGTCATAAAATACCGAGGAAGGTGTTTCCCTAAGGGGTAGGGGTTTCTAACAACCCCAGGTTAAAAGTTCATTTAATAAAGTTAAAAAAGGAAAAATAATAAGACCAAGGTCATGGGACACATATTCCAAGCTAGATGTTGGGAAAAAACATCCTAGTGGGTGCTCATTTCGCTTTATTATGGATAAGGAAATTGGAAAAGGCATTGGAAAAGACAAATATACATTAATTGGAATTTATTTATGAAAATAAATGAAAATATGAGAAAAGGGATTTGAAAGGTCACAGGTTTGCTTGAGAGGAAAATTGAAGGAATTAGCTAAAATTGAAGAAAATATAGGCCTCAATAATAAAAGGGCTTCTAAGGATCAATTCACAGTTTTTTTTTGGTTCATTTTTGGAGATCTCTCTATTATCTCATGCTCTTGCATAGTAAGAGAATTCTTGGAGCTCTCTAGCATTGGAGAAACGAAGGCAAAGGAAGTATAAGGAAGCAAAGAAAATAAAAGGAGAAGAAAGGAAAATTTGGATCAAGCATCTTCAACAGGAATACTTGCATGTAACGCATTGCATGTGTGATTTCCTAGTTGGTTTGTGAATGCTTGGTACATGCATGTATGTATTTGGTTATCTTGTTTTCATTGGCATAAAATTTTCTAGGTGTGACAATGGTTTCAACTTTTCCTTTCCATTTCCAGATAGCCATGGTGTGATGGGGTTCTTTTATTCGGTTGAGATTTGGATTTCCAGATGGTTTTGGAACCGGGTGAGGTGGTCTCAGGAAAATTCCCATGGGTTGGGGGTGTAGGTGGTTTGATCTCTGGAAGCCCTCAATAGGTGGGTGGAGATAGGAAAATTCCTCAAGGTATTGATGAAGAAATTCTGAGCATCCAAGTGTGTTTTTGGCTTAGTGATCTCTTGGTCGATTTTGGCGGGATCATGATAGCCTTAAGGTGGAGGTGGTTTAATATCCGAGAAGCCTTGGTTGTTTTGGTTTGCTTATGTGATATTTTTTTTCAGTTTTGGCGATATCACATGAGCATGAGGGTGGAGGTGGTTTAATCTCTGGGAAGCCTTGGTTGTTTATGTCTTGAGTCTGAAATTCATGATTGGAATATGGCACAAGGGTGATTGGTTGTAAGAAATATTTGGTTAAGCTCAATCTATGGTTAGGTAGTACGTGGAAGTCCCTAACTTGGTTGGATTTTGCATATGTTAGTAAGAGATATTTTCCTATTGTATTTCAAGAGTACTTTTAGTTATTATTATGTGGATTTTATGGCTGTTCTATCATGGTTATTATTTTGGTTATAAGCATGGTTCCAAAACAATTTCTAACTATGGCTCTTGATATGTTTTGATTAGTTGATCAATGTTTATTGAATGCATTGTTGCATTTAATTATGCAAGGAGATATTGCTCCACGATATCATGCTCATTTGAGATCACCAGACAATGAAAGGAAAGACCAGTAGAAAGATAATAGATCCCCAACCCAAATGATCAAAAATGCATCAAGATGTCGGTTCTAAATTACAAGGAAATATGTGTGCATCTGGACTCCTTGTAGGTTGGGGAAGGATTTTGGGTCTGATACAGATTACAACGCTCCATTCGAGTGATCTACCTCATCCACACCTGATATCGATCCTTACACACAACCACAAATAAGCATAGATAACAAGTTATCTTCCTCGAAAGAATGTTAGATAAAAACATCATAGAAACAATTATAAAACATGCTAAATACAAATATATACAGGGAAGGAAAATATGTTTCTATTAATCATATAAGTGAAAGTACATAAATATACCTTCAACTAATAATATCCTCTCCTCCAGCTTGTAGGATGGTCTCCTCTCCCAATACATCAGATCTCTCACACTATAGTTTAGATACTTCCCCTTACACCCTTTTCTCTTGGTGAGATTATATAGGCTGATTAATTCCTCCGGGAGAATGCATCTAGACATCTAGGGGCTTGAGAAGTTAGGAAAATTCTACAATAATGGACCCCTAATCAACTCATACACAAGTGGGTCAAGTTGATCTCCTTTGGAATGGAAAAATATAGAAACCTTTTTCATAATTATGATCTTTTTCTCAATTATCTCAATTATGAAATAATTATTATCTCATAATTATAATATTTTGGAAAATCAATTATGAGAAATAATTCAATCATGTAATTCAACCCTTTTATCAGAGATAAATCTCACATAGTAAATGAAAATGTGAAAAGGGGATGCATTTTATCCAAAAAACTGAGGTAAGTTGGTATTAGGTTTTCCTCACTATAATGGAGTGGAAAAAGGGGTTATAATAGATGCCACCTAATGCATGAGGTCATAAGAGAAACTGATGGCCGAAATGCATTACAATAATACTCAAAGCTGAAAATGGGAGGAAGGAGAAAAGACTACGAAGCTAGATCAAAGGAACTTAAGTGTTGAAGTCTCAACTCTGTTGATAACATCCCTGAGGTGGGAATACCCATGCTTAGTCATAAGGAGATATTGAACATGGAAGCCAGAACATACATTTCAGATCCATGAAATGAAATGCTAGAACATGGCAATGAAAACATACATAGTGGATCCATGAGACTCGATAAATGAAAAATATCCACTAACAAATACAAGCATGGATCTATGTCACAGTACAAATCAATAGGACTATGGACACATGAAAAATAGAGAAGTGTCTCAAGATAGTTCTCAAAGTACATAGATGGTACATAACTACAATGCAGCCTGGGAAGGATCCCATATAAGAGTGAGATATCCCTAACCCAAGGTATTCGACATAACCCCGATGGTGCGAATATACATCATGTGAATATATTCGATTATGTAGAGCATGGTAGAAACCGTCTCATTAATATCCAATGAGGTAAACCAGTAACATACACAGGGGAATCCACCAATGAGGAAAATGGACCCCAAAGTACCTAGTACAGTCCACTAAGTGTGAATAAATGAGTTTACGTCGAACACCAGTGAACTCGACCAATCAGGAGCCAATGATGTAAAACCACTGTCGATCACAAGGAAGCCTACCACTGAGGTTTTCAAGCTCTAAGGTGCTATTGGTTTCTATATTAAGCTCCTAGATAATGAGCTGAAGTCAACAGGAGAAGATTCGTCGAAGGAGGGCCTTAAGGTATCCTCCATCAATCGACATGGAACAAACTAGGATGATGTGATGTATGGATGAAGTCATGAAGTGATAAAGTTCAACTGACACAAGGATGGCCAGCTCAAAAAGGTGAATGGGCTACTGCAGATGGCCGACACAAGCTGAGACTTCCCTTGGACACATAGCGACACGACACAAGAGTGAATTGGTAGCATAACTAATGAGCACCATGTGATATCATGCAACAACACAAGAGGCATTAGAGTATGCTCCATATGACTGGAAGAGTAACCAACTGGAGCAGTAGATAGAATCATATGTATGGTATGGCTCTTGGGAAAGCTAAAACCCAATTGTGAGATAAGGAAACAGACAAGTGCCATGTTCAAGGGTGACATGACTAACGGTTCCATTTGACGACTAATGGAAATAAATGTTCCCTCCCTTCTCTTTTTATAAGTTCCTTTTTCATAAATTTGTCCCCCAATCCCTAAAAAAAGATAAAAGTATACAAGGGGTAACCTCCTAGCCATAGTAGACTAGGGTATTCCTTTTTTCGTAACTAGTCTATCCCAGTCCAGAAAAGGGTTAAACTTATACTAGGTACACGACCCTTCAAGTAATTTTACGAGCATTAAGGAGACAAGTTCACTCGAAATTTTTTTCTAAATTAAGGAGTCTGAAAAGAGCTTAAAGAAAAATCCTCTTGGAGGAACAAGTGGTATAAAGTATAACAACTAGTTTTGGTAATGATGGAACTTCTCATGACATAAGGCAGACAAGAGGTGGGCTAATAGGACCACTCACTGCAACGATTCCTCCAAGAAAGAGTAAACACCAAGTACATTCGGATGATAGTCCAAGAAAATGATGATGATGGACAAAAGAAACTAAGGCTCAATATGATAAAATAGGCTAATAACATTGGAGATCACAAGGGATACAAGTGGTGGAATCCTCTCAAGGTATGGCCAAAAAAGAGAGGAAGAAGAGGACATGTGGTTCAAATTCTAGGTCATGGTGGGTTAGAAGGAGGAATTCCAAAAAGAGGAATAAAAAATGACTGCATGGACACCAACTCGGAAAAAAGGTGTTAAAAAGGGTATCCATGAGCAGGTAAGCTCTACCACCAAGCTATGACATTCATACAAGAAAGTGGCTAAAGTCACAACTTGACGAGGTCATACCTAAGGCATAATGATGGCACTAACAATCAATAATGCATCAGATATGGTGATATACGACCTACCCCTATAATCCAAGTTCAGAGAAATGCACCTAAGGTCCAATGGATGTCACAATAAAAATGCCACCCTGTCTTGTAAAAACCATCTGGAAAGACTATATCAGTGGTTAAATCATATAATGAAAGAAATAATCATGGACGAGGGAAAAACAAGACATATATTTTTGGTTTTTGAATTTTATAATTTTTTTTGGGATTTTTGTCATAAACAAGGCATGATAAATAATCGCATCATACACCAATCCAAAAAAGGGTAAAGCATCACACTATTCTGTACAATATGCACAAGGACAACACAATCTAGTAGGTCACGCTAAAGTGTTCCCATAGCCGATCACATGCCAAGGGTTTCTATACAAAAACTCATGGAGGGTAAGGGAACCATATGGATCACCAATGCGGGGCCATGCCAAAGGAAGTCAAATTGACCAATCTAGAAAGATTGAAAATGCCAGGGACATTATGATACAGTTGCACTCTCGAAATTAGCCCGACGACATGAGGGAGGATCAAGACATAAATGAAGTACAAGATGCTTGTCAACAAGTGGTAAGGAGTTTGACAATTAATTTACAAGTTTGGTAGTAGAAGCCAAATACTTGGCTCAGTCGAGGGGTGGAACTTCCAAGGAAGGCCAAGGAGGGCCCCCCAGAAGCATTCCAATATTTATGTTTCCAAGCTCTGCTTGTTCCACAACGGGGAGACTAGAGGCATGAAGAGGCATAATCTCTCTCTGATTATCAATGGATAGATGCATGACCACCAAGTTGACTAAGCAGGGAGGATTGTCATTGAGGGAGTTGTGTGGAATAGGTAGAGGGGTGACCCATGTGGGAAAAGGAACTTGGTAATATTCCATATTGTGATGGATTTTCTGACCAACATCAGGAGGTATTGACAATATTACCAAAGAGAAAATATCTTCCACAAAATGTGGAAAAGGATGCTCACTAGCTTGATTCGATTCCATAGCAGCAGGAAACACCACCCATAGATCAGGAGGTCTATGGTGTCCATAGGTGTTAGAAGAGAACATAAGCATAGGAATTCTAGGAGAGGATAAAGGAATGTTGGGAAGTGGTAATTGGGGAAATACCCCAATAAGAGATGAGCTTTTAAACAAGCCCACACCAACATTCTGATACTAACCAAGGTTATTTCCAACAAGTGGGACTGAGTTCCTCGTAGTGGTAAGTTGGGCCAATGGCACACAGTAGTCTAGTTGATCAATGGTAGAAATCTTGCCTTTTTGAGGAAAGAAAAGTACAAATAATACATATGATACAACTGTGGTCATGGGATAGAACCAACTACGACCAAGGAGCAGGTTATAGTCCAAAGGAGTGTCTATGACTTCAACATTGACATAAGCAATTCCCCCCCTAACTCAATGGAAAACTTTGGAAGAAGCCCCTTATGTACAAAGTTGTGTCTCTCAAAGGCTTAGAGAGCAGTGTTGGACGTGGAGAGTGCCAGAGAGCCAAGAGCCTTCCAGCACTATGCTGAAATGACACACATGGAAGAGCCTTCATCCACTAAAGTGAGATGAATATTATTCTGGAAAACGAGCACAATGATCTAAAAATGAATTTGATGGAAAAGGTGAGGAGCAACTTTTTCAGCATTAAAGGATGAGATTTGAGTCAGATAGATTGACTCCACCAATAAAGGACAACAAGGACTTGTGTTTTTGAGGAAAAAATTGCAAAACCTCTAGGGAAGACATGGCATAAGGAGCCTGGGCAAGATCTTCAACAATACTATAATGCTGAGTGGCCCGGGTGGAAGGATTGTGTGTTGTGTTACGAACTAAACCCTTGGGGGGCGATAAAAAAGATCCAAAGGCTTATCTATCATGAGAGGTCCAGTGGAAATAGGTGAAGCAGGTGAGTTCTTAGAATAAGAACTTGACTCAAGCACATCATATGATTTGGCTCGCGTAGTCACATCCATGTCTTCTTTGGACATAAAGACGAATGAACTATAAGGGGGATGGAAAGAGGACTCCTCATTTCCCCCTTGCAGAGGTCAAGAAGGTTGAGAAACCATCTATTGCTGAGGTTGTGCAGGGAACATATGAGTCAAAACAACAGGTTGTTGAGTAGATGGTGGTGAAAGAAGCTTATGGAATTCATCCATTCGAGGGCACTCATGGGTGAGGTGGTCACCTTGACATATTTTACAAGGAAATTTGACTTTACGACAACATTCATTGGTGCCCCCTCCCCGATTCTAAGGATTTGGTTGAGTATCCTAAGAAGTTTGACTCTTTTGTTTGTTCTTCTTATTATTATTTTTACCACCAGATGGTTGGTTGTTCTTTGGTTGAGTGGAATTCACCATGAGAACATTAGTGGACTTCTCAAGAGGGGGTGCTTTAGCAGAGCCAGACACACTTGCTGGGGCTTGAGATGTAATACTCAATTTCCCAAGTTGGCTCATGGAATAAAAACATACCTGATCATTCCATTGGCATGTGGGCCAAGAACAGGTTTGGGGGGGTCAATAGAAGGCCTGGGGGCATTAGGAAACACTTCGTATAGCATACCTGACTGTGAATATATAATATCTAATTTTTGGGAAGGTAAAATGGTTTTTTCCTCGATAACAACTCTAAACATAGGCACATATTTGGCTATTTTATGTCATAAATATCGAATGAACCATTTATGCAATATCTCATCTAGAAGCTCGGTTCTCATTAACCTCTTGTGACAACGCCACTCATGAATGTGATCACAAATTAATGTGGCATATTCTTTTTTGAAACTTGACAAGAGATCATAATCGATATCATACTGAGTAGGAAACTAGCCGAGGTGTGTCAAAAAGGTTTGAGCTAGGGAGGCAAAGCCATCGTAGGATGTAGTATCTAACTCGATATACTACTTTGCGACATTCCTAGTTAACGTACGTTGGAACAAGCAAAGATTAATAGAATCATCCACCAAAGAATTATAATAACACCATAAGTGATAGGTGGTATTTTCGGTGGGTGGATTCTCCCCAGGATTCCCTTCAAACTTAGGAATTTCAGATGGAAATTTAGCGGGCATGGGTGGCCACCAGGGATCATGACCAATGGGTTCATTAGTTAACTTTCCAAATCCAATAAATCAAGAGAAGATAAGAACTGATTGTAGATTTGTCTAAATGGGTCATAGGTAGGAGAATCCCTTAACCAACCTTGCAGTTCCCCCATATGAGGATTATAATGATGCACTTGCTGTGAAGGAAAGGGTTCATACTGACATAATACTATTGCGGGACAAAATAATTGGTATATGTATGCTTCCTCCCAGGGTATATGCCCCCATAAATTGAAGGACCCCCAAGAGCATGGATTCTCATGGGGTTGTACCCAAGAGTGAAAGAAGGACAAATTTGCATAGTAGGACCAACATAAGTAGGATAACCTATGTGGGAGACGATACTGACAGCGAGGTTTCCCCCAGGTAAACTATGCCCCCCGGGAAAGGTCATGGTGGGTGGCATCCCTCCAAAGAGAGAACTATTCCAAGCTTGTGACATAATAGATGCAACATTGCCCCTAGGTTGGCTGGGAACAATAATGACCATGTATTTCGAGAAGTAACCATGCCTAACTAAGGACCAAGAACCGTTGGTTAAGGAAAGTTGGGTGAAAAGACCCCCAATCCTACCGGATGAATAGGATGAGGCATCATGGTCAACATAGAAGATGGTGTGGGCATAATAACGTTTGATAAATTTGCAGGAGATATAGATGAGACTGGTGGGATGCCCCAAGAAGAAGTGAGAGGTGTCGACAGAGGAGTAGATATGGCCCTACTAATAGGAGGTAATGTTGTCATGGAAAAAAACACTGCTGATGCAGAAGGTAACGAGGTCTCAACTCCACCATAGGGTAAAGAACTGACAAAGTCACAAAAATATAGGCTGGTGTAGAACCGTCAGGGTTCAGCCACAACAACGCAAGTCCTAGTGGATCGGTCAAAGGTGGACTGACAAGAGCATTAAAATTGTCTGCCAAAGTTTCAAAAAATATCAGATCACTACCAGAAGGACCAGGTATAGACTCTAAGACTATGGGTTGGTCTAAGTCTTGAGCACTGACTGGAAATCTCCGAGAAGGAGTGATAAGTCAACCTCGTTCATGAGGCAAACCGTGAAGACAATGTGACAGTCGATAAAAAAATTCCTCTAGGGTGATAAATTATAAATTACTATAATTATGTTAATGAAAACAACCTAGGTCCAAAACTATTGACTTAGACCAAACATTACACACTAGAAACCTCCTAAAAGGTAGCACACAGAAACCAAAATACAAAGAAGATGTCGGTGGAACAATTATACTAGCGACCCGATTCCCAGCCCTTTTAGCTGTGAACTCCTTACAAGTGCCCTCACTAGATGTGGAACACACTCCAAGAGGACTGAGAGAGTTTGAATAATATTTGTCCCAGGTACAGAGAAGACGATCCTACCCTGCACCTGTGTATGAGCCCTAAGAGATAGGCCACTATGGTTACCACTGACAATAACACGACCTAGGGAACAATCGCAGGATAAATCCACACACAAGGGTAGTAAACTTAACTCAGAGAGCTAAGACTAAAACCTCCTTGAGAGTTTCCCCCCAAGTGCCCCCCAAGTGTTACAACAAATGTTTGTGACATCATTTGTATGCATGCAATTTACACTATATTGCGCCAACCGAAACTAAGCGAAATGGGTCATGTCGCCCCACCTACCCCGTGTGTGACCTCATGCTTAAACCTCTTGTTAAAAGGGCTTCCCAGACTGCACTGCTACAAATGGATTTATCTCCCTACCACAAGTTGCTAAATTTATTTTGTAGTCTTGGAGAAATTAACTCACACTCCTATCTCCAAGACCCTAGCCTAAGCTACTGTTGGTGTATTTCTAGTAAAAGTAAAAGACGAATCGAGTTAATTTTATTAAAGTGCTGATTTTAAGGGGCTGTTATTTACATAAGTGGGATGTAGCATGAAACTGAGATGGTGTGAATGTCAAATCTTTGTTAATCACCCTAATGCAGCTACATGCAATTTTCGCTTTCGCTTCGATGAATGCTAACTATAGGAGGGTAAGAGTTTTCATAACACACCAATTCCTATTATGATTCACCTCTCACTAAATCTTCTTAAATGCAAAGTATCCCAAAATTTTGTGAATTAATGACCCAAAAATAAACCAAAAAGGCAAACAAAAGTAACCGAAATAAACCAAACCAAATTTCTCAAGCAAGAACACAAAGCACTCCAAAAGCATCACAGCTAGGAAAATAAAGCCCAATCAAACAAACACACTCAAAGGAATCAAACGAAATCCAAAAGTAAAAAAAAGGAAGGCAATGTCAACAATCTAGGGCTGTAGAAAAATGGCTCAACCATGGCCAATGTTCTACAAAGGTCTAAACAAAACCCTAGAGGTAGGAAGGCCTAAACAAGATCAAATGAAGGTGACACAAAGCAATGAAAACACACTCAAAAGAATTTGTCTAGATGATAGCTGCAAAACCGGTCACAAAACCACCGATTGTGACACAAATGACCCAAAAGATAAAATAATTTTCTCAACAAGAAGCAACAAAAGTGAGCAAAAGCCACAAAAATTTGAAAATAAAGTGTAGATCAGACATGTGACAGTCGCTTAAAATATCCAATCATATCTGAGAATGAGATATGGAGGAAAAGATCAAGCCCAAACGAAAGCATCAAACAAAACTCCAAGAGTAACTTGAATGACAAAGGAGAAATGGAAAACCTTGAATAAACTAATCAAAATGTATCAAGTCAGACACACACAATAGTTGATCAGCTATAGAAAACCATAGATCACACAGATCTCCAATAGGTTAGTGAAATATGAGAAGATCAACGTCCGAAAAAAGACAAAAACTCCTCTTAATGATAATTGACCAATATAAGGAAATCAAGCAGAAAAAAACATATTTGGAATAGAACCAACAGGTAAATAGGAGGCCTAGACTGAGAAAAAATAAAAGTAAAAACTTCAGAAAGGAAAAGTGGGTTTTCCAAGGCTAAAATTCTAGCCACACGCACAACTCAGAGCATCCAGACGCTGGCTTGACAACTTCAAGGTAGTGTCTAGGATCTCCCGGATGCACGTATGACTCCTTGTGGGAGCATCGAGGGAAAAAAATTGACTATCTCACTTCAATCGACAATAAAATCCTCATACGAAGTCTGATTTCAGTGACTTTTTTGTTTTTTGTTTTGTACAAAATCCCGAGAGGAATCCAGATCTATGGTCAATTCAATAAAATTATTTACAAAAAAATTAGAATTTGATTTTAAACGCACAATCTGTTATTCTCTCGAATAAAAAACAAAAACAAAACTATAGATCTAAGATCAGCTCAACTATGAAGAAAGTAAAACCAATGGAGATTAAAATGAATCCAAAAAAATATAGAGAACTCAATGGGAGACAAAAAAAAAACAAGATCCAAAGCAAAAGAGATGAGATCTAAAAACAAAGAGGGAAAAAAAGAAAATATCTCTTTGAAAGCACCAATTCTGTTGCATTTAATTATGCAAGGAGCTATTGCTTCGCGATCTCATGCCCATTTGAGATCACCAGACAACAAAAAAAATACCAATAGAAAGATAATAGATCCCCAACCCAAATGATCAAACATGCATCAAGTATTCGGTTCTAAAGTATAAGGAAATATGTGTGCACCTGGCCTCCTCGCAGGTTGGGGAAAGATTTTGGGTCTGATGCAGATTCCCATGCTCCACTTGAGTAATATACCTCTTCCACACCTGATCTCGATCCCTACACACAACCAAAAATAAACAAAGAAAACAAGTGACCTTCCTCGGAAGATCGTTATATCAAAATATTATAGAAACAATTATAAAGCATGCTGAATACAAATAGATACAGGGAAGAAACATACGTTTCTATTAATCATATAAGTGAAATTACATCAATATACCTTCAAAAAATAATATCCTCTCCTCTATATTGTAGGGTGGTCTCCTCTCCGAATACAACAAATCTCTCACACTATAGTTTGGATACTTCCCCTTACACCCTTTTCTCTTGGTGAGATTATATACGCTCATTACGTCCTCCAGAAGAATGTATCTAAACACCTAGGGGCTTGAGAAGTTAGGAAACTTCTACAATTATGGACCCCTAGCCAACTCATACACAAGTGGGTCAAGTTGATCTCCTTGGGAATGTAAAACTCTAGAAACCTTTTTAATAATTATGAGTTTTTTTCTCAATTATCTCAATTATGAAATAATTAGTATCTCATAATTATAATATTTTGTAAAAATTAATTCTGAGAAATAACTCAATCATGTAATTCAACCCTTTTATCATGGGATAAATCTCATATAAGAAAAATTAAAACTAAAAAGGGGATGCATTTTAGCGAAATAACTTAGGTAAGTTGATATTAGGTTTCCCTCACTATAATGGAGTGAAAAATAGGGTTATAACATGTATGAGATAGTAAATGTTATTGCAACTATTTTGAGATGGCATTAAACCTTCTTGGTGAATCTCAGATAAGTTTCATACCCCTATTTTCATATATGCATTCATGACCTAGATGTTTACATGTTCACCATATGTTTGACGAAATTATTGTCATGGTTAGGCCTGGTTAGGTAAATTCTTTGAGCAGGTTTTGTATGAATGGTTTTGTATTGATGTTATTTACCATTCTGGAAAGTCTCATTGAGTTTTGGGTAGTGGTATAGAGGCTATCCTGAAATGGTGGCTCAGAATTCGGGACCGTACCCTATGAACTAAAGAATTTGGGTCACAACCACACCTAGGTAGGCTTGTGCATGGGGTTGGAGGCCCTCAACCGCATGGAGGCCTTATCATGCATGCTGTTGGGAGCCCAGGTCACTAAAAAAAACATTCCAGCTTAGGGTTTGGGAACTAGGAGTGGTTTTTTAGCTCTTGGGTGTCTTGTAGCTCCCGAGGAAGGTCAATAAAGTTTCAGTTTGTTGAATCCACTTCCTTAAATGTACTTAGGAGGTTGGGTCATGTCATAATATCCCTCAGCTCATGTTTACCCTGGTAGGCCAGTTAAAGCGGGTAAATGTTGGAGGTCGCGTTACATTCAAATTTCTATTAAATGACATACAATTCCGCATCTGATGAGTGTGGTTAGTTGGTGGACATCGACAAATTTAAACGATGCAT
Source organism: Pinus albicaulis (assembly GCA_034641835.2). Classification (NCBI taxonomy): domain Eukaryota; kingdom Viridiplantae; phylum Streptophyta; class Pinopsida; order Pinales; family Pinaceae; genus Pinus; species Pinus albicaulis. The sequence continues at coordinate 772,132,681 of CM076569.1, forward strand.
TATGAGTTCCTCCCGAGGAGTTAGTTCCACACTCACATTATTTCGAATGCTCAACTATAGTGACTTGATGATAATGTTCACCAAAATATATTTTCTTTCACAAGAAAAAATAAGATAAATTTGCCTTCTGTCAATGGAAAGATGCTTCATATTGTATATTGGGATTTGAATGCTTAATATAATGTTGGTTTTCTGATATATGGTTTTTTAAAAATTGTGTGGAGGCAGGCATATGTACTAAGGTGCATAAGTGGAGATCTATGTGGGAGGGGAACATGGGGGAGGGAAAGTGCATGACCATCAAATGGCATATAAATCCGCATCTCGCGATTCATATTATTCAACGATCATTGGAAATTTTAAAAGATTCATTATGTCTTCGTCCCAGGGAATTATTTCTATGTAATTCCTCTGTCACATTGTGTGAAGTGTTTGGCCGATTTGACTTGGTCAATTCCAGGATTATTCCGATGGTGTAAAAAGGCAACAATATGTATGAAGGTTCCAAAGTTGAGGTGTTTAAAAGGGGAACATGCACAATGGAAAATAGTTGAGTGTTATACTTTGTTATATGACATATAAATATTTGTCTCACGTCATATTAGCAAAAAATTAACCACTTAAATGATGCATTATCGAGTTTGTCTTGGGGAATTATTTTTGTGGTGACGTTATGTCAAGTTTTTAGTTGGGATGACTTGGAAAATGTTGGGATGCCTTAGATGGTGGATACAATGTGCTTGATTTGTAGTGAGTCTTGTTAGTTAGAAACACCCCCCAATTTTAAATGATGCATTATCAAGTTTGTCTTGATGAATTACTTTTGCACTAACCTTCTGTCAAAAGTGTTCAATTGATATGACTTGGTCAATGACAGGATGCCTCAGATGATAGATATCATGACCTTGATTTATAAAATCATGTATTTACACAAGTATCATGACGTGAACTTAAACAATTTCCCAGTTTGTAATCACAATATATGGCATGCAAGTAATGTGCATAAGATTGAAGTGTTGTTGGGAAAAATGATGCGCGAAACATAAGGATGTGTGAAAATAGGAAACAATAAAATATGGGACCATTTGTTTACATCAAAAAAATCAGACACAACAACAAATAGAGTCATAGAAGCATGAACTCAAATCAGATTTAAAATCAGTACTATACATGGAACACACTGTTGAAAAATCAACAAGAAATGTGTGTCTAATTTAATTTTCCCTTAATTAAATTGGACAATAAATTGTAATCTTATCTCATAATCACTTGTAATAGTTAACTAAGTGTGATAGAGTCAGTTAGCTCATGAAATTCGAGTTGAGGGTGGTTGGTGAGGCATGTAGAGTGATTCTATCTGTTTTAGAGTCCAAGTTGTAGTTAGTGTATTAGTTTAATGCATGAGAAATCATTTAACTCAACTAAGTGAGTTAAAGTCAGTCTAACTAGTTGTAAATGATTGTTGCACTAGCGAGAGGTTAGGTGAATTAAATCAAATTTAATTCACATGCAATGATCTATCAAGTGATTGATGATTTACTATTAATAACTGCATGCATTTCAGTTCTGATGAAGACCCAGTTGAGACAAAGGTTAAAGGGATGTTATCTATTAGTTGTATTATTAGTAAATTACCGATGCACAATTAGACAACCATAGGATTTCCCATGATGTATTGTGTATTTTTGGAAGGTTGAATTTACTAATTAATAGGGATCAATTGTTCTTAGAATTGCGCAAGCAAGGCAGGCTGAGCAGAGGCAAGAAATTGGCTAAGTGTTGGTCGATTTTGTTCGGATCAGTGTGAGACAGTTGGTAGAGTGCAACAGACTCTTGTGAGAAGAGTGCATTGTATTGTTTCATGATTCCTTGTTTGATTATACAATAAATATAGAGGGGTTTTGAGAAACAAGATTTCCCCAGGAAAAATATATGTGTTGTGCGATTTATTTGCTTCTCTCTCTTACTTGTGATTGTGCAATCGTGTTTATTTTCCGCAATTATTGTAGAAGGATTCAGTATCTTGTTTTAGTATATTACATGATCGGATTGAATCCATTGGTATACATATAGTTTGTATAATTTATACATGGTATCAGAGCACCAAAAATCACTATAGTGGAGAAGAAACTAAGTTTGTGTTGAACAACATTCGAATTTGCAAGAATATTCTTTGGTGCGACAGGCGGATCAAAATGGATTTCAATGGATTAATATTGAAATATGCACTCGAGGGTAGTTCTAATTATATTGCATGGAGAGAAAAAATGGAGGAATTTCTAGAGGACAATGGGTTGAAATAATTTATCGACACTGATATTCCAATGCCCATAGTAGCAGACGCCGCTCTTCTTGATGCTTGGAAAAAGAAGGTTGCAAAGGCGAGGATGATATTATTAGAGGGAGTTCGAGATCACATTGTCTCAAGTCTCCATGAAAAGGTGACTCCATATGCGATGTGGAAGGCCTTGAAAGATCCGTTTCACAATAGAAGTGACCACAGAAAATTGGCAATGAAGGACAAGCTCAGAAAAATAAAAAATGGAGAAAGGCGACACTATTATGAAATACTTGACCAAGTTCATCCAATGTCGAGATGAGCTTGGAAGTGTTGGGATTATAGTAGCAGATGATGACATGGTGAGTCTAGCACTTCTAGGCCTTCCCAAGAGCTGGCATAGTTATCAGGACTCTGTCAATGGGAGGGAGAAGCTACCAGATTGGGGCGACTTTGGTCGGATTTGGTACAAGAATAATTCAGGGGGAATACCAGGGATGGATCCTCATCCAAGACAGATGATGAGGAAAATTGCACCTTGGCTGGTAAGGAAAAGAAGGGGAAGGGAAATAAATCATATTCCAAATTTGAGACTAGAAAAGAAGGCAAGAAGCGTGACATGTCTAGAGTGAAATGTTTTCACTGTCACGAGCATGGACATTATGCCACTAATTGTCCACAGAAGAAGAAGAAAAACAAGAAGGCTTAAGGATATGCAACGGGTGATGCTTTGGCTTCGCAGTTCAAGTTGGACTTCTCACTCATCGCATGCATGGTGTCTAGTGCGATGGGATTAATGTGGTACTTGGATAGTGGTGCATCTTTCCAAATGACGAGAGACAAAAAACTCTTTAGTAGCTTGGAGGAGAAGTCTCCAGATGCACATCGAGATGGGTGATGACGGGAGGTATAGTGGTACCAGGATTGGTACAATTACTTTCCATAGAAATTTAGGTAAACCTTTCTTATTAAAAGATGTAATGCATGTACTAGGCTTGAAAAATAATTTAGTTTCAGTTTCTATCTTGGAGGAGAGAGGATATGATGTGGTTTTCAGTGAAGGAAAAGCATTCCTTCGTCACAAATCCACATGACAGGTTAAGAAGATTGGGGCTTGTGTGAAGAAACTATACAAGATTGATGTATATGGCCATGCATCATTGATGAGTAAAGAAGACAGAGTGTTGAGTCGAGATGAGGGTGAATTATGGTACAGGAGATTGAGCCATCTACGCCACAGTGCTTTGAAGGTCATGCAACATATTTATATAGGGCTTCCAAAGGGCACTCTTCCATAGATAGACACATGCAAGGGATGTACCATGGGGAAGTATAAAAAGGCCACTTTTCACGAGAAGGAGAACCAAGCAGTGGAAATCCTTGAGAGAGTTCACTCAGATGTGTGTGAACCATTCTCTACAGCTTCTACAGCAAAGCACAAGTATTATGTGACTTTTGTTGATGATTTTTATAGAAAGTGTTGGAACTACTTCATGCAAAAGAAAGATCAGACGTTCTCAAAATTTTGTGAGTTCAAAGCACTGGTTGAGAAAGATACAGGGAAGTAGGTGAAGGCTCTAAGGAGCGACAATGGTGGTGAGTACATCTCCAATGAAGTCAAGAAATTCTGTAGCAAAGAAGGAATTCAGACAGAGTTGATTGCGCCTCATAACCCATAACATAATGGGGTTGCATAAAGAAATAACATAACAATTATGGGTGCAACACGAGCTATGTTACATGATCAGGGCCTACTGTTGCATATGTGGGCAGAGGCATGCAACACAATAGTATTTGTGCAGAACTATAGTCCTCATCGGATACTTGGCATGAGTACACCAAAGGAATATTTTTCTGGTAAGAAACCTGATGTTTCATATTTTAATTTTTTTGGCTCATCTGTTTATTGCCATGTGACCAAAGATTCTAGAAATAAGCTAGAACCAACAACAGAGATTGGGATATTTTTAGGGTACACTGATACTCGCCACAACTATTGGGTGTATTTTCCGAATAGCAAGATGACAGTTGTCAGACGGGATGTAAAATTTGATGAGGAGAAATCCATGCGATTGTCCCTTGAGAGGGAGCTTGATTTGCATGCAGATGTGGAACTCTTGGTTCCAAAGGATGAACCTCAATATGTGGAGCAACCAACCACATGATGAGGGTCATGGAGTGGTATAAACCACTAATGCAGAGCCATCCACCAGACATGTTAGGAGGCACACCATAGAGGCTGATATATTGAGACTCGATGCGACAGAACATTTAGGAGCACCTACATCACAACACAGAAAGAGAAAATCAACAAACATGTATACTGGATACATGGCTCATATGATCAAGTGTATTGTGACAAAAATATCCTCTTTTGAGGAAGCAGTGCAAAAACCAACTTGGGTTGACACCATGGTTGAGGATTATGACTCCATTGTCAGGAACCGTGCATGGGAAGTTGTCCCAAGGCCACTCAGGAAGTCAGTGGTTGGATCTATATGGATTTATAAGGTGAAGCATGCAACAAATGGGAGTGTGGAGAAGCACAAGGCTATATTTTTAGCCCGGGGATTCTCGCAGGTTGAAGGGATTGAATATGAGGAGACTTTTGCACCAGTTGCATGGTACTCATTGATTAGATCTATCCTTGCACTCTCAGCGCAAATGGGTTGGAAGATACATCAGATGGATGTGAAGACTGCATTTCTCAATGGAGTTATTGAGGAAGAAGTGTACATTGAGTAGCCAGAAGGTTTTGAAACCTTTGACAACGAGTTGCATGTGTGAAGACTCAAGATAGCACTGTATGGGCTGAAGCCAACACCTTGTGCTTGGTACACCAAGATTGACAAATATTTGACCGGGTTGGGCTTCATGAAGAGTGAAGCGGATGCGAGCCTATACCAGATTGTGGTTGATGATAAGATTCTGATTATTGTACTTTTGTAGATGATCTTATTCTGATAGGTGATGAGAAACTCATAAATTCTTGCAAAGAGGATCTTGAAAGAGAGTTTGAGATGAAGGGCATGGGAATCCTTCACTATTTCCTTGGTTTGGAGATATGGCAGTAGGATGGGGAGCTATTTGTTTCTTAAGGAAAGTATGCCAAAGAGATTATGAGGAAGTTCCACATGGAGAACTCTAAACCCATGGAGACTCCTCTTGCAGGAAACTAGAGGAAGGAGGATGCTACTTCAGGTGAGGTAGTGGACGCTATTGTTTACAGGAATCTTGTGGGTTCACTCATGTACTTGGTGAGCGCATGACCAGACATGTGCTACGTAGTTAAACAACTTAGACAAGCTATGGTTAAGCCGACCAAGCTATTTTGGAAGGCAGGGAAGCATGTATTGAGATATCTCAGGGGCACTACAAAGTATGTATTATGGTATAGATGGATAGAGGGAGTGAAGCTTCAAGGCTTCTCCGATGCAGATTGGGTAGGCAGTCCATCAGACAGGAAGAGCACATTAGGAGGGATCTTCAACATAGGATCGACAACAATTTCTTGGTATAGCAGGAAGCAGAGATTAGTTGCACTCAGTTCAGCCGAGGCAGATTACATGGAAGCTAGTAAGGAAACATGTGAGGCCATCTGGATGAGGAAGATACTTGTTGGTTTGTTTGGTCATCAGATGGATCCGATGGTGTTACATTATGATAAACAGAGTTGCATAAAACTCTCGGTTAATCCAGTATTCCATGACAGTTCCAAGCATATTGAAATCCGGTACAACCATCTCAGAGATTATGTTCAGAGACGCGTTATGTTACTTCAGTACATTCCCACGGAGGATCAGGATGCAGATATTTTGACGAAGGCACTCGCTAAGAGAAAATTCGAATACCACAGATGTAGGATTTGGGTAGCTGATAATCCCTTTCTTGTTGAGAGGGAGTGTTGAAAAGTCAACAAGAAATGTGTGTCTAATTTAATTTTCCCTTAATTAAATTGGACAATAAATTGTAATATTATCTCATAATCACCTGTAATAGTTAACTGAGTGTGATAGACTCAGTTAGCTCATGAAATTCGAGTTGAGGGTGGTTGGTGAGGCATGTAGAGTGATTATATTTGTTTTAGAGTCCAAGTTGTAGTTAGTGTATTAGTTTAATGCATGAGAAATCAATTAACTCAATTAAGTGAGTTAAAATTTGTCTAACTAGTTGTAACTAATTGTTGCACTAGTGAGAGGTCAAGTGAATTAAATAAAATTTAATTCACATGTAGTGATCTTTCAAGTGGCTAATGATTTACTATTAATAACTACATGCATGTCAGTTCTGATGAAGACCTAGTTGAGATAGAGGTTAAAGATTTGTTATCTATCAGTTGTATTATTAGTAAAATGTCGGCGCACAGTTAGACAATCATAGGATTGCCCATGATGTATTCCACAGTTTTGGAAGGTTAAATTTCCTAATTAATAGGGATCAATTGTTCTTAGAATTACGCAAGCAAGGCAGGCTGAGCAGAGGCAGGAAATTGGCTAAGTGTTGGTCGATTTTGTCCGGATCAGTGTGAGATAGTTGGTAGAGTGCAATAGACTCTTGTGAGAAGGGTGCATTGTATTTTTTCATGATTCCTTGGTTGATTATACAATAAATATAGAGGGGTTTTGAGCAGCAAGATTTCCCTAGGAAAAATATTTGTGTTGTGCGATTGATTTGCTTCTTTCTCTTGGTATGATTGTGCAATCGTGTTTATTTTCCGCAAATATTATAGAAGGATTCAATATCTTGTTTTAGTATATTACATGATCAGATTGAATCCGTTGGTATACATATTATTTGTATAATTTCTACACATAGATGTGAGACACAAAACTCTTGTGAAATGTTTATATCTATATTGATCAAAAGAATTATATACAATATATAAGTTGAGAGCAGTGCTTGGAAAATTCATGGTCAGTTAATACTTTTATGGTCACAATCATAGGATTCAGAGTCACATAATATTTGATACAGAATATTATGTCATAATTATTTGCATCATTTGTGAGCAGACTAAAAATATAAAAAATATACTATAATATATTATGACAGAGTAATCAAGGATGTCAAATCTTCTTAATGCCGACAATGAAACTATTCATCGAAATTGTAAAGGTTCTAGTTATTGAGAATCCACGTAATAGGATAATAGTCCCTGAGATGTGTGTTTGTATTCTACAAATGATATTTGCAGAAGTGTTAGAAGAATACTTGAAGAAGGTCCTTTGAAAGGGTGCAATCTAGCTTGTCCTATGAATCCTTGATTTTACGTTGCAAATTTTTTTCATAAGAAAATAAATATTTGTCAGCATAATTTGTGCAATAAATCATGTTTTCTATTAGAAAATCCATTGTTCTAATTATCTGTTTACACTCGTTGCAGAATGGTTTGTATGGCAGGAAAACATATTAGTTGGTTTTAGGATTCCAATAACCTATAATAGTTTGTTTGTGAATAGACATACATTTTTGTTAGATTTATGGTACATAAAATGTAAGGAAAATAAAGAAGAGCAGTAGAAGGATTAGATAATTGCAAAAAATAAAAAATAAAAAAATTAAGACAGCTTATAAAAGGTTAAAATGCATCTGAAAACTTGCATGGACATTTGTTTTTTACATAGTCTATAAATAATATTTAAGGTTATAAAAAGTCAAAATGAAATATAAAAATTGCCCCGATAGTTGTTTTTGTGAGAGTCTACAAATAATATTTTTATTGATTCATCGTTAAGTGCATCAAAGAAACTCGATAAACATGTATATATGATATGCGATCTTTTTGGATTGCGTTGAATCGTGTTTTTTAACAGAAGCATGGTTGTCATTTTGCTTGCTATATTTTTTTTCACTTTGGTAAATTTTTGTTTATATTGTTTGGCCAAATGCACCTGATAAAAATCAAAGTGAAAATTTCAATTAGTTGCAACAAAGAGAGAATGAAACCATGAATTCTTTAATTGATAAATAGAAAAAAAGAAACGAAGGGAAAACCAAAAGTTAAAAAGCAAAGCATAAAAATACATAAGACTCGACACAACTTCATGGCATTAAAATTATTTGTTGCACTATATTTGAAATATATTTCAAATTGATGATTGTTTTGTTGGAATCTTGTAACAGGTATTGCAAAACTTCCAATTGAATAGTCTGTGTTGGCTTCTAAAAGTGCAAAAATCATAGTATTTGGAGTAAGATGGTGTTTAGAACAAAAAAATTAGTATTGTATAAACAAAATATGTTAGAGCCAATGAGATGAAATGGATATCATTTCTCCTTTCATATTTTCTTTATTTTATGATGTTGAATCCCATTATACGAACACTGCTCTTGACAAAGAAATATGACAAGAATCGAGAAATTTTCTTATCACTTATGTTGACAGTTATTGTAAGATGTCCATGTACATTAACCAGATCAACATGTATGACTTGAGCCTTTGGTGGTGATCAAGATATTGAATTAGAAGTAGGACCATATAACACTAACACATCTCCTTCAAAAATATATGTTGAGTTTCCCATGCAAATGTCAATTATGGATGATGTGACTGTTTTTCCTTTTGCTTGGTTGTGAAAAGAAAAAACATTTCTCTTAGTGGTTTGTATCTTTTTTCTATTTTAAAAACACTAAAATGGAAAAATAAAATGAAAAAATTAATTAATGTGCAAATATGAAGACTCTGGCTTGTTCTTGATTGGGGAAGCATAAAGAGAAAACCGTTTTTCCATATGCTCGGATTCAATACCTCTTGTTCCACTATATGCTTTGTGAACTGGCATCTTTTTCATCGTTACACCTCTAGAAACATAGCTATGAAACAAATATATTGTAAATAACCTATTGAAAACATTACACTAACATCTAGATTTATTATACAACGGTTGTGTAACTTAATCATTTCTCAGTAATCTATTCATGTAATATAAAATAGGAATCATTATTCAAATTTATTCATTTGAATTAAAAAAAGGTACACTATGAAAAACTATTGAACTGTATTAGAATTCGATTTCTATAAATGATTTCTTTAAAAAATTCACATTAAAACATCGCAAATATGTCTTACAACATTTCTACTACAGAGGTTGAACTCATGTTACAAAGGTTAATGTTAGCACCATTGCATATGATTAAGTATTAAGTCCCAAACAAGAAAAGAAACAACGAGAAATAAAACAATACCTAAAAAAGTTATTTTTTATCGCCATCTTTAGTTTTTGTTTTCAATACTCGAAAAGTAGAGAAAACATAGATAAGATTGCAACTATTTCTTTCAAAGTTCAATTTCCGCACAAGATAACATGAATTCCATCATGATCAATCCAATATTGATGCAAGAGCATCCAACCTCCATGTCAAATATTTTTGACTAAGACCTAGGGGTATTTCATTTAGTAAGGGCGTTGGTTCCCATACTATTAATTGTTTGTAATTTTCTATGTTTTTTGGGAATTCTATAAAGTTTGTAATATTGATGTAATTGGTGTGTAATTATATCTTCTTCTAAGATATCTAAGGAGGTTGCGTGAGTTAGAGAGATCATGGGATAGATTAGGATCAAACTAATTCTAGTCCAAGATACTTTTGTATATTTTTGTAAGCCCAAAAGGCATTTGGAGAAGCCATCAAGAGAGGAGAATAGGAAGTATTTGGAGGTCAAATATGGCCATTTAGGCCAATAAGGGCCAAATTAATGTAAATCAGGTTAGGAGAGGTCTTTGTAAATTTCTGTATGTTTGTATGTTTATTAATGGAGGAAAACTCTATTCGAGTGTTTGAAGGCTATGTAAACAAGCCTCTGTTTATTGGTTGTGAAAATCTGTAATTGAACTTTATTATTGAATACAAGCGTGATGTAGACCATGTGAAGTTAATCCTAGGAGGGAGAGCCTGTCTTAGAAGTATGGCACAACAAAAGTAGAGTAATTCAAGGATTGTGAAGAATCAGTGCGCAGAAGAGGCAAAGATCAACTGTTTATCATTGATCAATGAACTGAATCAACGGTCCAATTTAATCAGAGTTTTGTAGAGAAATGGTGCAGTGGAAGTGTGGAGACTACATCGGGTCGGAAGGAAGCTATAGAGAGGAGTGCATGGAATTCTGGAGTGATTCCCATGTAGGAGTAGCACAATGATAACCAAGAACATAACGAAGAAAGGAGTGGAAGACTTAATTTATTTGGAGCTTGTAAAATCACATCACATAACGGAGGTCGAGGAAACATAATTCAAGGTTTTATCGGAAAAATATCGTTAAGAGACGACGTCGGGGTGACGTGTTCGGGTGGTCTTCCTCGGAAGGTCAAAGAGGGAGTAACCAAATGAGCACCAAGATGAACATACGTCGGGAAAATGTGGCAAAGAGCTAATGCATAGCACGAGGATGATTTGGAGTCAATAAATTAGACGTGCAACTGACAAAGCACTACTAGAAACACAAGTCTTAGCACATCATTTGAGAGAGTCGGGATAGCTTGGAAGCCAACCAATGTGTCAAACATCAGGGTGACGTGGAGTGTCTTTATTGGTGTGGGACTGAAAAGTGGGCCATGAGGACGCGACTAAGATCAAGGAAGAGATAGTCAGCTTAAAGATTAAGTTGGCTAAAGTAGAAAAAGTTGAGGAAGGTATGCATAAGAAATACCAAGAGAAGGTTGGAGAGGTTGAGAAATTAGAAGTGGAAGTGGTTTCCTTAAGAAAGCAACGAAAGATGGAGAAGAGTACCATAGCTTTGGATAATTTTCTTGAGATCCAAAGATCACCATTGGATAAATCTGGTCTTGGATTTCAAAAGGGTGAATCTGGTTTGCATGCAAGCAAAAATACCAAAGAAGAACCCAATAAAACTGTAGTAAACAATACTAACAACAAAAGTGAGAACTAAGGAAATAAGAGGCAGATCTAGCAGGAAAATAACAAACAAAAGAACCATCAGCAGAAAAGAAATAAAAACTAGTAGCAAAACCACCAACAGAGAATAAAATCTCAAGGAGCACCTATATTCAGAAGCTCTTTTTCTCCTAGAGATGATCATGATAAATTTTTGAAGTTTCAAAGGAATCCAATTCCTTTTGTTCCTTTTGTGCATAATATAGAATGTTACAATTGTCACAATTTTGGACATGTTGCAACAAATTGTTGGAGCAGAATGTATAGTCCACATCAACAGAGATTCCAACAATATAAAAAATGAAAGAGAATGGCCAACATGTATACTTGTGATTTTTATGGTTATTGCAGTACAAGGAAAAGACCCTCTAACGGAGGTTATAAAGGAGGTTTTTAGTGTTATAAAATTGGCCAAAATTGTCAAAAAAAAGTTTTCTACGACATTCGTTTTCGGGAACGGAGGTTTTGGCAGAGCTTCTAATGGAATTTCAACACAACTAAAAAAACTGGGTGACCGAAGGTTGTTACAGATGTTTTTCTCATCAGTGCGCTAATCAGGTGTCAACGCATCAGTGCGTTGTACCGTGAACACACCGGTACTGTAAATCTACCAAGCACTAGGACAGAAAACAAATTTCGAATGCCTCGGGGCATTTAGCAACGACCCAGTGTGTGTTAGCCAGACAGTCACACCGGGTCGGTGGAAGGTGCATGCATAGGGCTGTTAAGGTGTAAAACAACACGGGGCCCTGTAGGTGATACAACGCACCGGGCTATCAAGTTATAAAAATGCACCAGCGTGTTAAAGGAAAACTACATCGTTACATGCAACACCTATCAGACAGCCTGGGTGGTAGTTGTCGATAAAGAGCACCGGGCGTTTTAATTGGTATTGGTATTTGTGCGGTGCCCATAGGTCGTAGAAACACACCGGTGCGCAGTATCACATAACGCGTCGAGCGTTCTAATTGGAAGTGGTATTTGTGTGGTGCCCATAGGTTGTATAAACACACCAGTGCGCATTATCATATAAAACAATGGTGCACAGTAACTAACAAGCACTAGTGTTCATTTTGTATTTTTTAGAAACATCGACCTGTGACAGTGCAATTATTGTGATTTTTTAAAATTCATTATTCATAAAAAGTAGACACATATCTTATAACAGTATTCATATCAATTAATTTTTTATTAGTGCATTTGAATGTGATTTTTGGATTAATTTTTTGTACCATATCATCAGATTTCACATCTCTTCATTATAATATTTAATCAGTGGTGTAACATTTCGCAGCGGCAATGGAGAACGCAGTAGAATAAATTAGAACATATATATATTATAGAACACTCTTTGTCATACAAAATGGGACAATTATTAGTATCCCTCTGTCTTTCAATTAGGACACTATGTCCATTACATTAAACAAAATGCTTGATTTCACAGACAAATATTTCAAAAAATACAACGCCTTGCTTTGATATCCAAACATATTGATCATCATTCTTCATTGGAACTGCTGTCACTGTTTGAGCTACTTCCGTGACTTGGGTTATTTTGAGGAATGTTTTGTTCATGGTGTTGATTGTTTTCTTCTTCTTCAACTTCTATCTACAAACATAAAAATAAACTGTAATGAGTGTATATACATTGGTGAGAATAATGAAAATTACAATATTAAATAATATACATCAATGCAAATCGAAAAGAAATGTACCATAGCAAGAATTGACTCATGAACTATACACATTCTTTCAAAACCAAATTTCATGCCATCTTTCAACAATTCATTTATTAGCGCAATTCCATACTTTGTTTCCTGCAAGTTTTATACCCCATAACAAATCATATATTTAATATATATATTGTTTTGTTCTATTAATTATGGACAGAGCTATGTAAAACAAGATTGATAAATGCTTACAAATTCCACAATTAATTTCTGATATGCGAACATATACTGAAAACCCATATTTAACCCAATGTCAATCAATTCATCCTATGGTTCTTATTTGTATGTTAGCACTTGTTTAAAGACATTCAATGATGATTGTTTTAAAACAACTTAAAATATACAAAAATGAAATCTAGTTAAATTTTTATAAGAAAGTAAAAATTACTCACAAACTTAAATATCAACCCTTTTCTTCCTTGTCGTCCCGTTTAATGTGTTGAATGGGTTCCATTTTATTTTCTTTTCTGCAAGAAAATACTTGAAAATTAATATTTAATGCTAAATTGTTTATTTACTGTACCTAATTGAAAAATTTAATGATTACATATTACATTTGAAGCATGTTGTTGTTGAGATGGCTCCTCTTGCAATGCAATTATGTCCATTTCTTTGACCATCTCCTTGTACACATTTTTGGACATTCCTACTGACATATTTCTGATATCAGCTCGTTCAACCTTTGAGATTTTCATAATATTCTTGAAAATGTAACATGACAATAAACTATCTAATTTTTATATTGATATATGAAAAGTAAATATAACAAAAGTGATATTTATAAATAATTGCTTTCTAGTAATATATACATATAAATCTAGAAAAACATTTAAAGGAATATTAATTTTTCATTCCTTCTTTTTTTGTTGTTGTACGTTTTTGCTATTAAAAGTCTGACCTGTCTCATTGACCAATCCTCTGGAAAATCATCCTGTAGTTTAGATAAAATTTGGTTCTTGGAATCATTGGATTGATTTTTGTATTGTAAGTGGAAAAAACGTCTATACATTCGTTCCACTAAATCTCTCAAAGTTTTGTAAAAGTTTCCCCCCTTTCATTAACCTCCAACACCACTCTAGATGAGCTAAGGAGCAATTCATTTTCATTTGCATGTTCTATTTTTTTCTTTTTCTTTTCTTAGAACAACATTCCTTTTCTTTGTTGTTGGTCCTGTAGAACATTAAACATATGTGAATTAATAGATTGTTTGAAACATGTTATCTAATATTTTTAAGTATATTATTAATGAAAATTAAAAAAAGAAACTCATATTGAATCGATAGTATTTTTTCATTCACCTGATTCATCCTTTTGCAAATTTTCCATCAAGATTTACGCTCTTCTGGTCTTAGATCAAAAATAATATTATCGAGCTTTGTCATTTTGTGGCTTTCCATGATACACAGTAAACAATACATATTAGTTAAACTTACATATAGTTCAAAAATAATAATTTTTGTAAAGAATTTACAAAGAGCTTGCATTTTTTTCTTTTCTCGTTGTGCTATCAGTATTTTTGTTACTTGATATCTTGTCAGCCGTTTATTTATCAATATGAAACCTGTACCATACCATTCATTAATATATTTTATAAATAAATCAAAAATTTTTGAGGTATCAAAAATCAAGAAAACGATGCATCTTTCAAGAAGTACACACTGAAGGCAGTGCGTCATGTTCTTATAAACGCACCGCCAAAATAGTAGAAACACAGTACGATGCTCTATGTCAACAAGGAGACCCGGTGCGTTATATGTTAACCAGTGCACCGATTAACATAGACAAAATTAATGAAAATAATCTAGTGTTAGTTTTTGTAGCATAAGGTGTTGTGGAGGAGGCGGTGCGACATGTTCTTATAAACGCATCGAGAAAACAGTAGAAACACCGTATGGTGCTCTATGTCAATAAGGAGGCCTAGTGCGTTATATGTTAGCAGAATTGCAGAAATTAACACAATATATATATATATATATATATATATATATATATATATATATATATATATATATATATATATATATATATATATTATTTTATTTTTTATTTTTTATTTTTTATCATACGGTATGTGTGTGGTGCACTATAATAAAATAGCGCACCAGTACACTATTTTACATAGGGCGCACCGATGAAAAAATATGTTTTAAAAAAAATCATGCAATGGCCGACATGGATTGGGATCTGACTCTACAAGTCGTCCTGCGGGTTAGATGTCATATGCCTATATATATAGTAATACAAACCTTATAAATATAAAATGAAAAGCGCTAAAGTCATAGAAACAAGAAGAAGCAAGGGCAGAAACAAGAAGAAGCATGGGTTTAGCATAAGAATATATTTTTTTGTTTTTTTTGGTTTTTGTTTTTTGTTTTGTTTTGTTTTGCTTTTTTTGTTTTTGTTTTGTTTTATTTTTGTTGTTTTGTTGTTGTTGTTGTTTTTTTTTTTTGGTTTTTTTTGTTTTGTTTTTGTTTTTGTTTTTTTCGAAAATGGACAGTAAAATTTAATTTTTTTACTATGCATGTATTAAATCAAATAGAAACTGTAAAAAAACAATTATTACAGTAAAATTTAACATTTTTACTATACTATAGGGTTTGAATCACCAGATGTTTGAAATTATGATTCTATGAATATTACTGCTGTTCGAAAGTATTTCGTTGCTCCATAGTGCTCTCATGCTCTCTTGCTCCAGGTATGTCTCTCGTGCAAATATCTCCCTGAATTTTTTTTCAAAAATAATGAAATGATGAATAGCTTTTACTATTTAAATAATTTTTTTATGAAATTAGATTTCCAAAAATAATTTTCCGCCCATTTTTCAATTTACCGTTTTTTCTTTCACTTTAAAAAAATAAAGTTGCACCTTTTTATTTGCGGCTATTTGGGTTATTTGTTATCTAACCACACCGGTGTGCCAATTAATAACACAACACTGGTGCGCAGTAACTAAAATGCACCGTTGCAATTAACTGTACATTAGCACCGATAACAATAAGTCCATTTTTAAGGCATGAGAATTAATTTTAGGTATGTACAACAAAATTTATTGTTGATTTTTCTCAAATGCAAGGAGAAAATATCATAATTATATCGAATGGACAATTCTTCAAAATTCAGCTTGATCCATAATATTTCTCAAAGTCCATCACGGAGATCCCCCTATCCATCTCGAGACGTAATATTTACTTCAGATTTTATTTATATTTTCATTATCTAATTGAGTTTATTTTTTTTTATCGATGTCAATCAACTGAATAAAATTAATGTATACAAATTTGTAGGTTCATGCAGATTCATAATTGAGTTCAGATGCACAAAATATTCAAACAACTCCAAAACGTCAGAAGCTCTTATCAGGAGCAACATACCACAAAGTGCATTTGGTAGATTAAAATGGACAACGCTTCACCCTTCCAATTGTAACATTGCATATTCTAGCCACAATCCTGGGAAAATGATGGCAATAATAATTGTTTGGTATATTAATGTACTTATTTCAATGTCAAACTAATTAATCATGCATTGTCGACGTGCTTACTAATTGATATCATAGATTTTGTACTAATCATGTTCAAATATATTTTTTGAAACTATTAGGATTCTAGTGATGATGAGAGACCTACCTACCATCTTCCGTTGCACCCCATAACAATGTAAAATCGAGAGAACTCTGAATTAAGAGAAAAAATCAGAGAGGAATGATGCCAAGAATGGTTGAATCAACCACCTATTCAATTCCCATTACGTCCAGATTCACCAATTAGGAATGAATACAACAATAGTAGTTCTTCACAAGCGGAAATGGAGGCAATAAAATAGAGGTAGGTATGGATGATTACTTAAGTGATACAAATGCCATGTAGACAACGTTGTTAGATGCATTCTAGAACAATTAACAACTAAGGGATGATGCTCATATCGCTAATAACTTTTTCGAAATCCTTAAATTTTCTTCCACCACCCCTCTCTTTGGACCTGGCAGTCAGTCAAATTCTACCCAGTTGGGGAAAATGATGTTGATGTACAACTTGAAAGCAAAGTTTGGCTTGTCGAATGCATGTTTCTCAGAAATTTTGAGGTAATTGACCATCAATTCCTCCCTTATATTTTTATAAATATAATCACACAATGAACATCACAAATGGTCAATTTTATGAACGTTAATAATTATATCAGCATTAATGTACATTTAATATTGTCCATGTCCAACTACAGGTTATTCAAAGATAAGGTTCTTCTGAGTGATAATGTCTTTCCGGGTAGCTACGAAGAGGCAAATAAATTGTTGTAAATGTTGGGTGTTGAGTACATATCATATCATGCATGTCAAAATGATTGTATTCTATATAGAGGAGAATATGCAGACAAAGAGATATGTTCGAAATGTGGGCATGATAGGTATGATAAATAAAAAAAGAAGGGTAAATCACGTGGTCCTCATTTTAAGATATTGAGGCTAATGCATATAATCCCAAGGATTCAAAGGCTCTTTCATTGCAAAGAATTATCTATGTTGCAGGGATGGCATGCCTCACACAGAAGTGAGTTGGGAGTTATATGAATCCCAACAGATTCAATAGCCATGAAGCATATAGAGGATATATGGCCTGAAAAATTCAAGGATGAAGTATGAAGTCTACGACTCAACATAGCCATAGATGGCGTCAACCCATATTCCCTCCAGAACACCAAATATTTGGTTTGGCCTGTAGTAGTGATCAATAACAATATCATCCCATGGTTGTTCGTGAATAATGAACATATTATGTTGGCTCTCATACTCCCTGGTAGAAGAAAAGTGAAGAATATGGATGTCTAATTACAACCACTGGTAGATGAATTGAAGGAATTATGGGATGGGATAAATGTATACGATGTATCAAGACCCATCACAACAGAGATGAGTTTTATGTTGTATGGCATATGTGCTTACACGACACATGATTATCCAGGCTTAAGAGTTTTCTCTGGTAAATTACATGTTTATTGATTTGTTTATATACGTAACAATATTATTTCGCATATTGGTTATTTAATTCATTGTAATTGTTTTGATATTCATGATATTATTTAACATGCCATGCATATATATTGTATACAATAAGTTCACAGGTATTGTAACAAAAGGGTATTTTGGATGTAAATGTTGTGGAACTTCTCTGAAAGCTAGATGGTCCAATGACCTACGAAAGCCAGTGTATGACTACTACAGGGTATTCCTCCCAGAAGAACACCCTTACAGAAGAGAAACATCTGCTTTCAATGGTAAAAAAGAGAGAACCCAAAGGATTCCAATAACGACACCAGCTGAATGGCTTAGAGCATACGAGGGAGAGAAGGAGAAGGAGTTCATAGAAATGTTCGATTCCAATGGGGATTCTATGTTCAATGATCCAGAATTCTTCGACAGCTATTTTGAGAAATTTCCCATTGGGATGAAAAGGAAATCTATCTTTTATAACCTGCCATGTTGGGAGCATCTTAAGATTACCCACTTATTAGATCCCATGCATGCATATATTTAAAAATTTTTCAACTTCTTTATGGAGACACATATCATCGAAAAAAAGTGACACATTAGCTGTTAGGAAAGATATTATTACTTCAAAAACTAAAAAGAAACATTGGCCAAGACGATTATAAAGTACAGGATCAGAGGGAGGCACTGGTCCCTCTAATTGGTATTTCAAAGAAGGTCATGTCCCATGGATTAAAAAAAAATGATCTTTATTTGGCAAAGGAAGTTATAATGGGTGTTAGGGTGCCATCTTCATACGGGTCTTCACTACGACGCTGCTTCACCGTGGATGAACATTTGTCGGGGTTTAATTCAAATGACCATTTGAATCTTCTAGGAGTACGTATAATTTCAAAAGCATGGTTTTGTTATTTGTTATATTAATAAATTTTATCCCATGTAGGGATCATAAAACATAACTAATTTTGTATATTATTGCATGTGTTTATAAATTGATAGTGTCATTATCCTTTTTTCGTGCATGGGTGTGTGAAACATGAATTCCCCCAAGACCTAGGACGTGCCATATCTAAATTATATTCATTTGTACATTAGAGAACGTCAAAGGAGATTCATGTGGCTAGCATTCCACGGTGGCGTCAAGAGATAGTTGAGATTGTTTGTGTGTTTGAGAAGGAATTTCCAGTGAGTTTCATGGACTGGCAAGTTCATCTTATAATCCACCTAGTAGATGAGGTTGAATTATTTGGGGCGATTTCTTGTCGTGGGATGTTATTCTTAGAGGTACATGAAGAAATTGAAAGGTTTTGTTCGATAAAGGGAAAAAACCGAGGTGTCTATGGCAGAGGGGTACATATCATATTAGTATTTCTATTATGCTAGTGAGTACATCAAGTAGATCGACAAAAAACTAGGTGCGGTGATTTGGGACGATGAAAGGGATGAAGACAAAAGAGAAGGGGAGTTGCTCCAAACAAATGGAAAAGGCGCTTGATAAAGAATAAGTGACTTATAATTTTTCAAATTTACACAAAGTAAATATTCATTTTCAACTTTGATATAATGTATATTTTGATCTTGTATGTACTATATGTTGGTTTGATTTCATCAGTGAATGTAGAAATTGAAGCAATCAATAAATTCGTTCTTTACAATTCTGAAGCGACACAACTGTGGGTCACATTATACGAACATAAGAGGATGAAATCTGATAGTGACAGGAAAGATTTTAGACACTTGAATGGTAGAAGTGTGCCTTATCTCGATCATTTAAAAGAAAATATGCCAAAAATATGCCCCAAATGTTGGGTTGATGACCAAGTCAGAGAGAAATACGGTGCAACTAGTCTTTACCCACGTGATGAAGAGGATGCGCTAAACGTAAGGATTGGGTGCACCCACTCGGTAATAATCTATTTATGTACATTATAAACTTAATAATACACATTTGAAATGTAATACATCTAAATTTCATATTTTTACAGTTGGGTTATTACAAGACACATGACACTATGATTTTTTAAACTTTTTTATAGGTCAATTTGTTCCCATCTATGTGGGCATATGGACACCATTTTCACACAAAAATTCCGATGATGGACACATGACACAAGACTGTGGAGTGGAAGTCGAGTTCAATCAATCTAGTTGAGCTAGCCATAGTGATCAAAACCTAGTACGAGGGACGTTAGGTTACGTCGGAAAGATACAAGAGATCATTGAAGTGGATTTATCTTCTTTGCAATGTGTTATTTTTAGGTGCAAGTGGTGGGACACCTTTGATCGGAATAATGTAAAGGAAGATCGCGATAGTAGGATGATATGTATCAAATATAGAAGATGTGGGATGAAGCTAAGGAGCCCTATGTTTTCCCAAAACACTGCAACCAAGTGCTTTTTTACCTAGATGTGTTGGATAGGGATTGGCGGTTCATATTGAGACATTACCCTAGATCAAAAAATATTTTTGAGAATAATAGTGTTATCATGCCAAGCGAGCTGGAAGATAATGAGGGTGATCATGAGAACCGAGAGTGATATTGTACATGTGTTATTTCATCATTCATATTTTTTAAGATGGGTTTTATAAAGAAGAGGACTTAATTACCTGATAACTAAGACTCTTTTTTTTCGAAAAATTATAACATGTATTTTGAATTAATTGGTTTGCATTGTGTTAATGTTAAAATCATTTCACTTGATGAATTGCAATTATGTTGATCTCGAAAAAAAATGGCATAGTGTATAAAGTTCTTCTTTTTATAATGTCAATTCCTAAAATAATACAACTACTTGATTGCTTAAATGTGTGTGAATAATATCTTCAAAATGTATATTGTTATTTTTGGTATGTAAGATCATAGTAAAATAATGATAATTCTAAACATCAATTTATTTGCATTATTTTCTAAACTTCATTATGCTACACAAATTCATATTATTAATCTAGATTTATTATTTTACAATTATTTATATTCATACAAATTTACAAATTTACAATTATGGTAATTTAGAAATATTTATGGTATACATTTTACTTATGGTAGTAATTATGGTTCAAAATCGACACATAATTTATAATTTTACAAATTTAAAAATTTAAAATTTTTAATAAAATTGAATGTTGGCAATACATACAATTACAATTACAGTTACAATTTTACAATTTCACAATATAATTACAATTACAATTACAATTTTACAAATATTTTACGTACAATTACAATTACAATTACAATTTTACATATAATTACAATTACAATTACAATTTTACAATTTTACATACAATTACAATTACAATTAAAATTAGAATTAGAATTAGAATTAGAATTAGAATTTTACAATTTCACATACAATTACAATTAAAATTACAATTAGAATTACAAATTAGAATTAGAATTAGAATTAGAATTAGAATTAGAATTTTACAATTTCACATACAATTACAATTAAAATTACAAATTAAAATTAAAATTACAATTAAAATTAATATTACAATTACAAATACAAATACAAATTACAATTACAATTAAAATTAAAATTATAAATACAATTTTACAATTTCACATACAATTAAAATTAAAATTTCAATTACAATCACAACATAATATTTAATAAATATCATGATTTACTATTAAAAATAAACATCACGATCATGATAACCATTGTAAAACATCATATTCGACTAAAATACACATTCAAATTCGCTAACATCATCTAATCATCATGATCATGATCATCTAACAAAACACATGCATTGTATAACATCATCACAACACAAACATAAAATATACATCTCATGTCAAATAACTGCTATCATATACACATCTATTTGCAATCACATTAAATGAACATATCTAACATGACCTAACAATATACAAATCATGATGAACACCAACATGTAAATTAAGTACATCAACATGAACATAAAATACATGGACTGCATATATATAGTTGTATAATGTCAAAAATATACAACTGTAATATAACTGCATATAAATGTCAAATATCTGGTGGTACATTAATACTAGTACTAGTTGAGGCCTGGCGATCAATCAATGGTGCAGCCTCACGCTCAGATAGATGGTGTGCCTGCACCAGAGGTGCTTGCTGATCAGTCGATTATGCAGTATGCTCAAGAACTTCCTGCTGATGACTCGTCGATGGAGCAGCCTGATCAGATGTGGATGGTGTGGCCTGTGATGATGGACCTGCCTCCTCAGATGGACCCACCTGCTCAGGACTAGGTGTCTGCTGAGATGGTGTAGACTTCTCAGACGATGCCCACTGATCAGGACTGGATGCTTGCTGCTCATGATGATCTCAGATGTGAGGTGAAGGAGGAGGTGGAGTACTAGAATGATGATCACTACCCTCATGATCATGATCATCAGATGAGGCGTTTCTCTGTCATGCATCTCCACGAAGACTACCCCTCCTAGCTCGCACCAGTGCTCTGGAAGCTCCAACGATATGACACATGGGTTAACATATCGCGGGGCAAGCCAATCCAAAGCCATGTGAGCCTAAAATTAGCTTGAATATTTTTGATCATAATTGGGCAGACTCCATCATCAACTAGCAGTCGACAGAGTTGGTCACCCAACTCCATCCTAAATCTAGTGTCCAACCTACACCTCAGCCCCGCGGGTATCTGCACCCGATCAGGATCGGGTCTGTCACCCTGATCCTTCACCTCTGCCATATCATCATCATCAACATCTACACCTGGATCATTCGGAGGGGGTGGAATCTCATCCCCAAATAATGTCCTACTATCCACAAAATATATAGTACACAACAAAATTAATTAGAAATTTTCATTAAACAATTTAATAAAACAAGTTAAAGAACATGTTAGAATAAATTTGATAATTATAATTAATTAATTAAGACAATGAAATGACAATATATTAATTTAAAGAAAACACTAATATTACCTCTTGTGTCCGGTGGCTCATCCTGTGGGAAGAGGATGTTGTTACACCCTCTCTAATCCAAACAAGCGTACAGACATGGCACCAGAACAAAGGAGTGATCATAAAAACTGGATAGTAACTCTAGTGCATCAGAAGATATCCTGGTGGGAAAGTCAGACTGACCCCTCTTGGGCATCATCTGGCCCCACATCCGCATCCGTACATGCAACATCGACCTACGAGGTTTCCAAACAAAAGTAGGCCTCGTATATGGAAACCTCTAAAAAACTAAACAAAATAACTCTGAAGAAAAAGGGAAGGTCAATCTCCCACGTGCCTGAGAATGACATCTATCTAATGCTGTAAAAAACTGCTGCAAAAAAATCGTAGACCTTCTAACATGTCATGGCTCTTGGAGTAAAGAATCAACATAAAATAAAATTAGGAAACTATTTTTTTTCCCGTCACTGGTATAGTGTGCAATGGTCATCAACAGTTGTGAGAGGCACCTCACCTCCTCTTCACCAAACGAATCAATACGTAACTGACTACGGGACACCTGAAATTTACAGGAGAAAATATATCGTCCCTAATGTATCTATGGGAGTACACCAACTGACTCCCTGTTGCATAGCCGATGGGGAAATCTGGGAACTGGGGAAAATCCTGCCCTCTCCTAGATAGGCCAGTAATAAAATATATGTCCTCCTTAGTGGGCGCGTACCACTGGTCAGGATTGATCTGAAAGGAGTGTATTAGTTTTATGTGCTAAGTGTCCTTTCACTATTAAAAACACGTAAAATTTGTTTCCATTTGTTTGCTTAAGGAATGAGTGTTTTAACCATGAAACATAGATGAATATGTGAACTTTAAGC
The DNA here is from genome assembly GCA_034641835.2 of Pinus albicaulis. NCBI lineage: Eukaryota > Viridiplantae > Streptophyta > Pinopsida > Pinales > Pinaceae > Pinus > Pinus albicaulis. Next base: position 772,156,356 of record CM076569.1, read on the forward strand.
ATGAAAATAAGCCTAAATAACACTGGGCAACAATGTATAACATAGAAAAACAATCACACATAAGTTTTACACAGTAGGCATGATGAAGCAGTTCACCCCTCCTGGGCTACATCTACTGGTCCAACTCCCAATGGCATGTATCTCTTTGTCATTGTGCTCAAAATTGCAAATACATGTGATTAAAAGCCTCTAATGGTTGTTTTCTATACACCAGTGGCTCCAGAATGCTCAAATTAGTCTAGGTATACTCAAAAATTGACCTCCCAACGCATTTTTCCCAATGTCAGCTAGAAAATCTCCACTAACTGTGGATAATTGCCGTTAATTTAGGCTAAAACCATAAATTTAATGGTGCGCTATAATCTCTGCTAATGTCTGACCGTTTGCATTGAATACAAATGGTTAGGGCAGGGTGGTCACATGCTGACCCCCCGCCCTAACTCTTCGCGGTTTGAGTTTGTGTTAACTCCACATATAATAGAGGAGCAGAACCATAACTCGACGTTCTACAACCTGTGGCATTTTTTGCCATTACATAGCGCCCATGTGATAACTTTAAATCTCCGCCGGATTAGCCACCTAAAAGAAACCGTCAACTGCAACTTTAATGTCATCGCGTGACATGTGATCTCAACCATCATAACCGCCGGGATAAAGTTTGTTGTAACCACTGTTTAAAGTTTGATGCCGCGTTTTAAATCTTGTTTCATGTGATCATTCCTTGGGACCACCAACGGGTTGGGACCACTGGCGGTTCCCCCTCAACCTTGAAACATATATACTTTAAGTTAAAGCAGAAGACTCTTAGGGTAAGAAGTAATGGATAGTGGAGACAGTTGGAGGTCTTTGTGCATGCCCAGAGGTCGCAAGGTCGACCCCCCCCCAACTCCACCAAAATTTTAATAGAACCTCCTGGGGAAACATGGCAGCCTCCGGGCTTGCCACATGTCACCCATCCAACGACGAATTTAAAACCTGTACATCCCATCCAATGGTCAGAAACACACTTCGTACCACCAAATGAATGGCCGAGAACCAGCCACGTGGCATGATATGATTGGCTGTGAGAAAAGGGAATATTCCCCAAAATATGCCACCTACTGACTGTACCTGCATGCTGATTGGGCATCCCAATCACTAAAATTTTTGTTGTTTGGGAAAACGAATAGAAAGCGATATGTTCGTCATACAAAATCGATTTTTCGAACCGTTCACGATGCCGAAATTGCAATGACGAGACCTTTCTGATTTCTCAGGTTCGGTATAGTTTTGAGCACTTTAAATTTTTAGCATAACACATGATCTCCTGATCACACCTCCCCATTGGGAAGCTTTTGGACCTCAAAAGACTTTAATTATTTGTTCAGAAGATGAGGGTACATCTCCCTCACATTTTCTACTTCCATCCACCTTGGCTTACTTAGTTTGCTACCCTTGAGCCCAATTCGAAAATAATCAACACTTCCCCTCCTAGAAGTGCATGTCACCCTATCAAGGATGGAATCCTCCTTGAGCTTGTCAAGAAATTATGGCAAGAAATATTCTATAGATGGCAGCTGAATATCACTCCCTTGATCATCAATCAAAGGAGGCTCATATAAACGTAAATTTTCCACATTGACAACGGAATACATTTTCATATATGAAGGCAAGTCAAGTTGAAATGCATTATTACCAACTTTTTTGATGATCTTGAATGGACCATAGCGAATGGGCTTGAGCTTTTACCTTCTCCTTACATCCTTTCTTTGCTTATGTGCAACCATACTTCATCTCCTTCTTGAAACTTGTGAACAAATCTATGTTTGTCATTCCCCTCCTTATATTTGCTTTGAATCTTCTCAATTTGTTCTGGAACTTGTTGATGAATAATCTAAATTTTCTCAATGAACTTTCGAGCCTTGTCAATATCACTATGCCCATCAATTGCAACATCCTTCTCAAAGATGAAGTCTAATGGAAATTTCGGCAAATACCCAAACCAGGCTTGAAAAGGTGAAGTATTTGTAGAAGAGTGCTTTACTCGGTTGTAAGCATGCTAAATGTAATGCAGTTGCTCATCCCACAACTTGGGATGTTTGCTACAATACTATCTCAATAGATGCACAACGGTTCTGTTCACCACGTCGGTTTGGCCATCAGTTTGCGGATGAAAAGCAATACTCTTTTCCAACTTTGTGTCCATCATCTTCCAAAGATTGGACCAAAAATTCCCAACGAACCTGGAATCCCTGTCACTAACAAGAGAAGTTGGCAAACCATAATAAACCCATACATTTTGAAAATAAGGTTCAGCAGTTTGTTCAGCAGTAATGGTTATTTTACATGGCATAAGTATACACATTTTGTTGAATCTATCCACAACTACATAAAGATAATCACGCTGCTTTCTTAACATAGGTAGACCTCCAAAAAATTCCATGGAGACACTCTCCCATGGCCTTGATGGTACTGGTAGTGGCGTGTACAACCCAATCTTCCTATTGCTAGGATTTCTTGTTGTACACATAGAACATCCTCTTATAAAATGTGACACTGTAGATGTACCACTGTTTTTCTTACCCCAAAGTGTCCAACAATAAGATATGACTGAGCCTCTCTCATGACACTAAGTCTCTCTCCTTGTGGTATGCACATCTTTCCCAAATGAAACAACAAATTGTTAAGCATTTGATAATCATTTTCCTCAACTTGATTCCCTTCGCTCAAAATAGCACACACATCTTGAAAATCAACATAAGATGCATACTGTTCTATGTAACTCTCATGTACAATATAATCATTTTTAATTAAAGTAGAAGCACTTATAATTGGCCTTTGGCCTTGAAAGCATATCAACAAATTTATTGAAAATACCATTCTTGTACCTTATAACCAAGTGAAACTATTGAAGAAATCCCATCCATCTGAAATGTTGTGATTGCTGCAATCTTGTTTGTGACTGCAAGTACTGTAATGGTTGATGATCGATATGTATAATGGTATCTTTACCCATCAAGTAATGTTTCCAATTTTTTACGCCTTGTACCAACGCATACAACTCTTTGTCATATGTAGGATAATTAGTTACAACACCATTGAATGTTTTAGAATGAAAAGGGATAGGCTTACCATGCTGCAAAAGTATTGTGCCCATGGAATAATCACTAGCATCAGTTTGTATCTCGAATGGCTGTCTCAAATCTGGTAATGCAAGGACCGGAGCTGAACTGATCTTGTCTTTTAAAGCTTCAAAAGCTTGCTGTTGTTTTCCTCCCCATTGGAAGCCTTTCTTCAAACTTGTCACTGCATGCATAGGAGCTGCTATGGTAGAAAAGTTAGCAATAAACTTTCTCCAATACTAAGCTACGCCTAAGAAAATTCTTACCTCAGTTACTATTTTTGGAGTGGGCCAATTCAAAATGGCTTCCACTTTATAAGGATCAATTCTCAACTCGCCTCCTCCTACAATGTGTCCCAAATTAACCAGAGAAGTTTTTCCAAATTCACACTTAGACATCTTAAGAAATAATTTCTCTTTCCTCAAAACATCAAGCACCTTTTTCACATGCAAGAAATGTTCTCCTCTTGTTTTGCTAAAATGAGTATATCATCTAAATACACAATCACAAAGTCATCAATAAATGGATGCAAAACATTATCCATAACACACATGAAAGTCGTTGGTGCATTACACAAACCAAATGGCATAACCAACCACTCAAAGAGTTCTTGTTTGATTTTGAATGCAATCTTCCATATATCACTTTCTGCAATTCTTACTTGATGATATCCACTTCGCAAATCTAACTTAGTGAAAAAATTTACTTCTTTCAATTGATATAGCAAATCATCTATCCTTGGGAGTGGGTATCGATTTTTTTACCATTATCTTGTTCAAAGCTTTGAAGTCTACACACATGCGCCAAGTCCCATCTTTCTTCGGAATCAAGACTATGGGTGAACTACATGGCAAAGTGCTTGGCCTTATGAGTCCCTTGTCCAACAAGTCCTTGATTTGCCTCTTTATTTCAGAATTCTCCATTATCGACATGCGATACATGCCGATGTTTGGAAGAGGACAATCTTGTTGTAACTGAATCTCATGTTGAATCTCCCTTTTAGGAGGCAATCCTGTTGGCTCCTAAAACATATCATGATGTGCATCAACTACATCATATAAATTTGATTTCAACTTAAGATCACAATCTTCAAATGAATCATGATTAACATCAGCTTTAGGCTTAATCATTAGAAGAACAAAATTCTTACTTGAATTCACCAGCCTCTTTACCTGTCCAACATTTACTATTGCAATATTTGTCGTCTTCCAATGTTCTCTAACAATGTACTCCTTGCCATATTTGAATAAATGGTATTTTTTCTCATGGCGATGGAAGATCGTTTTACTGTCATACAAGTAAGGAATGCCCAACACAACACCTGTAATATCAAGCGGAACCACATCTAATTCAACTATGTCAACAAAATGTGCAGTTATCTCAAAGCGCAATATGCACTTCTTTGAAACCTGTAAATTTTCATCCTTACAAATCCATCCAAGTGGATATGGTTTTGGATGTGTAATGGTCTCAAGATTAATTTTCTTGACCAAGTCTTCAGAGATAAATTTTTCTTGTGACCCACTGTGAAACAGTGTGATGTTTGGATATGACCCTCAAATGAAGCAGTTCAATTCTCTCTTCTTCATTTGGAGCTTGTATGTGACAGTTTGAAGTACTAGTACTAGGTTTTGTTTCAATTTATTTCCTCTTCATGTTCTTCAATCCCATGGCTATAATTTTAGTTTCATCACCTGAATCCTCTCCTAAGTCATGTTGAGTTGTAGCTGCAGTTTTCTGCTTCCCTTTGTTATTGTTATACTTGGGTCTCTTTTTAGGATGTAATTTCCAACAATTTTTCTCTTCATGGCCTTCTTTTGAACAATGTTTACAAACCACTTTCTCTCCCTCTTTCTTGACATATGAATTATTTTTGCCCTTACCTTTTGAGGTATTCTCTTTGTTTTTCCCCTTAAAAGGTTTCTTCCTACTCTCATCAGTAATGTTTTTCCCTCTTGCTTCTAAATGTGTGGCCTGAACACAAACCTCATCTAAGCTTGTAGGGTTAAACATGAGAATAGTATGTCTTAGGTAGCTATGTAAGCCTCCTTTGTACTTGAGTAAAGTATCTTGACTCTATAAATCTACCCCTAATAAGAGAGCTCTTCTCCTAAATTCTTGGGTGTAGTCTTGTACATTTTTTCCTTTCAATTGTCTAAAATTTTTCCAGTTCATTATGGATTTTTGCATATGAGCTAATGGATAAAACTGTTGTTTTATTGTAGTAATGAAATCAATCCATGATAGAATAATATTACCATGATTTTTGATCTCCTCCTTTGTCTTGGATTCCCACCAAATAAGAGTTGCACCCTCCATCCTCAATGAAGCTAGTTGGATTTTGGTATCATCATCATGAAGGTTCTGAATTCTCAAATAGACCTCCAATTACCTAATCCAATTATCAATCTTTTCTGCATTGACTTCATCATTAAACATTGGCAATTCAAACTGAACATCAAGTTTTAGAAAATGACTTTTACCCGTGTTCTTTGACTTGTGTGACTGGTGTACTAGAGATGAAGTAGAGGATGATGATGATGAGGGTGAGGATGGTGACTTTGCACTGCCTCCATTTCCTCCATTGCCCTTCTTTGATTTATCTTCATCATTGTGACCTCCTGATTATCCCTGACCTTCCTTGAGAAGTTTGGATCCTTCTCCTTCTAGTCTTTCATTCCTTTCTTGATAAAGTACTCTCACGATTTCAATCATGTCAAGGAATTCTTTCCTGAACACTCTTTCTTCTTCTTTGGGATCCACCTCTTTATGGGTTTCTTCTTCTCCTGGAGGCATGCTTATTGCTTATTCTTCTTCTTTTGGAGGTGAAATAGGTGGTGGAGAATGTGGAAATATTGCCCTCCTTTGCTTTGGCTCACTTTTAAAACCTCTTGCTTCCACCAATTTGCCTTCTCCTCTCTTAAGCTTGAGCCTAGTAAGCATGAAAACCCTTGAAAACAGTTAAACAAACCTTTCCACACAACAACACCAGAGATTAAACTCTAGCTTTGATACCAACCTGATATTAAAGGAGTGTATTAGTTTGTTGTACTAAGTGTCCTTTCAGTATTAAAAACATGTACAATTTGTCTCCATTTGTTTGCTCAAAGAATGCGTGTTTTAACCATGAAAAATAGATGAAGTTGTGAACTTTAAGCATGAAAATAAGCCTAAATAATATGTACAACAGTGTATAACAGATAAAAACAATCACACATAAGTTTTACACAGTAGACATGATGAAGCACTTCACCCCTCCTCGGCTACATCTGATGGTATAGCTCCCAATGGCATGTCCCTCTTTGTCATTATGCTCAAAATTGAAAATACACATGTTTACAAGCCTCTAATGGATGTTTTCTCCACACTAGTGGCTCCAAAATGCTCAAATTAGTCTAGGTAGACTCTTGTTTCACCCAAAATTGGTCTAAAATTGACCTCCCAATGCATTTTCCCAATGTTAGCTAGAAAATATCCACTAACTGTGGAGAACTACAGTTAACTGCAGTTAATTTAGGCTAAAACCCTAAATTTAATGGCATGCTATAATCTCTGCTAATGACTTAAGGTTTGCATTGAATACAAATGGTTAGGGTGGGGTGGTCACATGCCGACCCCCCGCCTAACTCTCCGCGGTTTAAGTTTGTGTTAACTCCGCATATAATAGAGGAGCGGAACCGTAACTCCATGTTTCGAAACTCGTGGCATTTGTTTCCATTACACCGCGCCCATGTTATAGCTTTAAATCTCCACTAGATTAGCCGCCCAAAAGAAACCATCAACTGCAACTTTAATGTCACCGCGTGACATGTGATCTCAACCATCGTAACTGTCGGGATAAATTTTGTTGTAACCGCTGTTTAAAGTTTGATGTTGTGGTTTAACACTTGTTTCCTGTGATCACTCATTGGGGCCGCCATCGATACCATACAAATGTATTTTGTTCTAAATGTAAAGTTGCAATGTGTACCTTTTGTGTGTTTTGCACATTATTGAGATCAAAATATTACTCCATCTGTAGTATCCATGTTATGGGATCCTTGCCATCAAACTTCCTCATATCCATCTTTGGAATATGGTGGTTCTTCAATCCAACATTAGAGTTTATGAAATCACGATTAACATTTATTTTGTTCTCATCATGAGTTTCCTCCACTATATTTCCAGCATTAGGAATCATCTTGTATTAACCTTGTCATCAAACATTCCATGTCTGCTTTTAGATCATTCTTCGTGTCTTCCATGTTGTCTTTCATTTTTTCATCAATCTTAGCTTCCATGTCATCCATCTTAGCTTCCATGCCATCCATATTAGCTTCCATGCCATTTTTCAAACCATCCATCTTAGCTTCCACGCCTTTCTTCAAATCATCCATGTTATCTTCCACGCCTTTCTTCTAAACTTCCATTTCATTTTTTGTTGCTCTTTGCGAGAGCGAAATTTGGTGTGCTTGCTCTTGTAATTTTGATATGTCATGTAGCGCTTCTTCCTCTTCATGAGTCATAGTAGAGCCTTATGAAGGCTTAATGGGTGTTGAATTCTTTTTAGGTGGCATTTTAGAACCCAATACTGATATCTATGCTTCAATATGCCCTTGTAATCACTTCAAACTGATGTTTCACACAATACTTATGCAATTCGGAAAACAAAATTACACACCTTTTTCTTGCTTTTGCAGAGCTCGACATCGAAATTGAATTATCTCTATGATTTGGGATCTTTAATATCTGAAATTTGGCCCTAAAGTAGCCTCTTAATATTCTTTTGAATGCCATAGGTCTGACCTGATTTGGATTCTTCAAGGAAAAGTTATGCCCAATCTCCCACAATGACCTAATTATGGACTGGTTCAGTAGAGTGAACTTGTATGAATTGCCACGTGTCACTTTTTCCTCCTTCGGCTCTGAAATTAATATAAGGAAAACTACAGTCTGTGTACTTACAACCAATTTTTACAGAATTCCAATCCGATTCTCAGAGAGAGAGTTATAACTTTTTTCCCATGGTCACCTCTTTGAGATGAAATTCGGGAGCCTGAAATAATCCTAAATTCCACAGATCATATCTCCAAAAATATTGCGAACCAAGATCTAAAATTTTTAAGGAGGTTCCTCTAGATTTTGGATTCGCACTGTAAAAATTTCAGAATTTGAAACTTCGTATACAAAACGTTATATAGAAAATTCCACAATGACCCGTTTTAGTTGAAATTCGGGAGCCTGAAAAAACCCTAACTTCCCTAGATCATATCTCCGAAAATATTGCGAACCAAGATCCAAAATTGTTATAGAAGGTTCCTCAGGATTTCGACTTCACACATTAAAAATTTCAGCTTCTAACCCTTTGTAGAAAAAATTTTATTGCGAAAATTCCACGATGACTTGTTTTGAGCAGTGAAACCCTAGAATCCAAAGCTCTGATACCAAATGTTATGAAACCAACTCCAAAAATAGAAGAAAATATAGATCAACGCCTTAGAAATCAGCCACTTTGAGGGGAAATCTCCAATACATTACATAAATGGACAATTCCTGGATGATACAAATGACCAAAACCTCCTTCTATATATAGGAGTCCATGGGGCCACAATATAATCCTAGCTGACCTAAAAATAATAATGTAAGGGCACAATAATAACAATATTGGGGTTATAGGGGTACAAAAATAACAATAAGGGGGCTACAATAATAAAAATAAGGGACTAAAATAGTAATATAGGGACCTAACAACATGCATGAAGAGTTGATTTCTGATTGATCATAAAGTCTTGGATCCAGTTTGAAAATTTAGGAAAGGAGGTCTGCATAGTGGTAGAGGAGTAGTTATTTCATGAGAGAGGATCCATGATAGTGAAGCTTTAGCGAACGGACCAAATTATCATCCAATGGTAGTTGGATAGTCCAATCGGATTTGGGCGAGGATTTTTGATCATGGCGGCCTTCAACAAATGGTAGTCCATAGATCTGTAAAGAACAAAGTCTTTCGAGCTGATCAGTGGTATCGAGTCTAGTTGATGGCTGTTGGAATTTTGTATATGAGGTCGAGTATCCATGCTGATGGGAGTCAATAAGCTATGTAAAATACTAATTTATTTACTAATAGAAATACAGAGAAGAGTAACAACAACAAGAGTGTTTTTTTTCCCGGTGAAGGGTTTTCCACCAAATATCTTGTGTCTCATTTTTGATGATGTTATTGTGTGCATTGTTTTTTTATGTTGCTCTCATGGTTTAGGATTTAGATGCTCATATTATTTATATTCATGTGATGATATGATATCTTGTTGGTTATATTCATGATTCAATAAGTGAACTTTAATTTGGTAAAAAATCGTATATAGATCAAACTATTGATTCACCTCTCCATCTCAGTAGTGCTCAAAGGTTTCCAACAATCATAACGGTCTCTTCAATAAGGGTAAATTAACCAAATGGAAGCAAATAATGATGCAAATAACAAGATTTAAAATGTTCCTACAGTGATGGTAAGCAAAGAAAGGGAAAAAAATAGCTTATATTTAGGCATTAAGACATTAGTAGCAATAAGCATCAACAACCGTGAAGTAACAATAAAAGTTTTGGTATCCTCCTCAGGATATAGCTAAAAGATAGAAGAAGAGATAGTAATGAGGGTGATGGGCCCTTAAATTTCACATTTAAAGGCCCATATATAACCTTTTTCACCTATACATACATGTAGTTATGATGTTTATTATTGTGTGTTTTTCTAGTTTACATGTCATTCCTTATGTTGAAATGTGTGCCAAAGGGATTTAACCATATTGATGAATGTTGCGACCTTTGGCAAACTTAACATCCTAATGTGGACATATTTTTGAATGCCAAAAGTTTCCTCTAGTAGCCTAGTATGAATATAGGGGCCCTGTCCCTTTAGATATCAATATAAACCTACAAAATCGCTAGAATATTGGAGTTATAAACAGTTAAAGGCAAGGTGGCTATGCAACAAGCCCTAGGGGGATAATCACTATGATTCTAGGGATTTTTTGGGGGAAAAAAAAACCCACCTATTAAATAGGATACTCCCTCACGTTTTGTATGAAAAGAGGAACTTGAGCCAATAAAGGAGATTTAATTTTTTTGGAGAAGAGAATCATATTGTTACTTTTAATATTTATAGCTTCTACATTTCCATTTTTGTAACAAAAATTTTCTATTAATCAAATGGTAGATATTTTTTACAATTTTTCTAAGTTTATATTTCTTGAGGTTCCTAAGAATCTTGGGGAGGTTCCACTTACAAGAAATCTTGAATTCTTATTGTACATTCTATATCTTGTTTCCACATGTTTCTTTAATCTATTATTCTTCTTGTGGTAAAGTGATGTTACTATAGTTTCATATTCCTATAGATGTTTGCAGATATCAATTCTTATTTTTTGAGTTTTGATCTTAGTTTGCACGAGTTATTATTAGCTTCATGTGTCTGATTTCACCTTTCCTTCATTGATTTGTCGCACTTATATAATTTCTTAAGTTTCGTGTATAATTATAACAAATCTCATAGAAATACATGGTTTCTTGGAGAATAAATGAGAGAGCACTATTTTTGCTTGATTATTTAGGATTTAATGTTGATTATTTGCAGAACATAGTAGTTAATTACTTTAGAATGAATGAGGAGGAATTGAGAAATAAGTTTTCACAGCTACAAGATTTCTTAAATGATCTCAAATTGTCTTATTTTAGTCTTGTTGAATGAATTGCTTTACTTTTCTGCAACATTAGTATATCATTGATTTCCTTGCAACAAAAAGTAGTTTCTTGAATTCAAATTGTGTAACTTGAGTTCTTACAACTTTTATTTAGAGGAAACATGTGTCCAAACCATTTGCAGGCCCATAAAATCCATGTATGACTCAAGGGGATAATCTCATGGTGACGTTGGGAGGAGTGTCTATGCACTATTTTAATGAATACTTCTTTGATTGGTTCAAAAATTAGTATGTGGCATTGATGAATATCCCTATGCAAGCTCAAACTTCCACAATGATGTAGATTTGAATCTTCCCCCAGAACACAATGGGGATTTAATGGAATGTACATGTTTTTGGTATTTTTCAATTTCATATTTTAATTTTTTAATTTTTAATTTTTATAATTTATGAATTTTTTATCATACAATTTCACTAACATTGTTAATTTTTTATTGATACATATGTGGCTCCTACCCAACCCCATGAGCAATGACCATTTCATCATTTGGGAGTACAAGAAATATATGTTGCCAAAGAGGACCCTAAGGAGGAGGAGTGCGATGAGCTACATGAGTTGACTAGAAACATTGAGGGATTGACCATGGGGGTACTTCCCATGGGTACTCTGAAATGCCAAGGAATATGCAGTGTAATACAATGGGAATCTCAATAAAACTTAGACTCTTTATATGATGCATCATCTATGCCGTAGTGTGTTACAAGTAGCATGGGGTATCATGGCCTATATCATAGTTCACTGTTATACTATTTCCTTTAGATAGTTGTGGTCATATATGTCTAATGTATGGGCTTATAAGCTCAGGCCTACAAGGCCATATTTGGACATTGTACCAGTTTTTTGGAAATGATGTGGAATTTTTTTTAATTTACTTATTACTTAAGGTGTGTAAATTATTGTTCTTCTGTTCCCATGTGTTTATATGTACATGCATGCATGTTTAATGCTTGCTAATTAATGTGAAAATTCCACTCTAACATGTAGTTATCCAATGAATCAACCAACATATTAGAGTCTCTTGTTATGTGTTGATAATCAATGTAATTGAATGATTTTTCAAGGAGAAGTACCCCTCAAGTAACATTGGATTCCTTACAAGATAAAAATGGTTAAATATGATACTATGAGTTGGAAGTCCTATATAACAATCAAATGAAAAATTATGGGGAAATAGCCTTATAAAATACTTCAAAAATTGCACGACACTCCATGAAATTATTGGTTGCAAGGCCAAGAAGATTCCCCTAGAACTCACCAATTCATTACTGGACGAGAAGAGCACCCAAGTAGTGGAAGTGATGTTTCGAGTACTATGACAAGCATATTCCATGAAGCCTATGTAAATAGATGTGGATCTTAACATCTACCAATCAATCATCATGCATCATAAGAAAACAACATAACCAACAATACAAAAATAAAATAAATTATGCAACACCATATTAAAGTATAGTATATACAAGTACCATGTTGGAAGGCGAGTTATTGCAAGGCTCTGAAAACAAATTACCATCATCACCAATGAACTCATTGGCCCCTATTTTATCACATGTTTAACAATGTAAGGACTCTGCTATATAGGTTCTAACTTACCTGTCCCTAAGTTGTCATGATCTTGATCGTAGACCAAGTTCAAGTCCCCATCTACAAAGACACAAGGTAGAACTAATTTTTCGTAGTGGGATTTGACATGTTCCTTATGAGTCTCATTGGCCACAACAACATAATGACGTTATTCATTGAGGTGGGCCAAATTTAAGATACATTCTTCCTTGGAATAGGTGTAGCGAAAGAGTTCTAAAACTAATATCAAAAGACAATATTTCATATTCAACTAGTAATACTACCTCCACTCCATAAACTAGTTGTAAAGGAGTAAATCTAGTGGCAATTTTTGTTGAGGATAAATAGACCCATAATATGGAAAATATCATTAATTTCTAATTAATTTTTTGATTACCTACCATCTATTTTATCATTTTTTTCAAGATGTGATTAATGGCCTTTACTTGACCCTTGGCTTGTGGATAGAAGGGTGTCAAATTCTCATTGTGAAAATCCAACTTGGATTTTAATTCCATTATCATTTTGTTGTGAAAATGGGACCCATTTTTCATCACTATCATCTTAGTTACTCCGAACTATGAATTGATATGGTTAGATGTGGAGATTTCCATGGTGGTGCTATTGTTTAAGAATGTAGGAATGACATCAAATCACTTATTTAAGTATTCCACGACCATGATGATGTAACTATGTACATAGTTGAGGTAGGAATACACAACATAATATCTATGCCCCATATGGAGAAGGGTTGACAATGACCATAAGATGGAGTGGAGTAAGGTGTGCATGCAAAATTTTATTAAATATTTGATGGGGATGACACTTATAAAACACAATTATACAATCTTTAAAGATAAAAGGAAAAAAAAGTAATTAGCACATACGATTTTTTGGGAAGAGACAAACCCAAAAATATGGACATCAAATTATATGGCATGGAAATCATTTAAGACTTATTCATCTTACTCACGAGTGAGAAATATACATATGCCTTGCTATACCAATTCAACTTTGGAAAGATAATGAGTATCATTGATAATGATGTATTGAGTAGCTAGATCATGTATACACTGGGTCATCATTGTTCATCATCAGATAATTGAGGTTGAACATGCTGTGTATGAAGGTATAACAAATAATCTCCATACCATGAGTTAGATGAAATAATAAGAAATAATGAATTATCTAGAAACAAATAATTAATGACATCTTGCTCAAGAGCTAGAGGAAGATTAGACATTAACTCTGCGAAGGACAATGACTTCTTGGATTTCAAAGTAGCAAAATCCAAATCGAACTCTTGTAGGATAATAATCCATTTTGAGTATTTCCCCTAGTGATATAATGACTGAGAATGTGTTGCACGAGATTGGAATCTATGAGAACATATGTATTTTGCAAGACTATGTGAAGCCTCAAATGTTAGATAGAATAGTCAACTTCTAAGGCCAAATTTTCAACACGAGAGTATCAAAGCTTGGGTCCAAGGAGACCTTTACTAAGATAACATATGATATGTTCTCCATGCATCATATCCTCTTGGATGAGAACTATACCAAAGGTCATTCAGAGGCTGTGAGATAGAGCAATAAGTACTAAGTATAGTTAAGAGGTATCAATAATGGGATTGACATCAAGTATTTATTCAAGACATATAAATATCCATGTTCTCATTCATACCACAAGAAAGGTACACAATTTTTCAACGATCCTATACAACCTTTCATTATATTGGTATAGTTGGAAATGAATCTATGGAGATTTTTTCTCTTCCCTTGCAAAATTTGGAGTTGTTGAAGAGTACAAAGAGAAGGCAAGTTCATGATCACTTTGACCTTCAAGGGATTTATCATGATCTCATACATAGAAACAATGAAGCTAAGTAACCTATCAGACACCATGCAAAATATACACTTATGTAAGTTCAAACGAATGTTATAGAGGCGAAATTTTAAAAGAATGACACATAAGTAGGATTGATGATCCTCAAATCATTGCGGATTGGTCACAAGGTCATCAAAATATACCTACACTATGTATTTTATGTCCTAAAATGCATATGACATGGCCCAATGGAAAGTTCCCCTAACATTTTTAAGACTAAGTGGAAATTTCTTATAAGTGAACATACCTCATGGATATATGAAAGCATTCTTATGACGATATTCTAGTTCAATTTTTATTTGGTTAGGATCATTTGACTATTGTGAAGAAAAGGTGATGGATCTCATCCATCCTTGGGCAGTCTTGAGTAAGACAGTCTCCTTGAAAAATATTGCAAGTAAACTTATTCTTCCTATTATTATTAGTGTTTCGTTTGTGCATACCCTTAAGAATTTTTTGAAGTATTTTTCAATTTATTTTTCTTCATCTTCCATCCATGTTGTTGATAATTTTGTGATTGTGTGGACTACTCTAAATGCACCTAGTATGTTCTGGGGCTAAGGGCCAAAGTAGTTTGAGTGGTGGGTACAAGAGCTAGGAGTTGTGATGAAACAATCATATGACCTAATTGCATAACTAACTAGCACATGGCATCAGTGGATATGGAACCAACCATGGCATTAGCATGTGGTCCTAGTTTTGGACAAGGAGGATCAATCGATGGTTAACAAGATTTAGGAAGGATATCTTACAAAATACTAACTATGAATAAATCAATTCAATATGTTGGGCATGAAGAATAACTTGACCCTCAATAGGCACCCCAACCATTGCAACATATTTGGAAATTTGGGATAGCAAGGATTGAATGAACCAATGATTTCAATAATCGATTATGAATATTGGTCCTAATCAATTATTTATGAGCACCTCCACATGAATATGATCATAAATGTGAGTAGAGCTGTCCTTTATACAGTTATATAGGACATTAGTGCTAATATATTTCCATAAATGTAACTATAAAACATCCTTTATAAAGTGGAATAAACGCGGTAGGATGTTAGGTATATTTTGATATATTTTTTGGAGGCATCACCTAGTAGGGTACATGGAAGAGATGCAAACAAATACTATCGTCCACTATAGAGTTGGATGACCACCACAAATGGGAAGTGGTGATCAAACTTTGGCTTGTTGGAGGGTATTTTAATAGGCATAGGTGGCTATCATGGGTCATGGCATATGAGATCATTCATGAGTTTGTCTAAATATGATAAGTCAAGAGACTATATAAATGGAATATTTTCCTGATCAAATATATTTAGATGAAGAGATGGTACCCTAGATGGACCTTGAAATCCTCCCATAAAGTAGTTTCTAGAGGTTTATGGGTTACCAAAGGGATTAATAATGAATCCCAGGGTTTTTGGGCCCTTGAACAATTGTACTAACAAAAGGATTATATCCCCAAGGGGATTTCCATCACGGGTAAATGAACTATCAAATGGGACCATATCCAACTCTAAGAGCATAACTCCCATAGGAAAAATAATGCATGTATGTAGGAACATTTCCAAGATACATGGTACTAGTAGGGACATTGTCCCTAGATGGTTAGGAACCCCAAGGAAATTAGAAACTCTAGAGAATGCCATTTCTCCTAATAATATATTTCCCCAAGGAATTGTAGATCCTCTAAAAACAATACTACCTCAATATTACTAGGAACATGCATAGAACCCCTTCAGTATACCACCAAAAAATTATTGTCCGAAGTGCAAGAAGGATATATTGACAATAGGTATAACAAATATAGGTGGAAACCACCCACCTCTAGGTTGTGAGATTTATATTTTCCTCGCATTAGATACAAATATAGTGGGATGCAGGGACACTAAGAGTCTAGGTAGACTAACAAGGGGTTGTTGGAAAAATTTATGGGATGCCCCAAAGAAATAATGTAGAAGGAGTAGGTGTGGATGGAGTGGGTCTTATCACATTAAACTGTGGTAATGAGGAAACCACCAAATATATCCCCAAGGCATTATATGAAGATGATCCTAGAACCCCCTTTGTTAAGGCTCTTCTCTCACTATCCATCCGATGAGACTAATGAAAGAATGAAAAAGTATCACACAAGTTTTCACCCACCATAATGAGTACAATGTCAAGAGGATTAGTCAAAGGAGGATCTCAATTAACCATTGTACTTTTGTTTACCACTTCAAAAGTAACTTATTCCTCCTCCCTACAAACCAAAAATAATCCTCTTAGGCACTTTTAAGTATAATTCCTCCATCACAAGATTTATCCTACATATTTATAATAGTGGGCCCTTCTCTTCCATAGGAAGCTTTTGAATGATTCAAAACCAATGAAAATTTTGTTCAACCATAATGAATATTTTTGTTTAAAAATCAAGAAAGATAGACCTATGGGTAATTAGACTCAAACTAAAGGGAACCCTCCAAAAAAACTATAGACAAAAATAGGTAAGCCATTGGATATAGGGTCCTTTTTGAGATAATATAGGGATGATCATGGCATAGGTAATGGATTCATCCTTATTCCCCAAAGTACAAAACATTTTCATGGAACAATTTGAATCTATGGCCCTATATAATTTTAATATCATATAAAATTTTTGGTTTTTGTTCGTAGGTGATGTTAACGTTGGAATTAGCACTTGGATTGTATCAAGTGCCTAACTAGACACATCTTAAGCTCAAGGGATTTTCTTATATTTGGATTGGGTTTTGGAAGGTGGTTGGAGCTCTCACACACTGGAAAAAGTATTTTGAATAGATAAATCACTCACACATATTGGGGTACTAGTGTTTGATGTGGTAGCAAAGATAAGTTTGTAATCTAATGGTTTGGAGAATATGAAAAGAACAATGGGTCTATAGGATAAAATTCCATTGTTAAGATGAAAGGAAAACAAAATATTCCAGACCTATAATGTATTGATTAAAGAAAGCTTTTACAAGACTTATAAGAATCTCATCACACATTTTAAAGATTTCTATCACAGGGAAGGATTATGAACATGCTTACCATACACATTTGATCAAGAAAGCTTGTAAAACAAGACTGATAAAAATAGATAACCATGTACAACTATATCATAAGACTGAAAAAAACATGAAGCAATATATATATATATATATATATATATATATATATATCACAATCTGGAAATGAAGCTGTAAGATATGGAAACACATAAGGAAATTACACAATACACACATCAACTCATTCATAAATCCTCAAGAGTGTATCTGGATATTATAAGTTCAAAAAGTACACAAATCAAGATGAAACGAGATGAAAAAATCACAGAACTTTTCCTCATTGCTTTTCATAATATATATACAAAAGGTAAACTATTAAAGATCCACAAAGAGTGAAAGTCTATTGTAGGAACTTTATTACAAATTTCTAAATATAGCAAGGCATATTTAAAGTTTATCTAAAAATAAAAGAAAGGAAGTTTTATGTACAATATTTGGTTTACAAAATCATGAAGATAGAACTTGATAATATGAAAGTCAAACTTGCTGAGTTGAGGTGGCTAACTACTCCTTGATTCCTGGAAAATCTTTCTCCACAAAAAGTGCAACAATTACTAAATGAAAATGACACCTGGAAGACAACTCACTAGATAATGCTTGGATGGGATGAGGAAAAAAAAAACTCTATAACAACATATACTCATTCATCCCTTAAGACCAAAGAAGCCTGTCCTTTTATCTTCTTATGACCAAAACAAAGAGCTACCTTTTTGAAAATGTAGCAATTTCTGGTAACTCTGTAGATAGGCCCAAAATGATATTGATCTTTAGGTTTTCCTTGCTTTAGATATTCAATCATAAAGAATCTAGCACATAAGCCAACAAACTAAGAGCTTCTGCCTTATTGACCTTCATATTTGGTTTTCTCTTTTCTACTTGTTCTTCTTTTGAGCCTTCTTATTCCCTGAATCAGTTTCTGGACTCATCCTATATTTATAATCTCATCTCTGAGAGCGGGATTAAATGTGAGCTTGCTAGTTAGCCTAAGATTATTTTTGGGTCTGGTATGAGGCCTTTGAATATATGGATTAGGAATATATGAAAGCCTTCTTCTTCCCTGGATAATTCTTCTCTATTGCTCATCTTCAAACTCTGTTTCACTACTCTCTTCCTCAAATGATAAGTATCACTGGATTTTTACTTTCCTCTTTCCCTTAGCTGATGAACTTAGAGAGGAATAAATTCGAGCTATTGTTGGTTCCTCTGCTGTAATCTCAAAAAATTTCCTCTTTCTCTTAGCTTATGATCTTAGAGAGGAATAAAACTGATCTAGTGTTGGTTCTTCTACTGCTAGAGTCACATTGAATTCTTCACTCTCTTTTCTAATCTTTGAAATAGGGCTTTGTGCTAATGGCTCAAGAGTGACCTTCTCCGCACTACTAGATTCCACTGAAGATCCTTCTAATAGAATTAGTCTTCTTCTACGTTTATTTCTTGAAGAGGTAGCCACTTCTTCTTTGTATTTAGAAATAACATTCTTTTCAAGTAGAGTGGCCTTTTGTTTAAACCTGCTTGCATTTTCTTGCTGGAAAGAATCTAAGGTTTGTGGTTCCTTAGGTAGCCTTCTGGTATAAAACTTACTTGCTGGTTGTATTATAGGTGTAGGAACAATAGCTTCAACTCTAGTTCTTCTAGTTGAGCTTCTTGTCTTCCTGCTTGACAGAGAAGATGATTGATCAGCTTATAAAGGGGTCAATATAGGTGCAGGGTTCGACTCTTCCTCCGGGGTCTTCTTTTTTGAAGGCCTTCACACTTTTCTCCTTGAATTAATACTATTGAAACCCTCATATGCTAAATATTATGGAGCGAATAATTTGGGGTTCGCTGTATCTTCTGAGACATTTTCACCATTGATTTGTAAAGGAAGAAAGGGAGGTTTATAGGTCTAGAGCCTGAAATATGAGATAAAAATCTCATTTGATATTGATGAAATATAGAGAACCTGCCTTCATAGGTGATATAACGTTGAAATGTGGTGATAAATCCCTACCATTTAGGCTTAAAATAAGAAATATGGACAGTAGGGGTCTAATTCACACTTTACATGCTCAGGTTTAATATATGCATTTAAATCCTCTGCAAACAAAGTTTTTCTTTTATACCATGAATCACCTGAAGCCAACAACTAGGTAGCTCGTGTTATGATGGCTTATGATGTTTTGAAAGTCCAAGACCCCTGATTGACCTGATCTCCATTAAAATATTTAGCAAATTCCTGAGCAACTGCAACATTCTCCCCTAAGAATTTCTTCAAAAAATGATACCATCCAGTTGCCTGAAATTGTCCCTTTGCACGGTGGTCAACAAACCGTGTATTAGCGGGTTCCAAGTGGTTTACCTTACCACTTTTTCCCATTCCGTTTTACTAACATCCAACTCAACTGTTGATGAACACTTGTAAAGCAACGAACAAAAACAAGCCATGAAGCCCTAATTGCTTGCTGGAAGATAAACTCGAACTTTAGCTTTCTCGGAGCAAATAGTTATGGGAAACAATGAATGTAGACCCCTGATATTTGTATGCCCATGATTTCGATGAGGTTAATTGACATGAAATTGAGTGATTTGGTTTTAAGTGCCAACTCACTCCACCAAATAATTAACTAACTACTACTCGTACTTCAGTTTTGAACTGCTTCACCTTTAATGAGTAGCGTTAGAAAAATTAACCTTAGTAGTTAGAATAGCTAACCCCCCTTTTTTAGTGAACCTCCAACTAGAAATTTCTATGTTCCAAAAGGGTAGTACCTTTTGTTTAGTAGTCCTTCAATTGTTTCAAAAGAGTAGTGCATTTTCAGCTTCTGAGAAAATAGCTACTTTTCATAAAAGATATCTATTTTTGTGTTGCTTTTTGAAACCAATTTTTTTGGGAAAATTGCTACTTTTAAGAAAAGGTAGCAATTTCCTGTTATTCCTGAAATAGCAGATGATCCTGACATTTTATGCTTAACCTTGGATCATTCAATTTAAGAATATATCATTATGGATAAATAATACTTTCAAATTGAATTCATGGCCTTAACTACTCAAGGTAGTTAAAGACTTATTAAGAAGAAGATTTACCCTAATTACTATAAGACAAAAAAATAAACTATTAGACTCAAAATTTTTGGGTTTTGTTGAAAATAATAAAAACTTTGACACACTTTTAAACCCTCCAAGGCCTTTTACCATAGGCTAAGGGGACAAGAGAGGATCAAAGACACAAATGCAATGATGACCAGACTTTGAAAAAAATATAGTGCTAACAGTGGCTCCTATTGGGGATGAAGTCCTCCCTATGAGGCTTCAAGTACGATAGATTCAATGCCTTAAACTGAGGACTTTTATAATTTTAGAAACTAATGACAAGAATTTAATTTTCATTGACTAAACTCATGATTGACTCTATTTACAGACACACATACCATTGGGCATGGAGTTGTATTGAAACAACACTCTAGATATTTACAATGGAAGACTGACTGACTTAACAAACAATTTTTTTATTATAGAAAATGACCATTGACTAGACCCCTAGTCAATTGATCATCATCTAAGTGCTTCAACAGAAATGTGTTGTTCTCCAAAACTTGAGCAATTTTGAATGGCTCGAACCACAAGTTGTCGAACTTGCCATGTTTTCCATGGTCTTCTCTTCTTACATCCTAACGCAGTACCAAATCATTTTCTTGAAATATCTGTTGGTTTCCCCTTTTGTCAATTTTTTTTTACTTTGGTTTTGTATTTCTATGCTTTTTCCATCAGGGATTCCAGAATTTGATGAGTTTCTATAATTTGAAGCATTCTTCTCTGAATGGGATTTGAATCATCAATTTCATCCTATAAAAACTTCATAACAGGAAGGGCCAACTGTAATGTCATCACAACAACAGTACCATAAACAAGTTGAAAGGGAGAAACTCCAATTGATCTCTTGCTACTCACTTTGTCTGCCCAAAGAGCATGAACTAGTTGAGTGTCCTAATTTCTTTTATTGTCTGGCATCATCTTCTTAATGATTCTTACTAGGATTTTGTTTGATTACTCGGTTAACCCATTACTTTGGGGGTAATAAGGTGTAGAATGAGTCAAATCAATATTATATTTCTAAGATAAATTATTCATCTTGGTAGATTTAAAAGCCATCGCATTATTAGTCACCAAATTATGAGGTCAACCAAATATAGACATAATATTTTCCAATAGAAATTTAATTATTACCGTGTCAATGGAATTCCTGGTTGGAATGGCCTCAATCCACTTGGTGAAATAGTTCATGGATGTAAGAATCCACCTATGTTGTCCTGATGATGGTGGGTGAATCTCACCAATGAAGTCTAACCCCCACTATTGGAAAGGGGTGTTTTCTGAAATGCGAATGAGAGGTAGTGGAAGTAGCTTCTGCTTACCAACAAACTTTTACACAGTGCAAGCCATGACTTTAGTAAGAACATCAGAGAAAAGAGTTGGCCAATAATCATCAACTCCTAAAATTTGATTTGTTGTAGCTTTCTAGTATAAATGTCCACCACACACCCCTACATGTATCTTTGACATAAATTTCTGTGAATCAACTTCATCTACACATCTCAACAAAACTCCTACACGATCTTTCCAATAAAGATATTTTTCCATTATGCAGTACTTAACAAACTTCAGTTTAAAATCCCTTCTCTTTGATTTTTCCATTTCTGGAGGACAAATGAGATTTAATCCAAAGTACACTATACCCTTATACCAGTTGGAATAAAATATTTCAGGATAATCAACTCTACCTTCTTTATCTGTTTCTTCAACTGCCTCCATGTTCAGATTTAGAGATTTGTAATTTGATTCTGCCATCAAGTGGGCTAAGCCTTGCCCCTTTATCAACTTGGTAGGTATGATTTCATTGTCAAATTCCAGAATTTTTGTTAACCATATTCCCCGCCTACCATCTGTATCTGGCTGAAACAATACATCCTTGATAACGATATTTGGCACAAAAGCAATGAATTTTGAATGTAGAACATAAAATCGAAAAGACTTTAAAGCCTTTACCAATGCATATGCATATTTTTCAATTAAGCTATACTTTAAATCAACATCTCTTAATGCACGGCTGAAAAAAGAAATAGGCTGCTCCAAGCCTTCTTTTTTCTTTTGTAGTAAAACCACTGCAATAGTTTCCTCAGAAGCATATGAAAAAGTAAGGAAATCCTTCTCAAAATCAGGGCTGATTAACACCGAGGCTTCAGTCAGGGCATATTTGATTGCTATGAAAGAGTTTTTTGATTCATCTTGCCATCTGAATTCTGCATCTTTATTTAATAAGGAATTTATATGTTTAATTAGTTCTGAAAATTTCAGAACAAAACGCCTCAGAAAATTAATTTTACCCAAGAATGTCTATAATTCCTTCTTATTTCTAGGTAAACCAATTTTCCGTATAGCCTCAACTCTCCCTGGGTCAATACAAATACCATTTTCTGTCACTATGTGCCCCAATAGTTTTCCCTATTGAACATCAAAGCATGATTTCTTTGGGTTCAAAGATAAAACAAATTTTCTACACTTATTAAACACTTGCTGCAAATTTTTTAAATGATCCTCATCATATTTTTAAAATACTGTAATGTCATCCAAGTAAATGACTTCAAATATGTCCTTTTCCCCTGCAAAATCAATATCCATTGCTCGCTTAAATGTTGCACTTGCATTCATTAAATAAAAATGCATCTTATTGTACATAAATGTTCCCCAGGGTGTAGTGAAAGTTGTTTTCTCCCTGCCTTCTTTATCAAATGAGATTTGATTATACCCCGAAAAACCATCTATCATTGACAACCTCTTTGAGCCTACTACCTGCTACAAAACATGGCCCATATTGGGTAAAGGATAGTTATCCTTTAGTGAACATCGGTCCAAATTTTAAAAATCAATGCAAAGTCTAATTTCACCATTCTTCTTTCGAACTAGGACTATATTAGCTACCCAATTGGAAAATCTTAAGGGAAAAATTATTTTGGCTTCCCACATATTTCTGATTTCCTTTTCAATAATAGGGAGCAACATGGGATTAACATGTCTTATCTTCTCTGCTACAGGCTTTGCTTCTATTTTAAGAGGAATTTTATGTTCCATTATACCTCTGTCATAGGTCTTTAAATCAGTGTAGGACCATGAAAAAATGTCTGCATATTTCTTCAACAGATTGACATATTTAGTTCTAGTTTCTTGAGGAAGAAATTTAGAAACTTTAACAAATCCAGGCTGATTTTATGTACCAATATTGCAGTCAACTGTACTCTCACCATCTGTTTTATTATCAGGCTTTAAAAATACATCATTATTGTCAAACAACCTCTCCAAAGGAACCAAACCTTTAGGAATAAAATTTGTTTTTAGATCAATAATGTCTTTTCCAGCTGTAGTTTTTTTAAAGGGCTTGTTGTTCTGAATTTCAACCGTGTCTTTCTCATTATCAATCTGAATGTCTGAAAATTATTCTACACATTCCAAGAATTTCTTAATTTCTTTATCATCTTCAAATAATTGCTAGTATTTGATATTGTCAGGAATGTAAGGTATGTTTTTTAATCTAGAAATCATATGTTTCTTTAACATCAAGAAGAAAATTAAAATTACTGGCAGTTATGGTCAGTGAATCTGCCATTTCATTTTCTTCCCTGGAAACATAATTTAAACTGAACGCTGAAAAATAGTGTTCAATTAAATCCCACAATTAATTTCTATAGTTTTTTTATTTTTATTTTTTCACTTGATAATTATCTCTCACGTGATGTATCACCAAAAACAACCAACTGTTTAGCTCCCAAATCCTTTGCTACATTCAGACCCAAAAAAAGGGCTTCATACTCGGCAGTGTTGTTGATAGTGACAAATTGTAATTTGTATGATAGGTTCACTACTTATCGAGTGGGATAAATAAGAACTAAACCAACCCCTGATCCATCTCGTGATGAGGATCCATCAAAATATAATTTCCAGATATGTCTAGTTTCTAAATTCTACTCATTTATGACCTGTGAATTCTTCTTTTTTCCGAGTTCAGACTGAAAATTGCTGTCATCAGCAGAAATGTGTAATATGGATGACCCTAACTCCTCCTCTGCATATATAGGATGATTTGAGGGATTTTTCTGATCAATTATGATATAAGCCATTTATGTTTCCATATACAATCTCCTGAATTCTCCTCCAAATACTGGGATAGTGGCATAGGTCATATCCATTTGAAGGGTGCCTCCCAACTTTTTGGACCAAGATCTAGAAAGAATCATTCCAAATCTAGAAGGTATGTTCGCAACCACTATGTCCATTACTAGAATTTTCATGGGGAGTTGGGTAAGGGAGTTTACCAAATCTTTGATCACTCCTAAACAATTGACCCTTTTAGAGTCGAATGTGTAAATATCATGGTATTTCTTAGTGATTTCCAGTCCTAGTTCATCCATCACTTTCTTAGGCATTAGATTGTGAGAGGCTCCAGAATCTAATAGGTAGTTATGCAGAAGCTTGCTATGGATATTCAATCAAAGATAAAAAGGTGGGGAAGTATTATCATTCTGATCTTGGACATGGCTACCCAATTAGATGGTAGGATGTTCATCCTCTAGATTTACAGAGTGAGGAGCAAGAGTAGATGGTTATAACAGACTTTTAAATGATTCTTTGTAGGTTGTATTTTTCAACAATTCAAGGAGTGGAACCAGAACCTTGATTTTATTTAATTCTGACTTGAAACTGAAATTGAGAGGAGCCAAATCCTTATTTTCTACAACAGTTTTCATAATTTGGGAAAGGTTAGGCGATGGAGGAATATAATTAAATTTTGCATTTTGTTTGGAAGCATCTTTTTCAGAATCTTGATTTTTCTAAGGGTTTTGGACAACTAATTTTGAACTCAAATTATAATTTCTTGTATGTTTTTCAGCTTGATTTTCTCATTTTGGACATAAACATGACCATCTTCCTGATCTGAAAAAATAATTATCATAGACTGATCTTCATACTCTTTCAGAGTCAAACAAGTTGATTGTGATGACTCCCTGACTAAATTTATGTCTTCATCTTCCTCTTCCTGTTCTTGTTGATTTTCCTCAACAAAATGATTCAGTGGAGGCTGAAAATTCTGATCATCAAGATTTCTTATTGGGCGTTGTAAAATTTTTTGAGGTTGAAAGGGTCTCCTAAAAGGAGCTTTATTTCTATTTCCTTCATTTTGAATGGGTCTAACGGCAGGCCAATTTTCTAATTTTAGTTTAGAAATTTTGGAAGCAAGATATTTAATTAAATTAGACATTTGATCAAGATTTTCTCCAACTATAAAAGATTTAGAGGAAGAAGATGGTTTCTCCTCTTTCATTTTTTTCTTATCCTTTTCTCCCTTCCCCTCTTCTATTTTCAATTTATTTAAGGCCATAAGATTGGATTGCACCCCAATAATAGCCTCCTGCATAGCTACCATTATTGTGGCTTCTCAGCTCTCAACCATAATGAAAAGTTGGAGTCCAAGGCATTGGAAAAGGTTATCATGGCTGTAGTTTCAGGAGGTTTGACTTCTACAAGAATCTTTTGGTAAACTTCTTTGAATCTCTTTGTAAAATCTGCTAATGTCTCATTAGTCTTCTTCTTTAAAGCTCCAAATTCTGTAAGGTAATACAAGTAATCCTTACGGTCGCCCCATTTTTTTACAAACACTTCCTCCAAAGCATCTATTCCTATTATTGAATTTACTGGTATATTTCTGAACCACTTATGTGCTTCTCCATCTAATCTATGAACAAAGAGTCTTGACCAAACATCTTCATGTTCAATGTTTTAGTTATCAGCATAACTGTAAAAAGCAACTAAATTTTCTTCAATAGATACTACTTCTCCCTCCCCTATATATTTAGGAAAATATTTCAGATAATCCCCTTGGGGAAGGGGATGCAAATGTTGAGGGAGAGCAAGTGGTGCATATCTTGCAGCGACAATCTGCTGCATCCTTGTAGGACCAGGGTGAGCCATGACTTACTGAGGTACAATCAACGAAAGACTTGCTGATACAAATGTTTGAGTGCTTGAAATTGTAGTCTGTGGAGTTTGTATTTTTTCCATAATAGCAGAAGATTGAAGTTCTTGGGCTGGTTCTTCAGGATTTTGAGTTGAGAACAATGAATTATCAAAGAAATGAACACAAGAGGATTTTTTTTCGACCTCTTCGGGAGAATCAGATTCAGATGTAGACTCTTGAAGGATTTGGGCAACTTCAATTTTGTTCCGTTGAGCTAAAAAGTCAAAGAGATTAAAGGTAAAATTTTTAGGAAGATTACATTCTCCTTGATGAGAAGAGGAGGAACCGATAGATGGGTTTTGAAATAGGTGAGGATACTCCTATTGTGGAATAAGAGAGGACTGATATTCAGGATGAGTTTGAAGAAAGATTAAAATTATTTTCAAATATCTTCTTCAGTTAAAATAGCCCTATCCAGGAAGGGTGCAATCTCCAATATTTGTTCTAATTCCCTTTTTGTAAAAACAAAGGTTTATGATTCCCGATTCCCTTTACTGACACTAAAACCTATGAATTCTCTTCTTTCTTTGGAGTAATACTTACCTCTGATTTACTATATGATGACTGAAAGGTACTTTCAGCTGCATCTAAGCTAACATCATCTACTTTATCTTTTACAGAAGTAGTTTCAACTTGAGATATTACAGTAAAATCCTTTGAAACTAAAAATTCATTTTCTTTTAAAATAGATGATGGTACCTTTTCTTTCGGAATATACTTCAAATGCACTTTTTTCGCTGAATGTGATGTAGCTTCAGTTGTTTTATGTTTCCCTCTTGCATCCTCTATGAAATTTTCTGGATCAGAGATTGGAGTCATAGGAGGTGATCTCTAATTTCTTCTTGTAGTAGGCGGTCTTGAAACCCCTCATCCTCGTTGTGGAGTCTCCAGGTGAAATAATTACAATCAGAAAGAGTGACTAGTTTTTATTCACCCTTAAAAACTAGTACTAGGAGTTCATGCAAGAAACTCGGGAGAATATCGAGTTTAGGATCTTCATCTCTCGACAGACGCACCAAAAGATGTTAGCGCTGGAATCATCACTTGGATTGTATCAAGTGCTTGACCAGACATATCTTAAGCTCAAGGGATTTTCTCATAGTTGGATTGGGTTTTGGAAGGTTGTTGAAGTTCTCACACATTGGAAAAAGGATTTTGAACAGATAAATCACTCACACATATGGGGGTACTAGTTGTTACACCAATTTTTGGTCATCTAACTTGTTACAATTAGATGGACTAAAGTACACCATGTAAGACCAATTTTACCATAGTAAAATTGCTTTCACTATGAGAAATAATTTAATAACCCATAGTTTATTAAGTTATTTCTGGTCTAAACAGGAAACCCCATGAGGAATAATTAAATAAATCCTTATTTGTTTGATTTTCCTCTAGGGATAATTAACTAAACCACTATTTAATTAATATTCCCAGTCATATTTAACCCAAAACAGGAAAATTAATTAGAAAAATCATTATTTATCTTATTATTTTCTAGGAAAAATGATTTAAATCATTATTTAATAATATTCCTTGTTAAATTTGACTAAATCATTTATAAATAATTGAATAAATCATTATTTATTTAATTATTCCTTAACCATATTCTTAAAATAATAAATAAATCATTTATTTATTCATTATTTCTAAATAAAGGGATTTCACCAAATTTAAATTCCGTTTCCCTCCAACAAAAATAATAAAATATTCCATAAAAGTTGGATCTATATTTGGTTAATGATATTTTATTATGCACCAATATCTAGAACAATTCAATATTTTGTTATAAATAGAAGGGTTTTCCATTCATTCACTACCTTTTGTTGCCTTGAGATCACCTCCTGATCTATACTTTTGGTCTGACTTCGATCCTCCATCATTGTCATATTTTTCTACTTTTTTCTTGTGAGCGCCCTTTGAGTTCCATTTTTGTCTGGGTTTTCTGCACCATCAAGAGAGAGAGATATTAGACCTGAAGCGCTGAGGACATACAAGAACCCATCCCATTGAGGGGGACTGGTAACATCTTTCTATGTTCCCTTCCCAGGTGTCATAAGACAAAAAATTCTTTAAAAATTGTTGTCTTTTCCATTGGATGCATGGAGCAACTCTTGCTTATTTTTGTTGTTTAATGTCTTTAACTACATAGATTTGAGTTTTGGTAGCATTTATTTTGATCACTAACTGTAGATCTAAGGAAATTGACAATGAAATTTGATGTTAGGGTTGTTTTTTATGCACAACTAAAGTGAGTTTTTTTTCGTACTTTTGCGATTACAATTCACACTAACAATTGGCGACTCCACAAGGGTTTATAATTACGACTGCTGTCATTTTTCAGATCCCTGCATGACCAGCTGCTTGAACCCCTATGGTTTTTCTTTAGCTTCTTATTTTTCATTTCTTGATGTTGTTTTAACCTTTTTAACCCTAAAACAATAAAATTTTTAACTTTTGTGTGTTTTTGGGCCCTTTGCGCAGGTAACATGTATCAGTCGCAACAAAGACAACACTTTTTTCTGAAACCTGCTTCCGAGACAGCTGAAAGTGAAGGTCACACTTTTTGGCCCAAAACCTGTGACCTCAGCTCTCAGGTAGCGGATAACTGCCCAAAAACTACGACCTCAGTGGAAAATAGGTCAGAACGTGCGACCTGTACTTTTTGTAGGATTTTTTTCTGTGATTTTTCTGGGTTTGTCTGGGGCACTGTTCAGGGTTGTTTGACCTCCCTCTTCACCCATCTTGGACCTGTAATTGCTTAGTTTTACTCATCAAAGTAGGAACCAAGCCCCTTAGGGCTTTAGTACGCTTCCACCTTTTTAGGAGGAATTTAGCTGAAGTAGGTCTTCCGAGATTTCAGTGTTTTTTAGCCATTTTTCAGATTTGAAGCTGCACTTTCAGATCCATTTCATATCGGTTATTTATCCATCCAAAACACCTCTTTTCAGTTTTTTTTGGTCATCCTTTAAGGTCCCCTCCATTTCCCTTCAGGTTGTAGCCTTTTGCCACCTATTTTGCAGCATTTTTCCCTTTGGTTTTTTACTATTTTATGCACCTCTTTCTAGCAGATCTGACCTTTAGATCCCTGTCCCTCTTAACCTTAGATCCATTGGCCATTTTGTGTGTTTTGAGAAGATTTCACCCACCCATAGAATAGTTTTTGGGAAGCCCTCCTCCTTGGTTTTAAATTTATGCATCTTTTGCTGTTTATTTTACCGTCACTTCCAGTTTCCTTTACTATCGCTTTCAATTTTATTTACAATTATACAACATCTTTTTACTTTTTCTCTACACACGTATGGGCTTAACTAAAATTAACCCACTTTTCACATACACACACACCTAAAGCGAAGAGTTCTTGGTTTACATTGAAAGACCAAGACTTAAAACATTGTAACCAATTGATCTACACCTCCCTGCCCTTGTTTACCTCTCTTCCTTATTGGGTTCCGTGTTTCTTTCCCATCATTATGCCCCCAAGGCATTTATCCCGAAGACTCCAAGGCATTCATCCTCAGTTTCTGTTAGGAAGACTTACCCCACAGCGTAGGGTTCGAGTTCGTCCTTTGCCGAGTCCCCATTCCGATTTTGATTCTGGTTCATCGAGTTCTCCTTCTATTTCTATTCCCGCCTCTCCTCCACCTTTCACCTTCATCATGTCTGGTTCAGGATCTAACACCGGTGGTGGCCCTGGCACTAATGTTGGAAACACCACTAGTGTTTCCGCAACAAGAACTATTCTGAAACCTCCCTTGCTTCCTTTTATAGCAGGCCTAAGCCTTCCCGATTTCAACCTGTTGATTAATGACCCCATACACCATGATCCAGGTTGGCCTGCTATGCCAACCAAGCTTCCTTTAGACATCCCCAAGTTTGAAGGAAATGTTGGAGAGAATCCTACCAACCATGTTCATTCTTTCCACATGTGGTGTTCGTCTAACTCCATCACTGACGACTTTGTCCGTATTCAGTTATTCCAGCGTACGGTTATTGGAGAAGCTTCCAAGTGGTATGTCAACTGGGCCTCCTCGTCTCATACTAATTTTGCGAACCTTGCCAAGGTTTTTCTATCTTACTTCCAGCTTTCCCTTTGCTATGACATGAGTACTGAACTCTTGACCTCTTTCTGTCAAACTTCTGCTACCCGCCTATCTGACCATATTCAAGAATGGCGTAGAAGGAAGAGCCTATGTCAAGCCCCTGTTTTCGAAGACTGTGTCTACATGGACTGGTTCCTCAGATCCCCTTTTCCCACTATTGGTAAAGATGTCG
Organism: Pinus albicaulis; assembly: GCA_034641835.2. Taxonomy (NCBI): domain Eukaryota; kingdom Viridiplantae; phylum Streptophyta; class Pinopsida; order Pinales; family Pinaceae; genus Pinus; species Pinus albicaulis. The sequence goes on from CM076569.1 coordinate 772,187,039, forward strand.
CATCTCACTTTCCTTAGACTGAGGAAGCTTCCCTCTAGATTGCGTTGAAATATGACGTGATCTACGCGCAATATGGTTATGTTTATACCATCTTACCTGATCTCCCTAGACCTGGTGGTGCCAACGCACCGGGGGCATCTCATGCCGCCGACGGTATCGTTGGATCCCTTTCACATCCGTACACTCATCCTCCCTTGGGTTATGGTTTCCCTTAGGGAGGGGCCAACTCCTCTAGCAACTTTCCCCCTCCCGATAGCATGTATCTAGGACACGGCATGCCTCACGCTTTTTCCCAACCACATCCTCCAATGCTAGGGCCTTCTTTTACCCAACCTGTTTACCTTAATGTTTCCCAACCTACTTATTATTCGTATCTGTAGCATGGTGCTCCAGCTCCTCTAGCACAAGCACCTCAGCTTCCCTTGCCTTCTCAAGCTCCACAACAGCAACTAACCCCCCCCCAGGGTCAGGTGTATGCGCAACATAGTGCGACTAATCCCCCCCACTTCCAAAAATAAGAGGAAAGGCAACAAGAACCAATCCGCTCCAAGTAATCCAGGACACAATCCCCAAGGGAATACATCTAACACTGCAACCCAGCAACAGGGTGCTTAGCCCAAGCAGGACAAGCCAATTTTCACGAATAAACCTTGTTCTTATTGCGGTTTCTATGGTCACTATACCCATGATTGGCCCCTTTTACCTCAGATGCATAAAATGTGGGAAGCTCAAGAAACATCTTGAGGATAGCAAGCCTCTTCTTTGGTTCCTCCTAATGCTATGCCTATCCAACTGGTTGTGCTTACCAATCCTTTTCCCCAGCAAGGATATGTGGCTGCCAAACCCCCAGAAAATCAGGCAGCCACTCAACCTCCCAAATTTGGTACCTCTGATTACCAGATCCTCGTGATGAACTCTGACCAGTCTAATACCACTGACATCAACCTTGAGACTCGGTCCCACCAGTACACCAAGCCTCCTGCTACGTCTGCAACTGAGCCCTCATCTTTAGGTCCCATAGAGCCAATGTTGACACCCAATGGTCCTTTACAGATCCCTCAGTCTAAGGAAGATGTACATACCAATATCCCCAAAGGATTGTTACACCGAAACGCTGCTTCCGGTAAAGCTGCCCACACCTACAGTATAGTAGATGACTTGGTGCAATCCCTTGCTGCCATGTCAATGTTGGAAGTCCTCCAGTCATGCCATTCACAACGAAAAATATATACTAACTGCTATGGGTGCCATGGATCCTTCAGATGATCGTTTTATTGTCTTCAATGTTGATAAGTCAGAGCACCCACCCCTTCCTGCATCCGTCGCCTTCCAAATACCTGTCAAGATCTGGATGCCAACATCTCACATTGTATCATTGACGAGGGAGAATCCACTTGCGTGATGTCCGCTTTTGTTTGGAAGGAGCTCGGATCACCCGAGTTAGCCCCTTCCATTATCACCCTCTGTGGTGTTGGATGGTCACTCTTTCCAGCCCCTTGGCATGTTCCACAATTGTCCTATTACTCTTGCGGGCAAGACTGTTTGTGTTGAAGTTGATGTCATTGATGCCCCCTTAGACTAAAAAATTCTATTGGGTCGTAGTTACACTTATGCGATGTCTGCTGTCCCATCTTTGGTTCATCGTAAGATGTGCTTTCCTCTAAGTGAAAGATTGTCACTATTGATTAGTTGAAATATTATGAACCCAAGTCTCAAACCTCTCGAGAGTCCATTATTTCTTTGGTGGCTAGTAAAAAAGCAGTGGAACCTCCGACCAGTGTCTCACCCGAAGTCTATAAAGATTCCTCTTTTCTTGGTTCATCCCCTGGTCTCCCCCCTCCTATCTTTGACCCTAGCTCATTGAATGTTTGCATGATGCAATCATCTCAGTCTAACCTCAAACAGTCTGGTTCGACTAGTCAGTAGCCTTGCCCTTTGCAACCTGCTCCTAGTGCTTCGACTTAGCCTTCAGGACCCCCTCCTCAAGGCCCTCCATCCGTAGCTGGTGTCCCTGATCCTATCTATCCTCATGGAACAGTTCCCCCTGGCCTTAACCATCTCGGAGCTATTCCTCCTGGCCATTACCCCTCCGGTCAGATACCATTTCTCGCTCCCCTTGCTAAAGTATTTTTGGTACCATTCATGGCTACCTTCACCTTTCCAAACATGAACCTGGGGACCCCAATCTGGTATATTGATCCCCCACCCAATACCTCTTGCCTGGTCAGCCCAAACCTTACACTTCTTTGACCTTGGTCCAACCTGTCACTATGACTCCTCCCTTTGCTTCCGTGCCTCAGCCACCTCAACAGAAACCTACTCCTGTTGCGAAAGCCTTGGGTGAGGGGGGAAAATCCCGCAAAAAGGCACCCAAGGACAAGGCTGCCCAGACAACTCTTGCTCCTCCTAAGTCTCCAAAGCGTACACCTTCGTGTGCTTTGTGTGATGTTGAGGGTCATGCCACCCATCATTGTCCTGAATTGCCTCATATCAAACGCATGGTCAATGTCGTGTTTCTCGAGTCTGATGTCCCAGAAGTCCATGTTACTTTACCGACTTCAGCCAAGAACCTCAAGGCTGTGCACACAAACCATCCTTGTGCTTTGTGTGATCTCCATGGCCAATATACTCACCTCTGTCCCCACCTCACAGACTACCACACCTCCTTGGAAATGGTTCTCCAATACGAGGCCGAGCGCAACGAGTCCACCTCTCCCTTACTTGTAGGTTATGCTTTGACACAACCAGAGGACCCATCCCTTCTCAATTACATTCCCCCTCATGATTTCGAGATTACGCAGCCTTCGACCTCTATCCTCTACCTATCATCATCTATGAGATCCATGGTGGAAGACACCTCTGGGGCTTCCCCTTCTGTTTTTCCTGACCTCCCTTCAGCGATCACCTTGGGCTCAACATCAGTGGATCCTTCAACTACTTGTTCTTCTGTCACCCTATGTGACGATGTTCATGTGACCCTCATTTCTCATGATGATGAGTCATGTAGATTCGCCACGTTACGTGGTCTTTCTTCCACTAGTCACCCCATTTTATATTATGATGACAACATTATGGAAGCAATCACCACCCCTGACTTTATCTATCCCCCCTTACATCAAACCCATTCATTTGAACCACATAAACCTTGTGGCCACTACATTGAAACCCAATGTTCAGGTGAGGGGGCACCCATATTTGAGAGTCTAGGAGAAGCAATTCTCCACAACCCTCCTAGTGCATCTGGTAGTGTCGACTCTAGTACCATTATTCTTCCCCATTTAGAAGAACCTCTAGAGTTCCATATCACTTCATAACACTCTAAGGATGGTCCACTTCATCCTTCCTTCATTTGACATCAACAACCCAGTCCCTTAGACATTGTTGTTGAACAACCTCTATATTTTCTCGGTGAGCACCAGTTCATTATATCCAAATCCACTCTTTGGGATAGTGACACCATGTATGAAAACACATAAATTTAGTTCATTTACTTCATATATGTAGTACCAAAAGAGATTGGTAATCCTCCATTCCCTTTCTCGAACTGGATATATCCATTATTCCCACAAAATATAGCCATAACGTAAACAAATGGTGAACCACATCATAAAAATGTGTTTAGATTCCGCTTTTCTAAATACATTTGGCATGACCATAACATTCTTCTCATCATCCTCTTGAGGATTTAGGGCCTATGATACTGAAGGCTTGAATCCATTTTTTCAGCACTTGGAACACCATGGAACTCCACAAAATCCTCTAGCTAGGGGCATCATTCCCACCTTTTCATTCCAGATCACTCCCCTCCATCACATATGCTTGGGGGAGGTATCCAATGCTTAAGGTAATGATGGCACCCCTGGCCACCTTCTCACTTGATTTTCATAAGTCTCGGCCTAGACCCCATCAATATAGGTATGGTTGATCGTCCTCCCATTCCTTGGATAGTTGGGCCTACCAGCCTCTTCGGCGAGCCATATATCGTAGATGTTTAATACCCTCTCTTCAAATATTCTACTTTGTGTGATACCATGTTTACCACTTGGCCCCCATGTTTGACTTGGTGGGTGGGGATGATTCTAGACCATCTTTAACATTTCATTCTTGTATTCTTTTCTTACCTTGATTCTTCACGAGGACCATCCTTACAAGAAGAATTAAGGCCATCCTTAGACAAGTAAGGACACCTGCCTGGAAATCTCGGATCTTGATTCCAATGGTTGGTTTGTCTGCCACAATCACCGCAAGATTTAGGGCCTTTTAGTCCTCTCCACATTCACCACATCTACACTTGCAAATGAATCAAATTGGAGGGAAATTTCCTTATTAAAAGAAAAACCCCAAATTTTCTTTCACCAATTGCGACCAAACCCTAGCTTGGTTCGACGAACCGTTAGCACCATTGGAAATCTCTCACCGAGCACTCAAATGGGTATCCTTTTATTTTTGGTGATTTTATACTTCACTCGACAACCTTTTTTTTCCAAGAAGGGTCACTTAACCACTTCTTAAAATCAAATTTATTCACTTGCAACACTTGTACTTGGGGCACCAATTTTCCTTCATACTTGTCGATGCTCGTTTCGATTTTCGTCACAAGTAACCATATTGTACTTATGTTTTTATGGTCTCCAACAAGCCTCTTCTATGTGGCAGCATCATCGAGTCGCCCTTGTTTAGAGCGTCTGAGTCGAGTCATCATCACATCCATGGAGTATGCCCCGAGTCCCTTTTGTCTCTTGTCAAAATCTTCCATCCTTCATTGCTTTGTACCTCCCTTGTGTCGCACATTTTTACCTCCAGTCATACTGTCCCCTATCCCCTCCAGAGCTGAGTCAATAGCTGCCAGGTCATCCATTCCCTTTATGCTCTAACAAGGGAAGTATTTAGCCCACTACTAAATACCCACCATTCCACCATCATCCCTAGTGTCAATATATCAGTCACTCTACTATTATCCCTCATGCATTAGTTGAGGATTCCTTATTGCCTCACCTATGACGGACCTCCTTCTGTCGACATCTACTTATTCATTCCAGAAGACATGGCTAGAGGGTGGTGTACCTTGGTTCCAGCTTCCACTCTTGTTCGGTGCCTTGGATCAGGAAAAGGGACCCTTTATTGCCCTTTGAATTGATTATTTTTCAGTTACATCTCCTTATGGCATGATCGAGATCCGTATACTTGATGGTTCAGTGATGCAGCAGATTGTACCAGTGATTCCCAGGTGTGTGTGAGATGTTTCAGACCTCATGAGGGGGTGGCCCTTCATGTATCCCCCCACATACCTGGATGAACTCTTTGCTACAATATTGGATGTAACTCTACATATTTGATGGTTCCAGCCCTAGATGCTTGCAACAAATTTTTAGTTTGCATGTATCATTCATATTTTCAGAGCCCTTTCCTATTTTATAGGGCCTCTTTGGTTGCTATTATATCTCATGTACTCAGATACTATTGTATAAGTCCTACTTGTTGTCCCAGGCACAATATGTATGTGGGATCCATTATGTTGTTTTATTATCTCACCCATGTTTATGCCAACATGTACTATATAGCTCACTCCCATGTTTTTTGGGCGCACCATTATTATTTATACTTTGATATCTCGATGAGCATAGGTATGCCTCCCCCGCCTCATTCAGATCAGGTACGCACTCATAAAAGAGACTTATCACACCTGTAAGTCTCGCCTCCTCAGGGTCTTGTCCTCTCTCACTTCAGTCTGCCTTATATTTCTCTTTCTCTGACTCTCCTCTGATGTCTAGTGATGGTGTTCTTACAACATACTTCAGTCATACGATTAGCTCCTAACGCTCGCATGTTGGGGGGCAACCTGTTACATTAATTTTTGGTCATCTAACCTGTTATGTAATATCCCAAAAGGGAGAATGCAATAATAATGAAACACAATATAAGACCTGCAGCAAAGTAAACAATAAATCTTTATACACATCAGAATGCACAGAAATAGCTGAGTCATTTTATTAATTTTGGAGGTGAAAAAGCAAGTACAATAGTGCTCAACATATGAGACACTCAAGCCATAAGGGTGGCCTAGAATGACCCTGCTATGATATCCCAAGAGGGACTGTGTAACTGCTACTTTGCTGGAAGGTAAACTGCATTGTCCCTGCTACAACTGTAGGGACTGCAACTGCCTGAAAGATAGAAAGTCAGATATAGGTAGAATGGGAGCTCCGATGATGCTGAAATTGTAGATCTAGGCTCAATGATGGATTCCCAAGATAACCCAGGAGGGGTTTCTCAGATTTGTAAGTCTAAGACAACCTTACTCTTAGGGATTCACATATATGCTACTGGGAATGCAGATCTGAAGCTAGATCTGATAACATGATGGCTACAATGATGTACAATCAGATTTATGCAAGAAGGGTTGATCCCTTCACTAGATCCTTGGGCTAAAAGCTCAAGATCTAGCTCCTCCAATATCCTCCACTGAAAATAGCTGCTGAATGAACAACAGCTTCAGAAAACTGTGCTGTCAGAGAGGGAGGATCTTTAGCTTGCTGCTAGATATGGAAAATCAGATCCTGAGTGATGGAAACAATAGAACCAATGTGAGGATGTTATCCCTCATAGGATTTCCAGCTGAAATACTGGAAACTTCCTTCCTCCAATAGATATACAAGACTGAACTGCGCAATCCTTGAAGAGGTTGCTGCTGCAAGGAGGCAAAACCCAATGACCTGAATGCCAGATGTAGATCTGCTACTCCTGAAAGGTTGGATCTAAAGAACAAGGTGGTAGGATGAATCCTCCATGGGTTTCCTAGTTGAATGCTAGAAAAAATCTCTTGAATATGGCACCAATGCCTGATATGGAATGAAGAACAATCCTCTTCCTTATATATCACTCAAAGCAAGAGGTGGGATTCCAGTTCGGGAACACCCTATGCTAAACAACACTGCAAACTCTACTAAACAACCCAAGTCTGCATAGAAATGTCCTAAGACAAACCTAGATCTAAACAGATCAAGAAATGAATAATCCAAATCATGCCTTCCATTGTGCCTTCACCTTCATTATATACATGAGCCTTCCATAGCCTAGTCCAACTCCAAATCTGCACTGTACATGTGGAAAAAGTCTCCATGTTTTACTGCGTTGTTGATCCATGTCCTCCATCATGTTCACATGGGGTGATCACCCTCTCCATCATGCATGCATTAAATGCACCACTTCCTCCACTATCTTATCATAAGTGCTTTATGATATTCTTTGAATGCACTATGATATTAGTTGACCTTATCAAAGATCCTCATGAGTTTATATTTTATGGTACATGATATTATTTGACTGATTCATCCTCCATAATCTATCTCATAAATGAGACATGATCTCCATTAATGGAGCTGCTCCACTACTCCATGATTCTATATCTAGATCTAAAATATCCACATACACACATAAAAAGTGGATTTTATTCATCTTTGAGGTTTGTGGGTCCCTCCACCCTTTTATTTACTTAATTTATTAAGAAAATCAAGGACTCTAATATTCCAAATATGATGTGGAAATTTGGGAATATTACAGTCCCCCCCAGTAAAATGTTGCTTGTCCTCAAGCAACTCCAAAAGTAGATGCGAAGCCATCTATTCCCCTCCAAATGACATCCACATAAGGAAGGCTTCCTCCATTTGCTGCAATGTGTCATACATGTTTGGTTCCAAAGTTGTCTCTCAAGAGAGCATAGAATGACCTCCAACTGTGTAGTTAGATGCCCTCCTGTCATCATGAAGTACCAAGTGACAACCATATAATGTCCAACATCATCATGAGATACATAAAATAAAGTGGCTCTTGCCACAAAGGAAAATCTCCAACTCACAATACATCCCTCCATTCCATGCTTTATGAATTTGATTGAGCATTGATATGCTCTCATCCTTAGCCCCGTTGGCCTTGTTGGATCCAAGCATCATTCCAAAGTTATGAAAAAGAAGAAGGAAATGAGCTATATGGGTAGACAAAGATGTCAAACCATATTCTCCTAATCGTAACAACCGAAGTAAGGCCCTTTGATACCATCCTCCATCTCCTCCATGTAAGATGGACAAGCCAAACTCCCTCAAAAGCAACCAAAGCAACAAGAGCTCTTGTTGCTTTCTTTCCTCCTCATGTGCATCATGGAGAAAAAACATACTAATTGACATATGGAATGTCACATCATACTAATACAAATAAACACCATCAATGCACATCATGATAGCATCATGCCAAGCTTTACCCAATAAAAAACACATAGACATAGGAGATGTCATGTGGTGGCCAAACTCTCTCAAGGGAAACCAAAATGAACATGCCTTCTTTTGCTGCATTTTATCATTGATACACAAGGCATGAATCAGAAAAATATGAGCTATTGGGTGGTAACCATACTCACCCAAGAGTAGCTAGCATAGCCATGCCTCCTTCTTCATTTCACAAGTTTTTTTCAAGGCATGGATCAAAGAAATAGGAGCCTTTGGGCAGTGACAAAAATCTCCCAAGGGAAACCAACGTAACCAAGCTTGCTAGCCCATGTCATAAATCTGCAAGTGGTCATGAAACCCCTTTCTTATCATCCTCATCCACTCATCCCAATGTGGATGATGAATGATGTGCTGCATAATCATGGTATCCTCCCTTTGTATAATACCATCCTCCCCAATCTGCTGAAGAAATTTTCACTTCATGACATGTTGAAGTGCACCTCCATGGAGATCTCTCAATGAGATTCTCTTTTCACCAAAGGCCCTCCAAAGCTAATGAAGTTTTGGATCTGTTGCAGGTAGAAGTTTCTCTTTGAGCTGTGAGATGCTCATTGAGAAAGGGTCATCTAGAAAGGAGAAAAGGTTCCTCATCTCAAGATACCTACCATTTTTCATCTTTAGCCCCATTGCTTCATGAGTGAAGCTACCTTCAGAATTCTCCAAGAATTATGGGGCTTCTTCATTTTCACAACCACTAAGTGACAGTGCTGTAGATCTGCATGGCAGTACATGTGTTGTCTCAAAGCAAGGTACAATATTGATCTCACAACCAGTTATTGTACATAAGATCATGTCCATCCCTTTTTCTGAAACTCTACGCTTCAACTCAAAGGGTTGAATGTAGCTCAACAATGATGAACTGGAATAGTTCTTACTCTCCTCCTTGATTAGATCAAGGATCCTCTGCGCTATGATATGTTGCTGCCTTAAATCAACATTTTGTTCTAACCCTTGTTTATGCATTGGCCCTGATGGCATGTACTCATAATTTTCAATAAGATCTACTGAAACAATATGTGATGAATGTTCATGCATACCTTGGATCAACTGATGTGTGGAAACCTCTTGCCAGAGCACAAGAGTTCCTCCAGTCTGGTCAATAGTGTCTCCAACTGCTGGTAAGGGTGATGGCTGCTCTTCTCCAAGTGTACCAGTGCTGGAAACTTCCTCTTCTTCCTCATGCATCTCCCGAATCATGCATGGGAATCTATGTGTCAAGATATCAAGACTATCTTGCAAAGTTGCAAGTGTCTCTTCTCCGGATACAAGTACTTCTACAACTGGTTGTGACACATCTCTGGTTTTCTCACATCAAATTCCTTCTTCAACTTGTGAAAGAAATATAAATATTTATTCACCTTTGCATTCTCCATGTGACCAAACCACCAATCATTGGCTTCATCTGAAAGATGAAGTGCTGCAATTTGAAAAGCCTCTCCTTTAGCTACAGGATCTAGCTTGAAAAATGCATCTAACTCTCTCCTCCAAGCCTTAACAGTGCTTGAGGAAGATCCATCAAATGTAGGCAAATAGAATCTATTATGCCTCTTTCTTCTATTGCTGCTATAGGATCCTATTTCTTCTTTGATTTTGAAGAATTGTTGGAGAGTTAGCTTCTTCTTGAATGCTCTAGACTGTGCTTTGTACTCTTCAAGATATAGACTGAGAGTATCATGAGTCTCAGGTTCATTCCTTTCTTCATTTCTACACCTTTCACCTTCTCCAAGGAAAGTGGGCATAGTGGATCTATGAGGAGATCTAGGATTCTCCGGTTTTCTTCTTTGCTGATAGGAAGTGCTTGGACCTTCCTCATCACATCTTCTTCTTGGATCTTCTTTCTTTCCTTCCTTATTCATTGGATTGAACTTGCATGGATATTCCTTGGAGAGATCTTGCATGGATCTAAAGAAAGGAGTGGCATAATTTTCATCCTCCATGATAGATCTCATCTATCTGCTTCTTCTTTTGATGTAAAAGATGAAATTTCCACAAGCTGAGCCAAAGATCATGCTCTGATACCACTGTAATATCCCAAAATGGAGAATGCAGTAATACTGAAACACAATATTAGAACTGCAGCAAAGTAAACAATAAATCTATATACACTTCAAAATGCACAAAAATAGCTGAGTCATTTTATTAATTTTGGAGGTGAAAAAGAAAGTACAATAGTGCTCAAAATATGAGACACTCAAGCCACAAGGATGGCCCAGAATGACCCTGCTATGATATCCCAAGAGGGACTGTGTAACTGCTGCTATGCTGGAAGGTAAACTACACTGTCCCTACTGCAATTGTAGGGTCTGCAACTGACTGAAAGATAGAAAGTTAGATCTAGGCAGAATGGGAGCTCCAATGATGCTGAAATGGTAGATTTGGGCTCAATGATGGATTCCCAAGATAACCCAGGAGGGGTTTCTCAGATCTGTAAGTCTAAGACAACCTTCCTCTTAGGGCTTCACATATATGTTACTAGGAATGCAGATTTGAAGCTAGATTTGATAATATGATGGCTGCAATGATGTGCAATAATATATATGCAAGAAGGGCTGATCCCTTCACTATATCCTTGGGCTAAAAGCTCAAGATCTAGCTCCTCCAATCTCCTCCACTGAAAATAGCTGCTGAATGAACAACAACTTCAGAAAACTGTGCTGTCAGAGAGGGATTCTCTTTAACCTGCTGCTAGATATGGAAAATCAGCTCATGAGTGATGGAAACAGTAGATCCAATGTGAGGAGGTTATCCCTCGCAGGATTTCCAGCTGAAATACTGGAAACTTCCTTCCTCCAATAGATTTACAAGACTGAATTGCGCAATCCTTGAAGGGACTACTGCTGCAAGGAGGTAAAACCCAATGGCCTAAATGCCTGATGTAGATCTGCTACTCCTGAAAGGCTGGATCTGAAGAACAAGGTAGTCGGATGAATCCTCCACTGGTTTCCCAGTTGAATGGTAGAAATAACCTCCTGAAGATGGCACCAATGCCTGATATGGAACGAAGAACAATCCTCTTCCTTAGAGATCACTCAAAGCAAGAGGTGGGATTCTCGCTCGGGAACACCCTATGCTAAAAAACACTGCAAACTCTGCTAAACAACCCAAGTCTGCATAGAAATGTCCTAAGACAAATCTAGATCTAAACATATCAAGAAACGAATAATCCAAATCATGCCTTCCATTGTGCCTTCATCTTCATTATATACATGAGCCTTCCACAACCTAGGCCCACTCCAAATCTGCGTTGTACATGTGGACAAAGTCTCCATGTTTGTTGATCTATGTCCTCCATCATGTTCACATGGGGTGATCACCCTCTCCATCATGCATGCATTAAATATATCACTTCCTCCACTATCTTATCATAAGTGCTTTGTGATCTTCTTTGAATGCACTATGATCTTAGTTGACCTTATCAAAGATCCTCATGATTTTATATTTTAAGGTGCATGATCTTATTTGACTAATTCATCCTCCGTAATCTATCTCATAAATGAGACATGATCTTCATTAATGGAGCTGCTCCACTACTCCATGATTCTAGATATAGATCTAAAATATCCACATACACACATAAAAACTGGATTTTATTCATCTTTGAGGTTTGTGGGTCCCTCCACCCTTTTATTTAATTAATTTATTAAGAAAATCAAGGACTCTAATATTCCAAATATGATGTGGAAATTTGGGAATATTACATGTTACTATTAGATGGAGTAAAGTACACCATGTAAGACCAATTTTACCATAGTAAAATTGCTTTCACTATGAGAAATAATTTAATAACCCATAGTTTATTAAGTTATTTCTGGTCTAAACAGGAAATCCCATGAGGAATAATTAAAAATTTGTTTGATTTTCCTCTAGGGATAATTAATTAAACCAATGTTTAATTAGTATTCCTTGTCATATTTAACCCAAAATAGGAAAATTAATTAGATAAATCATTATTTATCTTATTATTTTCTAGGAATAATTATTTAAATCATTATTTAATAATATTCCTTGTTAAATATAAAGGATTGAATAAATAATTATTTATTTAATTATTCCTTAACCACATTCTAAAAATAATAAATACATCATTTATTTATTTATTATTTCTAAATAAAGGGATTTGAACAAATTTAAATTCCTTTTTCCTCCAACAAAAATAATCAACTATTCCATAAAAGTTGGATCTAGATTTGGTTAATAATATTTTAATTACGCACCAATATCTAGAATAACTCAATATTTTGTTACAAATAGAAGGGTTTTCCATTCTTTCACTACCTTTTGTTGCCTTGATATCACCTCCTAATCTATACTTTTGGTCTGACTTTGATCCTCCATCATTGTCATATTTTTCTACTTTTTGCTTTTGATCTCCCTTTGAGTTCCATTTTTGTCTGGGTTTTATGCACGATGAAGAGAGAGAGATCTTAGATTTGAAGCACTGAGGACATACAAGAACCCATCCCGTTGAGGGGGACTGGTAACATATTTCTATGTTCCCTTCCCAGGTGTCATAATACAAAAAATTGCTTAAATTTTTTTATCTTGTTCATAGGATGCATGGAGATCCTCTTGCTTATTTTTGTTGTTTAATGTCTTTAACTGCATAGATCTGAAATTTTGTAGCATTTATTTTGATCACTAACTGTAGATCTAAGGAAATTGATAGCCACATTTGATGTTAGGGTTGTTTGTTATGCACAACTAAAGTGAGATTTTTTTGTCCGCTTGCGATTAGAATTCACACTAACACTAGTGTTTGATGTGGTAGCAAAGATTAGTTTGTAATATAATGGTTTGGAGAATATGAAAAAAATAATGGGTCTATAGGATAGTCCATTGTTAAGATGAAAGGAAAACAAAAAATTCCATACCTATAATGTATTGATGAAATAAAGCTTTTACAAGACTTATAAGAATCTCATCACACATTTTAAAGATTTCTGTCACTAGGAAGGCTTATGAATAGGCTTACCATACACATTTTATCAAGAAATATTGTAAAACAAGACTGATAAAAATAGATAAGCATGTACAGCTATATCATAAGATTGAAAAAAAATGAAACAATATATATATATATATATATATATATATATATATATATATATATATATATATATATATATATATATATATCACAATCTGGAAATGAAGCTGTAAGATATGGAAACACATAAGGAAATTACACAATACACACATCAAATCATTCATAAATCCTCAAGAGTGTACATGGATATTATAAGTTCAAAAAGCACACAACTCAGGATGCAATGAGATGAACAAAACATGGACCTTTTCCTCATTTATTTTCATAATATATATATACAAAAAGGTAAATTGTTAAAGATCCACAAAAAGTGCAAGTCTATTGTAGGAACTTTATTACAACTTTCTAAATATAGCAAGGCATATTTAAATTTTATCTAAAAATAGCAGAAAGGCATTTTGATGTACAATATTTGGTTTACAAAAGCATGAATATAGAACTTGATAATATGAAAGTCGAACTTTTTGAGGTGAGGTGGCTAACTACTCCTTGATTCCTAGAAAATATTTCTCCACAAAAAGTGAAACAGTTACTAACTGAAAATAACACATGGAAGATAGCTCACTATATAACGATTGGCTGGGAGGAGGAAAAAACAATAATCTCTGAAACAAAATATACTCAATCATCCCTTGAGACCCCGCGGATGCGGGTGACATGACGCACATGTGTGAAGCTGGTTCCTCCCTTGCATAAGCTGACGAAGTCTTGCACCGCCAGCTGTAATATGATGTAGAACATCCTCTCTACAATCATTTACATGAGCTCCCTATTACACCTTATCCTCCTGCCATACCCTGAATCACATTCCACCCCATGAGAACTGTCCCAACTTGCATTCGTGAACATGTCAAAAAATCACACAACATCTGCACTTATGCCACAGGTCTTCAAAAGGATAGGTATTTCCTCATCGTGTCATCCCCATGCTACTCCAATGTGCCTCCAGAGCCTTCTTTTCCCCCCTTGCCATTCTTCTACTACCTCAGTATCTCAGCATGCTCTCTCAGCTGCGCACCCTCCCTCTTGCGCGCCACCACACTAGCGCTAGCCCGCTGGGAACCCATCCTATTGATCCCCTCCAAATCATGTACTCCTTGTGGTGTTCCCCCTGGCTGCGCGCCCCCCTCTGGAATTCCTTGCCTTTATAGATTCACCCCGCTGCGAGCTTTCAGAGGCAAGCTCCCTCGCTGTGCACCCCACTCCTGCGAGCCCCCCTGCTGCACAGTTCTCAGTTGCACACCCCCTGCTTCGCTTCTCTGTGGAGCGCTCCCCTGTAGAGCAAGTCATTGTTCGTAGACCGACCTCCCCTGCTCTGTTGCTTCAACGCCAAAGGACCATCAGGGGTAGCCAAAGAGGCACATTCTCGGGTCGCTACCAGCGAGGTCAAGACAATCATTTGGAATACATCAAGGGCTCCTCTTCTGGCAGCCATGATAGGGAGGCACCACAATGCCCTGAGCACACCCAGGAGGAGATCACCCCAGCTTAGGAGAATCAGAGGGGAAAAAGGGGTCCTAGGAAATCCATCATTGCGCACCCTAAGCAACCCACTCCTCGCAAATCTGAGCCTCTCTAGGTACAAGAGGCCTTAGGGGAGGACACCGATGTGTGGATCATGGACTCAGAGGGTGTTTGGACGTGGGTGCATGATGTTGAGTACCTGATCGCTCCAATCCTCTGCGTAGCTGCTACAAAGCCCCCACTGTGCCTTCCGCTGAAAAGGAAGCCATAACGGAGTAGTATGGATGCCACATCGAGGAGGAGGACCCAATCACATAGGATGATGAAGGAACACCATGAATGCATGACTTCTCGGCTCTTTTATGTTTTCTGTTATTTCAATACATACTACAGACATTTTTTTTTCATGTGTCACGACACACCTTTTAAGTTTTGACTGTTTGATGCTATTAAAGGGTTGGTTTCCTCCCAGGAGGCAGGCCCAAACTTGAGCTATTTTGAAAGCATTGAAGGCTGGGATTGGCTAAGCATAGCTTACCATCTCAGCCTGACGCATATGTAAAGCTTCATTTTGAATTAATATAGTTTAGCCTAACTTACAAAAAAAAAATTTCATCCCTTGAGACCAAAACAACCTGTCATTTTATCTTCTTATGACTAAAACAAAGAGCTACCTTTTTGAAAATGTAGCAATTTCTGATAACTTTGTAGATAGGCCCAAAATGATATTGACCTTCATATTTTCCTTGCTTTAGATATTCAATCATAAAGAATCTAGCATAGAAGCCAATATCCTAAGAGCTTCTACCTTATTGACCTTCCTATTTGGTTTTCTCTTTTTTGCTTGTTTATTCTTCCGAGCCTTCTTCTTCCCTGAATCATTTTATGTACTCTCCTCTATATTTATAATCTCATCTCTGAGAGCATGATTAACTATGAGCTTTCTAGTTAGCCTAATATTATTTTTGGGTCTAGTATGAGGCCTTTGAATATATGGATTAGGAATATATGAAGGCCTTCTTCTTCCTTGGATAACTCTACTCTGTTGCTCATCTTCAAACTTTATTTCACTACTCTCTTCCTCAAATGATGAGTATGACTGGATTGTTACTTTCCTCTTTCCCTTAGCCGATGAACCTAGAGAGGAATAAATCTAAGCTATTGTTGGTTCCTATGCTATAATATCTGAAACTTTCATCTTTCCCTTAGCTGATGATCTTAGAGAAGAATAAACCTGAGGTAGTGTTGGTTCCTCTACCGTTGGAGTCACATTGACTTCTTCACTCTCTTGTCTAATATTTAAAACATGGCTTTGTGCTAATGGTTCAAGGGTGACCTTCTACACACCACTAGATTCCACTTAAGATCCTTATGACATAATCAATCTTCTTCTGCGTTTATTTATAGAAGAGGAAGTCACTTATTCTTTATCCTTAAAAATAAAATTCTTGTCAAGTCAAGTGGCATTTTGTTTAAACCTGCTTGCATTTTCTTGCCGGAAAGACTCTAAGGTTTGTGGTTCCTTAGGTAGCCTTCTGGTATAAAACTTACTTGTTGGTTGTATTATGGGTGTAGGAACAATAGCTTCAATTCTAGCTCTTCTAGCTGGGCTTCTTGTCTTCCTGCTTGATGGAGAAGATGACTGGTCAACTTGTAAACGGGTTAGTATAGGTGTAGGGTTCGACTCTTCCTCCCGAGTCTTCTGTTTTGAAGGCCTTCCCACTTTTCTCCTTGAATTAATACTAATGAATCCTCATCTTCTAGAAACATTTTCCATGTGGTTATGTTCTTCTTCAAATGATACACCACAATTTAATTAACCCCTGGTGATAAATATTATGGAGAAAATAATTTGGGGTTCGCTGTATCTTCTGAGACATTTTCACCAATGATTTGTAAAGGAAGAAAGGGAGGTTCATAGGCCTAGAGCCTGAAATATGCAATAAAAATCTCATTTGATACTCATGAACTATAGAGAACCTGCCTTCGTAGGTGATATAATGTTGAACTGTGATGAAAACTCCCTACCATTCAGGCTTAAAATAGGAAATATGGACAGTAGGGTCCAATTCAAATTTACATTCTTAGGTTTAATGTATGCATTTAAATCCTCTGTAAACAAAGTTTTTCTTTTATACCATGACTCACCTGAAGCCGACAGTTGGGTAGCTCGAGCTCTGATGGATTCTGATATTTTGAAAGTCCGAGACCCCAGCTTGACTTGGTCTCCATTAAATAATCGGCAAATGCATGAGCAACTACAACATTCTCCCCTGATAATTTCTTCAAAAAATGATACCATCTAGCTGCCAGAAATTGTGCCTTTTCACGGTGGTCAAAAAACCGTGTATTAGCAAGTTTCGAGTAGTTTACTTTACCACTTTTTCCCATTCCATTTTACTAACAACCAACTCAAATGTTTATGGACACCTATAAAACAATGAATAGAAACAAGTGACGAAGCCCTAACTGCTTGCTGGAAAATAACCTCGAGCTGTATCTTTCTTGGAGCAAATAGTTATGGGAAACAGTGAATGTAGACCCCTGATCTTTGCATGCCCATGATTTTGGTGAGGTTAATTGACATGAAATTGAGTGATTTGATTTTAAGTGCCAACTCACTCGACCAAACAATTCACTCCACCAAATAATTAACTAACTTCTACTCATACTTTAGTTTTGAACTGCTTCACCTTTAATGAGTAGATTTAGAAAAATTAACCTTAGCAGTTAGAATAACCAACCCCCCTTTTTTTAGTGAACCTCCAACGAGAAATGGCTACATTCCAAAAGGGTAGTACCTTTTGTTTAACAAACTTCAATTTTTTCAAAAGAGTAGTGCCTTTTCACCCAAGTAGTACCTTTTCAGCTCCTTATACAAGTTCTGATATAATAACTACTTTTCAGAAAAGGTAGTTGTTTTTGTGTTGCTTTTTGAAACCAAATTTTCTGGGAAATTTACTACTTTTCAGAAAAGGTATCAATTTCATGTTATTCCTGAAATAGCAGATGATTCTGACATTTTATGCTTAACCTTGGATCATTCAATTTAAGAAGATATCATTATGGATAAATAATAATCTCAAATTGAATCCATGGCCTTAACTACTCAAGGTAGTTAAAGACTTATTAGGAAGAGGATTTACCCTAATTACTCTAAGACATAAAAACAAACTATTGGACTCAAATTTTTTTGGATTTTGTTGAAAATAGTAAAAACATTGACACACTTTTAAACCCTCTAGATATTTAACCACAAGCTAATGAGAGGATCAAAGACACAAATGCAATGATGACCAGACATTGAAAAAAGTATAGTGCTAATAGGTGACACCTTCATCATTTGGCGTTGTGGCCATTTATCTCTTATTTGGTTCATTAACCATATCAATAATTTATCTCCTCGCATCAAATTTATCATGGAAACCTATTAAGACATCTTACTTCCATTTCTCGATGTTCTAATCACCTATAAACCAAAATGAGCCATATCCCACCAAGTATATTATTATAAAATTACTCATACCCATATATATCTTCTTGCCCAATCCCACCACCACCCTACTAAAAAAATGTTCCTATTAAAATTATTTTATCCAAATCCATGTAAATTTCAACCTCCCAAAACCTTAATAAATAAATATCCATTTCATTAACACCCTTTAATCTAATGGCTATTCTATCACTTAAACCAACATAGCTTTCTGATGCACTCTCCAACCTAAACCCAAGAACCCCCTCCCTACATTTTCTCCTTGAGTCCAAATGTTACTCCACTATATGCACATAATCACTTATCATGTCTCTAAAATCTTAGAAACAGTTAATATCATAACTTACTTCATACCTTACAAAATACTTAAGCAATTTTTTGAAAGTATCAAAGATAAATCTAACTGTCTTTCATCTCAATGGGTGAAAGCATGAAGATGGGTTACACTTTTAAGCCAAATGTGGTGATGATTTTTTTCCCTCATTTATCGAATTGCACCCCTCAAAAGTCCTATAAGAATTATAAATTTTGATTCGAAGTAAAAATACAATATGTGGAGAATTATGTTGTTGTCCTAATGATATTTTTTGCAAATTTTTTTAGTGTCGTATAATCTCTCAATTTCCATTAAATTCCATATATGTCCTTGCAATTTTTCACAAAACTTAAGAGATATGCATGTGTTCACGTAGCATAACTTAGTCTAAAAAGTGTAATTTAAAAATAAATATAAATATGATCATGATCTAGAGAGAGCTAAGTTTTCCATATTAAAATTTATTTTTTTATGCAAGTTATATTTTTTATTATTTTTCGAAGTTGGAGAAGTGATATTTCAATTCAATTTTGGAGACACATGTGTTCATGTAATATTTTTTTCAACTCCTTAAATAAATTAAAAAACCAACAGTGCCCTTTTGAAGAGGACTCGTAAATGAAGATAGTGGTATTTTTTGATTTTTTTTGGTTGTGTATATTTTATGTAATTGATTTTTTATTCAGCCCCTTTGAAACTGTCCAAAAAAATTTCAAGTGTTATGTTTAAAAGAAATTAGATGAAAAATATCATATGAATTCGAAAATGTCAAATTCATATGAGCGTAGTAAAAAAAACCCACAAACTAGCCCATAAAATAATGGAGATTCTAACAAGATTATGATAAAATTCGGCAATTTGTTTTGAAAATTTGGGTTACAACTGTAAAAATTTGGAATTTTGGGTGCACCAGGGGTTTTTGATGGTGCTGAATCCATTTAAAACATCAAAAAAATGATTCAAACACTCCAACATTCTGATTATTTTTACTAGATTCTGACAAGAAATTTATCATCTGGGTGATTTCTGGCGTTGGTAGACAACACCATTAATATGCCATTAGATAGAGGATTCTTTCATGAATCCAATGTGATCAAATCTACTAGTTAAGGATAATTTCTAGCCTAAATCTGATTGGTACAAAATGGGGTTACAGAGAAATCTGCAGAAGAGGTGTCGAAACTGCAATGTTTAGGAATTCAAGAGCTCGATCGAGCGTTAAAGAAACCCTCGATTGAGTGACATACATGGTTAAATAGCGGTTTGATCGAGCCATTAAAATGCTAACCTTCCAGCGACCTTACCAACTTTTTGTTAATGGTATTAATGGTGGATCATATGTACCAAGGGCTCGATCGAGCCTATAGCTCGATTGAGCCTCTGTTATCAACAAATAATTTAGTTTCTAAATTCGATTGTGAAAAAAAAAGAGCAAAATTTTTTTCATATAGAAATACCTGAGCGTGGAAATTACACAAAGGTTAACAACAAAAATGGGAAATTGGAGATGTTAGTGTCGGTATTTTCATCCCTCCGTCAGTGATCAAATCCTCTTGTTGCATTGCATATTAAGTGTCTCACTCAGTCTGCTGCATTCCATTAGGAGCATGGATCATCTGACGAGAGTGGCTTGTTGCTCATGTCCCTCATGTCCTTTACCTGCTGGCCTATTTATGTCCATTAAGACCATTTACAGTCACTTTTTGTCTCATGGTTTGCAAAAAGTTATTTTTAGGGTTTTGGTGTCATTAGATCTAGGGTTTCATTAATAAGGTCTTCAAAATCCCCCATAATGGTCAGAAGGCACATGAGGAAGTTTGAAATAAGGTTTCAGTGCTAAAAATCTCATCGTCATATGCTTAATAATGTATTTTTCTTCAAAACTCTGTTTTGAAGAAAAATAGAGTATTTAATCTTGTAACGTGATTTCAAGTTTTCTCAGTTGTAATAATACTTTCACTGGCAACCTTGGTCGCCTTTGTCAAAGTCCAGCCATCCATTCCCTGTAAGACAAATAGAAAGGACATCATTCAGTCAAAAATCCAAAAGCAAAGCAGAGTTTTTTTTTTTTTAAAGTGTCAAAGTCTGAAACATTGCAAAAGTGGGTTTTTTGAAATCAAGAATTAAAATCCTTGGCATTTAAAACATTTTCATCTTTCCAAAATTCATTTGTATGCCAAAAGGACAGGAGTGAGCAAAGGAGAAATTGTGAAGAGCGAAGAAGCAATTTGAAGGAGAATTTGTGCAAGGTTCAACCGCGCGACGCATTGGCTGAGTGTCGCGACGCATTGGGTCGGCCCCTACTGTGTTAAAATTTCTCTTGCGCGACGCACTGGGTTTGTTGCACGACGCATAGGGTCGGAAAGAAAATCCATTGCCATTCCTCTCACAATTTCAAATCGGCTTGGTCCCTCTTTGTTCAAGTAAGTCAATGAACCTTGTAAATGCCAATGAACATGGTCTTGTGTTGTTTATGAGGATTTAATACAAGAAAATTTAAACCCTATTTGCTTGTTCAAAGGATTGTTTCCTTCGGGTTTACAAATTGATTTTGTGCCTATCACTCCTACTTATTCCCTCATCACTGTTATTCTTGTTCCATCTCCCTATTCCCTCATATCCCTAAATCACTCATTTCCCATCCCATTTCCATTATCCCACATCCCAATTATAAATTTCCCAAACCCCAATGATATCCCAAAAAACCTATTGACTTTCCCTAAACTCTTTAATTGAAAATTTTCAATTGGCAATATCCTATCATTTCCTCTACCCTTTCCCTCCATAGTCCCTCACTTATTATCACATATTTGGCAACAAAACCAAAGACACCAAATTCCTCATATTCATCCAAGACAAGATAGACTTTGGAAATCATGGAGACCGATACCTCTTATGACCGAGACAGTGACTCCACAACTGAATTGCATGCACCTAGAAGACCTCACAATAGTGGCAGACATGTGAGGGAGGAGCCTACTTCATTAGCTGAATTGCAGGCCTGTCCTCTTGCCATTGCATGTTTTCAACAACAGTCTTGTTATCAATATTGTGAAATGGTTGCTAGGGTCTACCATCATCAAGAGCTGGCCCAATTGTTTGTGTTGCATTTACATAATGGCCAAGTCACCCTTGCAGGTGTGACATTCACTTTAACACCTGAAACTATCTCTCAAGCAACTGGAATTCCAAATGTTGGAGAACAATGGAACAAAAGGCAACAAGTTGACAGGGTACACTATGAGCCATATATCAAGCCTAGTTTTGTGAGACAACTCAGCAGATTTTTTCCCTTCCGGTTCCTAAAAGATTCATATGCTTCTTTGATGAAACTTATTATCAAATATTTCAGTTGTGAGGGCCGGTTTTCACGTCTCTATGCCTATCATATCAGGTTGTTGATGCATTTTACCAGGGTGAGGATGATGAACCTCCCTTATTTCATATGCCGAAATATTGAGAAGATGACCACTCTCGTGCAAAGGAAAAATCCTGAGCAGCAGTATAGCAGTATCTATCACTTTGCACTCATCAAAATTGTGGTTATGCATCAGCTTGGCTTGCAGGGTATTTCATGGGAGGATTTCATTTCTAATGATTTCTTCACAGCTCCTCAGGTACCTTCGGAGGTTGTTCATGAGGTAGGTAAACCTTCATATCAACATGAAGGTCATGAGACACAGACCACTAGTGTGCCGGTGTTTGTCACTTATCAGAGAGGCACTAGAGGGTTATTTGCAGCAGCCAGGCGAGTATTATCTCCACCCGGGGTGGAAGGGGTCTCGCTTCCTTCATCGGCAACACAGGTACAGGACAAGGGTAAGAGGCCCATACATGATGAGGGGCCTTCAGGAGGCCAGGATACATATTTCATACTCATTGATGATGATTTGGGCTCACCAAGCTCAAAGATGAGAGAGATTGTTCAGGAGCAGAAGGTGGAAATAAACACTTTGTCCGTCAAGTTGCAAAGAGCCCAATGGATAATCAATTGCCTTGAGCAGAGAAACAAACAGTTGGAAGATTAGCAAACTATCATGGAGTTGCAAAATATACGTGAGAACCAGCAAGTTGCCCAAAGGAGCCAAAGTGAGATGACATCCATTGAGCAAGAGATTGAGGTTGATCGCGAAACTTGGCTTGAAAGGGTAAATATTCATTTGGAAAAGCTGTTGAAGAAGGCCAACAAGGAAAAGAACATGTTGAGGCACATGGCAAATCATTATTGGGCAAGAAATCATATTTGCAAAGCACGAATCAAGATCCTGAAAGCTAAGTTGAAAAGGGCCTCAAAGCGTCGGAAAAGGAAAGATAGACTTCAAATTTTGGCCGAGGCTTCCTTGGCCCAGCATAGTGCATGATGGAGGACACTCAGCCCAAATTTCAAGAAATTTGGGACACATTTTGCAAATTTTGTTTTTTTTGGCATAAACACAGATTTTTCAGCTCTACGCGTCGCGCGCTTATGATTGGGAGCTCCTCTTGGGAGAAACTTTACATTTTTTGATTTGTCATGAAAATTTTTGCATGCCTACCCATGGCCAAGAGATTTTGACAGGTTTTGGGCTTCCAGAAGGGTCAAAAACACCCTAAAATTGACCTTTTTGCCCCTAACATTGTTACCAATCAAATAGGTAACCTGACCTCAAAACGAGAACTCTAGCCCAAAAAGACTCAAAAAACATGAAAAAACACCCCAAAAACAAGAAGTGTGTATTCAAGAACGCATTTCGTTTTTTTTGAAGGTCAAATTTCAACATTTTATAAAATTATGGTAAAAACAAAATTGTTTCTTGAAAAAAGGATTGAAAAAACACCCTCAAAACAAAACAAGTTGATGCTGGAATAACAAAAAAAAAATTGTATCATACTTTTGGCATTTTTAAAAACAGAAATAACATTTTTTAATTTTTAAAATTCAAACATTAAAAAAAACCTAAAATTTAAGAAAAAAATAAATTTAAAAAATAAAAACATTTAAAAGCTTAAAAATAAAAATAATAATAATAATAATAATAATAATAATAATAATAATAATAATTCAAACATTTAAAAAAACCTAAAATTTAAGGAAAAAAAAATCAAAAAATAAAAAAAAATTTAAGATTAAAATTTAAAAAATATAGAAATTAAAAAATAAAAATAAAAACAAAATAAAAATATTAAATTAAAAAAAAAAAGTTAAAAAAAGAAGGAAATTATAAAAAATAAAATATAGAAATTAAATTTAAAAAAGAAAAAGAAAATGCTTATTAAAAAAAAAAAAAAAAATTTAAAACAAAAAATTAAATTTAAAATATATATATATATATATATATATATATATATATATATATATATATATATATATATTTAAATTAAAAGTAAAAAAATGAAAAATTAAAATTGTGTATTTAAAATTAGATTTTTTTTTAATTAACAAAAAAAAAATTAATAAAAAAGTAAAACATTTAAAAAACAATATTAAATCCAAATAAATTTAAAAAAAATACAAAATTTATTAAATTTTATAAAATTATATTAAAAAACTAAACGTAAAACTTAATAATAAAGAAAAAATATGAAATTAAAAAAAAATCGATTTAAAAAAAAAAGAAGAAGCAAAATTTAATAAAAATTATTAACAAAAAAATAAATAAATAAATTAAAAAAAAATAAATAAATAAATAATAATTGAAAATAATAATTATTTAAAAAAAAAAAATTAAATTAAAAAAAAAAAATTGAAAAAAAAAAAATCAACTAAAAAAAAAAAAAAAAAACGATGGGGTGGTGGTGGTGGGGGCGGTGGGCGGCCGTGAGGCAGGCTGGGCCACCCCTGTGGCGCCGCCCGGCCATCCCTCGACGCCCGGCGGGCGGGCTGCGTTTATTTATTTATTTTATTTTATTTTAATTTTATTTTTTATTTTTTAAATAAAATTTGCTTTGTTTTGTTTTGTTTGTTTTTTTTTTTTTTTAATATTGTTTTTATTTTTATTTTTGTTTTTAATTGTTTTTTGTTTTTAATTTGTTTTTTTTTGGTTAATTTTAAAATTTGTATTTTTTTTTCTTATTATTATTATTATTTTTAATTTAAATTTTTAAATTTAATTTTTTTTTAAATTTTTTTTTTTTTTAATCTAAATTTTATATTTGTAATTTTAATTATTTTTATTTTTTTTAAAATATATATATATATATATATATATATATATATATATATATATATATATATATATATATATATTTTATTATATGGTTTTTTTTAATAAGTTGGAAAAAAATGTTTTTGACTTTTTTTTTTTAAATTTTTTTGGTTAATTTTTGTATTTTTTTCTTTAAATTATGTGTTTTTTTTTCAAATTTTGTCATTTCTTTTGATATAATTTTCAAATATTTTTGTTTATTTATTTATTTTTGTTTAAATTTTTTTATTTTTACGAGTTTTTTTTTTTTTCACATTTTTATTGGTTTTTTTTATTGTTTATATATATATATATATATATATATATATATATATATATATTTTATCTAAGTTTTGTGTTTTATTACCAACATGAAAATCACCACTCTAAAAAAAAAAGGTTGATGTAGCATCAATACGTTTCGAAATTAGCATGAAAATCACCGCTCTAAAAAAAAAAAGTTGATGCTGCATCAATACATTTCAAAATTAGCATGAAAATCACCAACATTTTAAAACAAATATTCATACTTCATAAATAAAAATATTATAGTGTCAAAAATGTGCACCAAAAAAAAAATGGTGATTCTGCATCACCACTTTTCAAAATCGGGTGCTTTTTATGCTACCAAAAAAAAGTAGGTAACATTGCGGTTACCTATTTCATTGGTAACATTGTTCCCTTTTTGGACACACAGGAAGCATTGTTGGGAGAACTCATTTTTGGAGGGGCAAATGGAAGCCAAATTCAAAAATTCCACTTGTGTTGGAAAGTAGATAGGCAGAAATTTCCAACAAGCTCACTTGGAGCCAATTTGGACACCGGGAAGGCCTTCAAAATAAGCTCCAAACTGGCGCAATGCATAGAGAAATCAGGCGCGGCACATTGGGGATTTTTGCCCAGTTTTGACTCAGTAACTCTGTTTTTCGCCTAGTTTTGGCCAGTTTGACTTCCTTACTTCCACATTTAAAAATATTGATGTAATTTGATGTAATTGGATGGGTCTTGATGTAATTTTGTCAAATTTTTACTCATGGAAGTAGATTCGTCCATCAAAGGGTGAATTGCAACTGAATGAATCAGTTTCCTATCTTATAGAGGCAAACTGTTCCACTGCCTATTTTCTAGTTCTTAGTTTAGATCTTGTTGAAACAATTCCTAGACTTATGAGCTCGACCCCTAGAGGCTGGGGATGAGTTATTGTTTGTCTATATCTTGTAGTTTTTCAGTCATTAGCATGGTTGGACACTTGGGATTGCTTTGAGCATCATTGTACATTCATCTTTGCAGTTTGACAAAGGAATAGACCGGGTTTTGAAACACTCCTTGGGATTCATGTGGCTCTTTGTTTTGATGATGTGTTTCTCTCTGTTAATGTAAGTTTACTGGTGTTTCATGTGTATCATTTTCCCTCTGATTTCTTCTTAAGTTAAACAAACAATGATAAAGGTGGAATTCATTAAAATTTGTAGTGCTCTACCTAGAGTTTATTTAATTTTGTATGTTTTTAACTGTTTTAAGAGGATTCCTGAAAGTCTCTTGCCCCCTTCAACTCCTCACTGGTCTAAGCTATCCATTTCATTCAAAATTGAAAGCGTCAAAACAATTGCCTACCTTGCCCCATTCAGATCCCTGCAAAACTGCTCATTTTCCAGACCCAAAATCTGCCCTTCCCTTTGATCCAAAAAACACCCTCAAAATCAAATTAAACTCTTTTACATATATACCTAGCCTAAAATCAGCCTTTATTCAAATCATCTCAAGCCTCACTGATTATTTTTGTTGAGATTGACCAGGAGAGAGCCCTCTCCCGATCTGGTAGGGCTAGCTACCAGATTAAGTATGGTTTGATGTTACTCTAGACTCTGCCTTCCTCAGCCTGAGGTAGATTTAGGCCATA
Organism: Pinus albicaulis; assembly: GCA_034641835.2. Lineage (NCBI taxonomy): Eukaryota > Viridiplantae > Streptophyta > Pinopsida > Pinales > Pinaceae > Pinus > Pinus albicaulis. The sequence continues at coordinate 772,213,702 of CM076569.1, forward strand.
ACAGGAGATTTGGATATGACTGGATTGTTACTTTCCTCTTTCCCTTAGCCGATGAACTTAGAGAGGAATAAATCTGAGCTATTGTTGGTTCCTCTACTCTAATCTCTAAAACTTTCCTCTTTCCCTTAGCTGATGATCTTAGAGAGGAATAAACCTGAGGTAGTGTTGGTTCCTCTACTGTTGGAGTCACATTGACTTCTTCACTCTCTTGTCTAATATCTGAAACATGGCTTTGTGCTAATGGTTCAAGGGTGACCTTCTACACACTAATAGCTTCCACTGAAGATCCATATGACATAATCAATCTTCTTCTGTGTTTATTTCTAGAAGAGGAAGTCACTTATTCTTTGTCCTTAGAAATAAAATTCTTGTCAAGTCAAGTGGCCTTTTATTTAAACCTGCTTGAATTTTCTTGCCAGAAAGACTCTAAGGTTTGTGGTTTCTTAGGTAGCCTTCTGGTATAAAACTTACTTGCTGGTTGTATCATAGGTGTAGGAACAATAGCTTCAATTCTAGCTCTTCTAGCTGGGCTTCTTGTCTTCTTGCTTGATGGAGAAGATGACTGGTCAGCTTGTAAAGGGGTTAGTATAGGTGCAGGGTTCGAATCTTCCTCCCGAGTCTTTTGTTTTGAAGGCCTTCCAAATTTTCTCCTTGAACTAATACTAATGAAACCATCATCTTCTAGAAACGTTTTCCATGTGGTTCTATTCTTCTTCAAATGATACACCACATTTTAACTAACCCTCGGTGATAAATATTATGGAGCAAATAATTTGGGGTTTGATGTATCTTCTGAGACATTTTCACCAATGATTTGTAAAGGAAGAAAGGGAGGTTCATAGGCTTAGAGCCTGAAATATGAGATAAAAATCTCATTTGATACTGATGAGATGTAGAGAACCTGCCTTCACAGGTGATATAACGTTGAACTGTGGTGAAAACTCCCTACCATTCAGGCTTAAAATAGGAAATATGGACAGTAGGGTCCAATTCACATTTACATTCTCAGGTTTAATATATGCATTTAAATCCTCTGCAAACAAATTTTTTATTTTATACCATGACTCACCTGAAGCCGACAGTTCGGTAGCTCGAGCTCTGATGGATTTTGATATTTTGAAAGTCCGAGACCCCAGCTTGACTTACTCTCCATTAAAGATTCGGTAAATGCTTGAGCAACTACAACATTCTCCCCTGATAATTTCTTAAAAAAACGATACCATCTAGCTGCCAGAAATTGTGCCTTTGCACGGTGGTCAAAAAACTGTGTATTAGCAGGTTTCAAGTAGTTTACCACTTTTTCCCATTCCATTTTACTAACAACCAACTCAAATGTTTATGGACACCTATAAAATAATGAACAGAAACAAGCCATGAAGCCCTAACTGATTGCTGGAAAATAACCTCGAGCTGTAGCTTTCTCGGAGCAAATAGTTATGGGAAACAGTGAATGTACACCCCTGATCTTTGCATGCCTATGATTTCGGTGAGGTTAACTGACACAAAATTTAGCGATTTGATTTTAAGTGCCAACTCACTCCACCAAACAATTCACTCCACCAAATAATTAACTAACTTCTACTCGTACTTCAGTTTTGAACTGCTTCACCTTTAATGAGTAGAGTTAGAAAAATTAACCTTAGCAGTTAGAATAACCAACCCCCCTTTTTTTAGTGAACCTCCAACGAGAAATGGCTACGTTCCAAAAGGGTAGTACCTTTTGTTTAGCAGACCTTCAATTGTTTCAAAAGAGTAGTGCCTTTTCACCCGAGTAGTGCCTTTTCAACTCTGCATACAAGTTCTGACAAAATAACTACTTTTCAGAAAAGGTAGCTATTTCTGTGTTGTTTTTTGAAACCAAATTTTCTGAGAAATTTGCTACTTTTCAGAAAAGGTAGCAATTTCATGTTATTCCTGAAATAGTAGATGATTCTGACATTTTATGCTTAACCTTGGATCATTCAATTTAAGAAGATATCATTATGGTTAAATAATAATCTCAAACTAAATCCATGGCCTTAACTACTCAAGGTAGTTAAAGACTTATTAAGAAGAATATTTACCCTAATTACTCTAAGACATAAAAACAAACTATTGGACTCAAATGTTTTTGAATTTTGTTGAAAATAATAAAAACATTGACACACTTTTAAACCCTCTAGATATTTAACCACAGGCTAATGAGAGGATCAAAGACACAAATGCAATGATGACCAGACATTGAAAAAAATATAGTGCTAATAGGTGACACCTTCATCATTTGGCATTGTGGCCATTTATGTCTTATTTGGTTCATTAACCATATCATTAATTTATCTCCTCGCATCAAATTTATCATGGAAACCCATTAAGACATCTTACTTCCATTTCTTGATGTTATAATCACCTATAAACCCAAATGAGCCATATCCCACCAAGTATATTATTATAAAATTACTCATACCCATATATATATATTTGCCCGATCCCAACACCACCCTACTAAAAAAATGTTCCTATTAAAATTATTTTATCCAAATCCATGTAAATTTCAACCTCCCAAAACCTTAATAAAGAAATATCCATTTTCATTAACACCCTTTAATCTAATGGCTATTCTATCACTTAAACCAACATAGCTTTCTGATGCACTCTCCAACCTAAACCCAAGAACCCCCTCCCTACATTTTCTCCTTGAGTCCAAATGTTACTCCACTATATGCACATAATCACTTATCATGTCTCTAAAATATTAGAAACAGTTAATATCATAACTTACTTCATACCTTACAAAATACTTAAGCAATTTTTTGAAAGTATCAAAGATAAATCTAACTGTCTTTCATCTCAATGGGTGAAAGCATGAAGATGGGTTACACTTTTGGGCCAAATGTGGCGATGATTTTTTTTCCCTCTTTTATCGAATTGCACCCCTCAAAATTCATATAAGAATTATGAATTTTGATTTGAAGTAAAAATACAATATGTGGAGAATTATGTTGTCCTAATGATATTTTTTGCAAAATTTTTTAGTGTCGTATAATCTCTCAATTTTTGTTAAATGCAATATATTTCCTTGCAAATTTTCGCAAAACTTAAGAGATATGCATGTGTTCACGTAGCATAACTTAGTATAAAAAGTGTAATTTAAAAAAAATATAAATATGACCATGATCTAGAGAGAGCTAAGTTTTTCATATTAAAATTTATTTTTTTATGCAAGTTATATTTTTATTATTTTTCGAAGTTGGAGAAGTAATATTTCAATTGCATTTTGGAGACACATGTGTTCATGTAATATTTTTTTAAACTCCTTAAATAAATTAAAAAACCAATAGTGCCCTTTTGAAGAGGACTCGTAAACGAAGATAGTGGTATTTTTTGAATTTTTTTGGTTGTGTATATTTTATGTAATTGATTTTTTATTTAGCCCCTTTGAAACTGTCCAAAAAAATTTCAAGTGTTATATTTAGAAGAAATTAGATGAAAAATATCATATGAATTTGAAAATGTTAAATTCATATGAGCGTAGTACAAAAAACCCACAAACTAGCCCATAAAATAATGGAGATTCTGACAAGATTATGATAAAATTCGGCAATTTGTTTTGAAAATTTGGGTTACAACTGTAAAAATTTGGGATTTTGGGTGCCCCAGGAGTTTTTGATGGTGCTGAATCCATTTCAATCATCAAAAAAATGATTCAAACACTCCAACATTCTGATTTTCTGATTATTTTCACTGGATTCTGACAAGAAATTTGTCGTCTGGGTGATTTCTGGCATTGGTAGACAACACCATTAATATGCCATTGGATATAGGATTCTTTCATGAATCCAATGTGATAAAATCTGCTAGTTAAGGATAATTTCTGGCCTAAATCTGATATGTACGAAATGGGGTTACAGAGAAATTTGCAGAAGAGGTGTCGAAACTGCAATGTTTAGGACTTCAAGAGCTCGATAGAGTGTTAAAGAAACCCTCAATTGAGTGACATACATGGTTAACTAGAGGCTTGATCGAGCCATTAAAATTCTAACCTTCCAGTGACCTTACCAAATTTTTTTTAATGGTATTAATGGTGGATCATATGTACTCTGTTATCAACAAATAATTTAGTTTCTAAATTCGACTGTGCAAAAAAAAGAACAAATTTTTTTTCATAGAGAAATACCTGAGCGTGGAAATTACACAAAGGTTAACAACAAAAATGGGAAATTTGAGATTTGGATATAGAAAAGAAAATAAATTTCCATCCACAGAGGAAATACGAGAGAAAGCTAGAGAAAGGATGAGAGAAATATGTCAGACATTAAGAGAAATATAAGTTCATGCAAATATAGGTAATTCAAATTGTCTCCCTTATCATATTACTTGTTCCATATTGTATGCATTAATAAATATGATTGAATTCTAGAAACAAATGGAGAATGGAACAATAAAATTAAGATAAGATAAGCATTGAAACTAATAGATGAAGTTAAAAAATAAGATGTAAAAACAACTAAAGAAAACCACTTGAAACCATGCAAATTATTGAAACTATTTGAAACCATGGTTTATTGGAAAATTTTGAAACCACATGAATTCATGCAAATTATGAATCACCTTTGAATTGTAATGGTTTAATATAACCCACAAAAATTAAGGATGTGATTTAACCAAAGAAAACTATTGGAACATAATTTCCATAAATTATTTACATGAATTACAATTCATGGAAATTTATTTACAAGATGGATTAACAAAAATGGTTGTCAAATAGGTTCTCCTTGAAAACCTATAAACATTAGTTTGATTAATGTTTGATATCCAAAGTAGGAGTTAAAAGAGAGAAAATGTGGCAAGATATATAAGGAGCAAGATATCCCTACTTCCAATGTGCATGAACTCAGAAGACATTCTTTATTAAACATATATTTAAAAACATTAAAATTTTATAACATTCATCATTATATATAACATTTAATGGTTCTTTCAATCCTAAATGATGATCCCTACCTTTGAAAACCTCACAAGTTTCTTCTTTCAATTCTCACATGAAGGTTAATATGAGATTTTTTTAAAAAGACAAGTTTTTTAAAGACATACAAAGTGTAGTGTAGATTCGTGTTTGCATAAAAAGGAGTGTATTATTGCATATAACTATAATGCTCCATGGAAGAATCATGTGATTAATCAATATTAATTTCATAAATAATAAATGCAAAATAAATAAATTAGCATGCATGTATTGATGATATACTAGAAATGTTTACAATATTAATCTTCTTAGATTGTGGCAATCTAATGTCGATTAAATTCATCTAGTTCTTTCTCAACATATGTAATCATGAAATATATTGCAAAATATAGTTCAAAAATAGAAAAGAGTTCTTTATTTTAAACTTTGTCAAGATTTGATGAAAATAAGTGAAAACATAAAAGACATTGAATATTCATCTTTGCACATGCATAAAAAAGGTTCCTTGTAGAAACATATAGTTTTCTAAATCCTCTTACCCCTTCTTGTGCCCTACATGATTTTTGTGCCAAAATTTTCATGTACATTCTCCCAAAAAAAAACACTCAAATAATTATTGCCCCTCTTCACCACAAATTAAAACAATGTACGTTCATTTTTGATAAGAACTTGAAGCATCTTCCTTGTTCTCTAAATCCACTAAAACCTCTATCTCTTGATTTATTTTTGTTTTCTTATCAACAATTTCTAATATGGATTTATGTAGGAACACAATAAAATACAAAAATAAAAATAAATGCAAAGATGCAACATAAAATACACTTCATTTCATTAATATCAAATAGCTGAAATAAGCTTACAGATAGAATGGAAATAAACTAGATCGGGCAATGGTAGCTTATCTCTGAGAAGATATGTTGTGGCTACATGCCTCTGAATTGTGTTACAATGAGGCTCAAGGGCCCTTTTATTATTGAAAAACATGGGAAAACCCTAAACAACCAAAACCCTAACCCCAGGAGATGGGACACCACTAGTAAGTTATGCACTGAACTTACTTGCGGATACTGGATTATCATACTGTTTATATTAGCATTATTACAAGGACTATGAAGTCTGCATATCTTGTAGCTACATGATCATACTCAGTAAAATGTAACATGTAATTTTTCTACTTAATGAAATATTATGAATTTTTCCTCTGTGAAAAAGGAGATGGGACACCAAGAGTTTGTGGGACTCGTTGGGGTTAGTTTGGCAACCAAATTCTCGGGGTTGTAACTTGGTCATATTATCTCCATTTGGCTCATACGATATATCGTTAGAAATATCTCTTTGAGTACTACATGAGATTTTGCAAGCCCCTACCCACATTTGTGGGCTTGCTGCGGACCTCAAAAAAATGTTGTTTAGGGGGTAAAAAATGCTTCGGAAGTTTAGGACCCGAAAAACTACTAAAAATAGTAAATGTTGCTATAAACAAGGAAACTGATGAAACGGATTGGAGGTCTAGGAATAGGTGGATAGCCACCAATATACACCTGGATCATTCCTCCCCCCTTAGGAAGAAATGGTAACCATTGCATGCAAAGCCTCCATGAGGTGAGGAATTTTTTGTTAAATCTGGTCCCTAGTGAACCACTTTCCCTGGTGAAGGAGTTGGCCTGCTCTGACCACTTGATATAGTTGGATCCTATATTGGTGAGTGTTATTAATTTGTGTGTCCATGATTCGATGAGTTGTGGCATGTTCCATGCAGTCTGGGTTTAACTCTGTTGGTGTGAGTTGTTATGCAATGTTGGATGTGTCCAGCTATGGTGGAAAGTAGGGCCGAAGGCAGTCCACATTGAACACTTAGTGTAGAATAAGGAATGGTGGAATACTGAGCTCAAATGAATTATCCCCTACAACCTTGGTGATGTTATATGGCCCATATAAAAGTGGGCGAATCTTGCGGTGGGGCCCAGTGAGGTGCTGCCTCTGCAAATGTAGCCAATCTTTGTTGCCCTTCGAGAACTTGTGCAACACTCAATGCTGATCATGTCACTACTTGTACTTTGCATTGTGTTTGTCCAATATGTCATGGACCATTTGGCGAATGTGCTGAATGCGCTCAATGAAGTTTCTCACCTTGTCGGTTTCGAACTAGACATGAGCCGAATCTGCCTGAGTAGCTGCAAATGGTATGGCCACATCAATGGGACATAGTGGCTGGAATCCCAAGCCCACCTGAAAGGGGTTGTGTCCAGTTTATCTATGGAGAGATCGGTTATAGTTGTGCTAGACATAGGGTAGGATTTCATCCCATGTGCATGGATGCTTCGAGTTGTACATGTACAAAATGTGTACGATCATCCTGTTGACGACCTCTGTTTGGACATCATTTTGGGGGTGGAAAGCTGTGGAATTAGTGAGCTTGGTGTCTAGCATCGACCAGAGACTTGACCAAAATGTAATGACAAACCTGTTGTCCTGATATGAGATAATGGACTTTGGGATCAAAAAGTGTACCCACACTCGCTCAAAGAAGAATTTAACAATGGCTTCTGCTGTGATATTCTTCTTGTAGGCCGCCATAATGACCATCTTAGAGAATCTGTCGACGAACAAAAAAACACAGTCATTTCCATGCTTGGTAGAAGGAAGGCCCAAAATTTAATCCATGGAGATGGATTCCCACGACCGACTAGGGGTAGTTAGTGGAGTATATAGGCCTTGATATTTGATGGTTGATTTGGAAATGGCACAGGTAGTGCAGGATCTAATGTACTTCCCAAAATCATTTTAGAGGTTCTTCCAATAGAAATACTTATGCAGTACTGCCACTATTTTCTCGACCTAGAAATGTCTAGTGACTTGACTATAGTGTGCTTCATAAATCATCTTGGTACGCTTGCTTGAAGGAACACAAAGGTGTCCTAGGTGGCATAAAAATGCATATTAGAGGTGAAAATTTGGAACTTTCTTACCCTCCAAGAGCGTCTGGTATGTGTTTCCAAATTTTGGATCACTTTTTTAGAGATGTGGCTAACCCAAAATATCATGCCCACAAGAGTCGGGAAGAGTGATTAGTGCCATGATTGATGGACAGCTGAGGAAATATGCAACATTATTGGTTTTTATCTTCTTGTACTTGATGTTCTTATGGAATTGTTGTAGGTATGTGGCCCATTTATGATGGTGATCGTTCTGTAACTTCCCTTGTGTCTGTATGAACTATAAGCATCGGTGATCTGTGTGGATGACCATTTCCTTTCCCAAAATGTAATTCTTCCATTGTAGACATGCATACACAATGGAACACATCTATGTCATAGGTGGGATACTTTTAGACTATGTTTGAAAGTGTCTCACTGTGATATGCCACTGGATGCCCTTGCTAAGTAAGTACTACCCCAATAACATAGTCATAAGCATATGTATCAATCTCAAATGGTTCACTGGCGCAGAGCAGAGGCAATGCTTCAAATCTACGAATGCCTTCTGTTGAGGTTTAGACCAAAATAATTTTTCTTTTTCTCCTCCCTTGGTGACTTGACTCAAACGCTGAGTGATATGAGACAACCCCAACACAAATCTGCGATGGAAATTGGCAAGACCTAGAAAGTTGCAGATCTATGTTAGAGTGGTTGGGGCTGGCCAATCTAGAATGACCTTGATGTTGGTTGGGTCCACATGCACCCCCCACTCATCAATAATGTACCCAACATATTAAACATGGTTCATGCCAAAAGTGCATTTCTCCAAATTTCCACACAAATTGTGTTGCTACAATGTTTGGAGGACCTGTCAAATGTGTTGGAGGTGATCTTCCCAAATCTGGCTGAAGATCAGGATGTCATCCAAATACACCACCACAAATGAGTTAGTGAATGGTCATAAGATGTCGTCCATTAGCCTCATGAATGTTGCGGGAGAAGTCATCAACCTAAAAGGCATGACCAACCATTTAAAAATTCCCTCATTGGCTTTGAAGGCAGTCTTCCACACATCAGAGGGTTATATTGGTACCTGGTGATACCCAGACTTCAAGTCAATCTTGATAAAATATTTTCCCCCCTTGAGTTGGTCCAAAAGGTCATCAATCCATGGATCAGATATATATTCCAGACAGTTATCTTGTTTAGCGCCCGATAGTCAATACAGAGTTGTCAAGTCCCATCCTTCTTCTGTACCAACACGATCGGGTTCCCACAAGGCGATGAACTCGGCCGAATGTGACCTTTCTGAAGTAGCTCTTGAATCCGCATCTTGATTTCTTTTTTCTCCATAACACAGTGACGGTAGATTCATACATTGGGTAGCGACGCACCTGGGCTCAGATCGATGGAGTTCTTGACCTGACAGTGTAGAGGCACCCCTGCAAGTGAGGTGAAGATGTCCTCGTACTCCTCCAAAACCTTGTCCATATGTTGTTGTCATGCTAAGAAGCCCTGTCTAGAGGTCATGGCCATAATGTTGTTCTTTCCTTGAGGGCATATCATAAATAAAATAAATTTCCTAGTTTTGGAAATGAGCTTACTGCATTGCTTTGTAGTGATAAAAGAGATGGCAGTATTCAGTGCTACCTCTGGTATCCTGTACAACTTATTACCTAAAGTAACAATAACAACATGAGGCTGAGACTCATACACAACATGTCACTTCCACAAGTATGGATGGACTAATAATACATCACAGACTTCAAGAGGATCAACATCACATAATACCTCATCCATGAAGAGATTGATGCAGTAAGGAAGGCGACAATGTTGGCTGACACGAAGATCCCATCCTTGGTGAAGCCACCTGATGGTGTATGGTTGTGGGTGTGCTGTGATCGGTAGGCCCAACCACTTCATGACCTCTGCTGAAATGATTTTCTTCTGTATCCTTCTGTCAAAAATGAACTGCAGTGGGGAACCCTTCACCCACATCTGGGAATGGAAGAGGCGCTCCCCCTCCTCTGGATATTTGGGTTCTTCCTTCTGGATTTTGGTGGTGGAAATGGTGGCATTGGGCTTTGCATCGATAATATACTTCCCTTTGTCATTACTCTTGTTAGGTTTTGACTCAGAGTCGAAACATGCATCTAATTCAGAAGCCTTCAACTCGGCCACCAGTGACTGCTTGGATTGACACACACTTGTGTTGTGAGTGGAGCTCTTATGAAATTCACACCACTTTCCCGTTTCCTTCTTTGGCTTCGTGGCGTTGTTCTTCGCTTGAGACTTTGACGGGTTGTCTAGGGCCACACCGCCTTGGCCTTTTAATTTGTTCTGCGGTTTGGGGGCGCCTTTCCCCATATTCCGATTCACATATCCAAATTATTACTTCTTTTATTTGAATTTATGCTCATTATTGGCAGCATACCGACATGCTGCACCAAGTGAGGAGATGTCGAGGAACTCCATTTCCTCTTGGATGTACCTGTGCAGACAACTACGATACTTAAGCACCAAATGTTTCTCCAAATATTTGATACCCAAATTTTTGCGTAGGGTATGGAACAAATTCGTCAACTTATGCACATCTTGATCCCTTTATTTCCGCAACATAGTCCATTGTATGTACTTGTCCCCATAGCTCCCCACAACATAGTATTGTTCCTTGATGGCGCATTGGAAATAATTCCAAGTGGGTGCAACCGAGAATAGGGAGGATTCCCCCTCGCCCTTTTGTTCACAATAGGTTTCCCACTAGTCCTTGACATGGGGGGCGACTTTGAGTAGTGCAAAAGTAATCTTTTCCCAATTGGAAAAGTCATGAACCGAAAATATCCTTCTAATACATTAAATAATCTTGCTACGATGTCTGCATATATTTGGCCCTCGAATATGGGAATGTCAAAGTTAACTTATACCTTAAAAGGAGTGTTTCCTCCAGAGTTAATGTTAGACGAAGATGCGTCACCGGTGGTTAGCCGTCGAAGGATCTGGGCAAAGTTATCCATCATAACGTTCCTATGTTTCTCGAGGTCCTCCTTGAGCAATATTTTGATAAGATCTCCTGCTCCCTCGTATTTATTTTCCTCCGCCATGGGAGGTCGTCAGGGTTTGTGAGCCTAATCTTGCAAAGGTTCAACCAAATCAATCCCTAACTCCTTATACCCCAATCTCGTTGGGGACATGCAAAGAAAGATCGAGAAAGAGCAGACCGCTCTGATATCACTAATCCAGATTTATGCATGAACACAACAAAATACATAAATAAACATAAACGTAGATATGCAACAAAAAATATACATCATTTTATTAATATCAAATAACTGAAATAAGCTTACATATAGAATGGAAATAAACTAGCTTGGGCGATGATAACTTATCTCTGAGAAGAGATGTGGTGGCTACATGCCTCTGAACCGTGTTGCAATAAGGCTCAAGGACCTTTTTATTATTGAACACCATGGGAAAACCCTAAACAACCAAAATCCTAACCCCAGGAGATGGAACGCCAAAATTTTGTGGGCCCCGTTGGGGTTAGTTGGGCAACCAAATTCTCAGGGTCGTAACTTGGTCATATTATCTCCGTTTGGCGCATATGATATATCATTGGAAATATCTCTCTGAGTAGTATATGTTTTCCCATAGCCTTGGCCTATGGCTATAGGTATTTTTTCAGACCTCAAAAATTCCGTTTATGGAGTCAAAACTGCTTTGAAAGTTTAGGACCCGAAAAACCCGAAAAACTGCTAAAAATAGTAAATGCTGCTATAAACAAGGAAACTGATGAGACTAACTGGAGGTCTAGGTGGAATAGTGATCCAGGTGGATATTGGTGGTCACCCGCCTATTCCACTTGGGGCTCCACCATTGTCTATTTCAGTTTTTCAGTTTCGGCACAGTTTACTATTTTTAGCAGATTTTCGGGTCCTAAACTTTCGGAGCCGTTTTGAGGCCCTAAACGACGTTTTTTGGGAAAACGGAGAGCAACATGGGTCCATGGACTGATGTTTCTCATTCCAAATTTGTAGTCCTCGGATAGATCTTTCTAACGAGGTATGGTACGCGTCAAACGGAGATCGTATGCCAAAGTTACGCCCCTGGGAAGTTGAAACACCAATTTACCCAAACGGGGCCCATAGTTTGGGCGCTTCATCTCCTAGGGTTAGGGTTTTGGCTGTTTAGGATTTCCCATTGTTTCTAAATAATAAATAGGCCCTCGAGCCTCATTGTAACTTAGTTCAGAGGCCTGTAGCCGCCACATCTCTTCTCGGAGATAGCTACCAGCGCCCTAGCTAGTTTTATTTCCATTCTGTCTGTAAGCAAATTTCAGTTCTTTGATATTAATGAAATGAAGTGTTATTTCCGCTGCATCTCTGTATTTATGTTTATATGTTTATTCTGTTGCGTTCCTGCATAAATCCGGATCAAATAGGTGGGTGGCTACCAATATCCACCTAGATTAATTTCATTATCCTTTTCATCCCACATTTATTCCAATTTTTATTTGGAATTGTGAAATTCTCTATAGTTATGAAAAGTTCTTCCTTTAAGAAAGATATTATGACTATTGTTTTATGGTAATTTTAGTTACACGTTTTAAAACATTAAGTGATATGGTGCTTCTAATGAATAATTTTTTTCCAACTAATTTGATTTTGTATAGTAGGCTTTCAAATATTAACATACTTAAAAATTAGTTGAATAGGTTCCTTATTGTATCATGGAGTGTGTATTTATGTATTGTATAGTTTTTCAGTCACAATTTATCTTATAGTTGGTTAAATTTGTATGAATATATATATATATATATATATATATATATATATATATATATATATATATTGTTTTATCCCATGAAATAATTTTGGCACTTCCATTTGGTAATCACTATCTTGATTTTTCAGGAATCTCCCATTCTCTCAAATTCAAAAGATTCACCACAACATCAATTTCTTTAAGTAATAATTCCCTCTGAAATATGTACATTTAGAAGTTTCTTGTATAGGAATTTAAACTTAATTTCCATTAGTATATTTAGTTCAACAACCTTGAAAATTATTATACAAATGAGTAGATTTAAATAATTGACATTGGATTTAAATAATTGAAATGTTTGGTATATGATATATATGAAAAAAATATAATACTTTCCTTGTTACAATATTTTAGTTTAGGATTTATATCTAGTCTTTTGAAGAAATAAAAAATTATTGCTAAGAATAAGTAAATTTGAAAAAGGTCTTGAAATGCTTCACTTTGTTGTAGAGCTCACTTTTAGTTTAGGAATTATATAGTCTCTCGAAGAAACGAAAAATTGTTGCTAAGAAGAAATAATTTTGAAAAAAGGTAAAATGATTCACCTAGTAAATGGAGACACTATTCTTATGATTTATCAAATTAAATTTTTTAAAAACTGACAATATTGTATTTTATTAATCATTTATAGAAATGTATTTAACCACACATTATAACTATATAATACATATATTTTACGCATACTTACAATTAAAACACTTTGTATGTGCACTAGATTTACCTTACACACACCATTACTACTAACCAAATTTCTATATTAACCATTACAAGTAAAGTAATTGAGACATATTATTTTACTTTGGAATTTTGCACACAAACATATTCTCACATAGTATAATTAGGAAAGAAGTAAGTGGCCCATAATCCACAAATCATTTATTTTTTCGAAAGAAACAAACATCACATAGTGTAATTAGGGGAATTGTATTAAAGGATCATGAACCACATATCCACATACTTGCAATTCAAACACTTTGTATGTGCACTATATTCACCTTGCACACACCATAACTACTAACCAATTTGTATTAATAACCATTAAAAGTAGAGTAATTGCTGATATTTTACTTTGAAATTTTGCACACAAACATATGCTCACATAGTATAATTAGGAAAGAAGTAAGTGGCCCATCATCCACACATCATTTATTTTCTTGCAAGTAACAAACACCATATAGTTTAATTAAGGGAATTGTAAATGATCACCGCATATCCACATCAATTCACACTTTCTATGCTCACAATTTCACTTGCACACACATTCAACTCACACACTAAGCTCACTTAAACTTTGTACAAAGGGTACCCTATCTCCGAAATCTTTGTACCTAGTTTATTTGAGCTTATATTTTTTTGCACACCCTAAGTGAAGCAAATCCTTTCTAAAAAAAATCTTAACCTAAACATTCTAAACTCCCCAAAAAGACCACAAGATAATTTATAGTTTAGGCTAGGACCATGGATATAGGTAGCACATAAGCTGTCATGGTTGGTTTTCATATTGAAACATATAAAGTTGTCTTTTAGGGATCTTAAAATCCTGCATCATCTAGTGACAAATCCAATACATGGAGAGAAACTTGTGAAGGGGGGAAGGACTAGGTGGTATATTATCACGGACCTTCATGTTGTCTCCCAACATGTGGTATGTGTTATGGGTCCAAAAATAACAACCAGAAGCTGAGATTCATCCATTCCCACTGGGCACATGTAACTTAGTGGCCAAATCTTATGGAATATTTCCCTATACGTTGAGGTGCGAGAACACTTAGAACTGAGGTGATTTTGGTCAGACTACTGGAAGCATAGCTGGCTCTTTTCCATGTTTCAACCTATAACCCTTGGCCCATGTCAACTTTTGCTACCTAGTTGCCAACTGTCAACTTGTTTTTCATTTAAATTTTCCCTAGGGTTTGTGACTAGAACCTTAGGGTTTCCAAATAGATTTTTATTGATTGAGGATGAATGATTTTATCTTTCATCATATTCTGCATCACCCTTTTGTTGACACAGGGACTGATACCTTTACTGGTGCACTCTTCGTCAACCCATCTTTCCCTAAGCTCAAAGCCATTTTATTTCCATGTTTCAACTTATAACCCTTGGTCCATGTTAACTTTTGCTACCTAGTTGCCAACTGTCGACTTGTTTTTCATTTAAATTTTCCCTAAGGTTTTTGAACAGAAACATAGGGTTTCCAAATTGATTTTTATTGATTGAGGATGAATGATTTTATCTTTCATCATATTCTGCATCACCTTTTTTATCGACACGAGGACCGATACCTTTACTAGTGTGCTCTTCTTCAACCCATCTTTCCCTGAGATTGAAACCCTTATATTTCCATGTTTAAATTTATAACCCTTGTTACATGTCAACTTCTACTATGTAGTTTCCAACTGTCAATTTTTTTCATTTAAATTTTCCCTAAAGGTTTGTGACTAGAACCCTAGGGTTTCCAAATTTATTTTTGTTGAGTTATGAGGAATGATTTTACCTTTCATCATATTCCGAATCATCTTTTTTGTTGACATAGGGACTGCTACCTTTAATGGTGCGCTCTTCTTCTACCCATATTTTCCTGAGCTCGAAACCCTTTTATTTTCATGTTTCAACTTATAACCCTTGGTCTATGTCAACTTATATTACCTAGATGCCAACTATCAACTTGTTTTTCATTTAAATTTTCCCTAGGGTTTGTGACTAGAACCCTAAGGTTTCCAAATTTGTTTTTGTTAAGTGATCAAGAGGAATGATTTTACATTTCATCATATTCTGAATCAACTTATTTGTTGACACAAGGACCAATACCTTTATTTGTTCACTCTTCTTAGACCCAACTTTCCCTAATCTCGAAACCCTTTATTTTCATGTTTTAACTTATAACCATTGGTCCATGTCAACTCTTGCTACCCAGTTTCCTACTATCAAATCATATCATGAACTTACACCTATGGTGATTTCTTAAATAAACATGTGTATCTTTATTATTCACTTGACTTATGATGATGATTCACTTGTATTACATGTATATTTTTTATTCCACTATGTAGGGATGGAAATTGAATAACCACATGAGGGAGAAGATGTGTCCCATCAAGCTGATCAACCAAATGATGATCAAGATGTTCCCTATGGACATGATCAACCAGAAGAGGAACATGTTCCCTATCTATATGATCAATTTTCACTAGGGGAACAACATGTGCCATGTCAATATAATCAACTAATGGGGGAAGAATATTTTCCCTATCAAGTTGATAAAATAATAAAGAACAAATTAATTCTTCTCAAGTTGACAGGATAATAGGGAGTTTTTGTGGTATGGAAAGGGGTCGATCATTTGAAGATAATTGTGATGCAGGCACAATATAGTACCTTCAAGAGCCTGCCCCTAATCACATTATTAGAGACCATGTCAATAACATCATTCGAATACATTTTAAGAAGCATTCAGTTGGTCCAAAAGCTTAGATACTACATGGGTTGATCAAACATAATAATATAAAACATGCCACAAAGATTTTGGGTGTCCAAGATGATAAAAGAAAGAAGACACATATGAATGTCACTGAAAGTGTATACAAGGAATTCATTATTTTTGGAAAATCAAGAAAACTCGATGTTCGAGTTGCGCGTAGGGAAGTTACAACTGCTATTGTTGCACCAAGTACATCAAGACAACAAAATTTGGCCACAATGTCAAAATTGCTCCATGTATCGAGAAAAACCTTTCACAAGCATACCAAATTCAAGGTTCGAGTGAATGAAAATGATGAATATGCTTTTTGGGATTTTATCACCAGGAAACCCTACCAAGACAGGATTACAACAGGAATTAGGGAATTTTTGGTAGAGTTTTGGGACAACCATTCCCATCCTATTCCATATAGAAATAATTCCGTACAACATCGTATAACTAAAGGTGAGTATGTGGAACACACTAAGCACATTGTAGAAATGACAGAAGTTGCAATGTTAGAGAAATTTTAGGAAAGTAATCGCCATGCAAAGATATCCATAATGATGTTTAAAAAATTGAAGCCATGGTTTATTCGACCTAATTCAATCCGTGACATGTGTTGTTTCCAATATCATGGTGAATTTCAACTTCATTATGATACTTCCAGGAATTTTACAAGAAGAACTATCATGGCGACCCTCCTCCTCCTATAGTGCGTGATTTGTTTCCATCAATATTGTGTAGAAGGGAGCCATAAGAGTTGTATTACAATAAAATATGTATATGTGGGAGAATATGCATTGAATGTGGTGATTTTTCATTGCTCCATAGGAAATTTCTTATTGATCCCAACTAGTCTGGGATGTCAGATGTCACCATCACATGGAATAATTATGAGTATTTCATGGGAAATCAACCATCTTCTTCAACTCTAGTGCCTAAGAGGATAGATTATGTTGAGGATGAGATTCCTATTTCATAATTCATGGGGGTGTTTCAAAACTATATCTATAAATATATCAAACACTTGCACAGGTCTAGGTGGAAAGTGTATGAATTTAAGCATTCTCACAAAGTAATTCAAGCAGGCACAATCTTATCAGTGGTGGAATTGGCTGAAAATTACACATTTTCTCCTTAGAAAAAGATACAAATTGAGTATTATCACTCAGAACAAGTGTCCATATTATTACATGTTCTATACATACATGCACAATTTAAAATTAATGGTAGGGATAGCACTGACGAGTCACTTGATGCGATTACCGAGTATCACTTTTACATCAGTGATGATCATGAGAATGGTACATTATTCGTGCAACATTTATTTGACTTGATTTATGAATCATTCAAAAAAAATGGCATATCATTCAGGAAGCATTGGATATGATTAGATGGTTGTGCGGGGTAGTTCAAGTCAACACACAAATTTTATTGGTTGATTTGACTATACAAGAAGACAAAAATTCAACATACTTGGAGCTACTTTGAAATAGGACATGGAAAGGGTGAGCATGATGGTGCATGTTATTGTGTGAAGCAAGCACTTATGAGGTACCAAATGATTCATGATAAAGATTGACTCAAATCATCACTAGAGGTGGTCAACTATTACATATCCCATTTAGGACATGAAGGTCATGGATATACAAGACCTGTGCATAGGTTCTAGAATATTGAATTTGGCGATGTGAATAGATCCATTCCTTGGTATTGTAATACTGTAGAAGGAAAAATGGAATTACAATCAATGCAGAGCAAAGTCATGGGGGGGGGGGGGGGGGGGGATATTTGCCATCGAGAAAAGAAAACTCACATGTTTTGATGAGTTTTACATTGGTGTTGATGGTTGTAGACTTGATCACTGTGAAAAAAAGGGTACGTGAAAGGATGGAAATATGTCCCTCGTAATCCAAAGGGACCTCATCCAATTCCGGCGTGGAAAGATATGAAAAATGAAGAGGCCATTATTTCACTTGATCATGATTGAGTCTCTGATATTGTAAGGGAGGGTATGTGGCTCATCTATCATTAATAATTTCATCTATAAATTGAAATATTGAGCGTATTTAACTAATACATATTTTGTATTTTGGTTGTAGGTGATGTTTTTGTTGTCACTGCCCTCGCAGGAAACAAAGAGAATGTGGCCTACTATTTGATGTGATGCACACAAGTGAAAAGCAGGTTGGTGATACCATATGAAGATGGAAAATTCATATACCAAATTGGAGGCATGGTCGTGATGGGCTGTTTTTTTTGAAAGGTTAAAAAATAGACTGATCACATCATTTATATAGTTTTTATGCCTGAATATATATATTTTCAATACAGTCATCTAATCATAGCATCTCAAATCAATCTCATAGAAATCAAAACAAAGAAATGTGAACCAAGGAGATGTAAGATGGCAGAATCACACCATGAACGTATTATGGAGACTTGCATTCCTATGAGACATTGGCCAAATGAGTAGATATGCAAATGAAAAGCCCTGAAGTTGAGTCTATAGCAGTCAAGTGTAATCTAATCTAGTATAAGATATCTCACATGTATGATTTTTGTAATCTATAAATGTGACAATTGAATACTCTTGTAATTTGTAATTTTGAATAGATAAATATTTCCCTCTTATCTAGGATGGATTCATAATTGTGTACATATATGTTATATAGTATTTAGTTTCCTTTAGAAGCTTAAGTTTCTAAAGTACACCAAATTTCAAGGAGGTGTTTTATAATCAATAGGGATTTAGATTTAGGTTGAATTAAATTTTTTCATATTAAATTATTTAAATGTCATGTGTATAGTATTCATATTGAGCATACAAGAAATTTTATAGACCTATATACATGTCATACATATTTGGTTTCTATAAATCCATTTTAGTATGTAACAACCAAGTTAATATGGTCCATTTTACTTAAAATGGAAATTCAACAATCTAGGTTATGAACAACATTGAAATATTTTTATGCTATTAATAATAAATATGTCATGTGTCAGTTTGATATAAAACATGGAAAGAGTTACACACATGCTTCATACTGGAATGTAAGAAGTGCAACAAATAATGTATATGAAGCATGTGTGTAACTCTTACATGTTTTATATCAAACTGACACATGACATATTTATTATTAATAACATAAAAATATTTAAATATTGTTCAATGATAACATAAATTATATATATATTAATCTATTCATATATATATTGTTCATTTAGACTACTAATCTCTTTTAGATAACCTCAAAAAAAATAAAGTCGAATAAAACTTATTAGTAGTTTACATCTTGACATCTAAATTAAAATCATTATAATTTAACATACATTGATTGTGCACTAAAAGACACTTTCTACAAGCCAATATGACAACTAAAATTGCTATTTTGTAAAATTTTACTTATTGAATGTTCTTATTTGAAGGTCTTAAGATAAAAAATTGATTGAAACACTTGGATATAAAAGTAAATTTAGGAAAGTGCATAAAATTATATAAACATATCATTAATTATTTAAATTAACATACATTGACCACACTAAAAGACACTTTCTACAAATTCAATATTAAATTGATGTACATGATATATTTTATTTCATTTTAAGTATTAAAATGACTGGCATCATAGTAATATTGTACTTATTTCCTTAGTCTATGAAACTAGAATTCAAAATTATTATTTTGTAAAATTTTACTTCTTGAATGTCTTAAGTTAAGGAATTGATTGAAACATTTGATAACCAAATAAATTTAGGAATGTTCATAAAATTATATAAAATTATCTAAAAACATATCGTTAATTGGTTTTTGGTATATTAAATTCCAATACATATGATTTATATCATGTTTTATGACTAAGATGCTGTAGATGACCTCAAAAGAAACAAATTTTTATAAAACAAGTTATTAGTTGAACATTTCTAGTTGAACACATTTTCAAAAATTAAATTTGAAATGTATTTCAATCATATTTGTGTATTTTAATTGAAACATGAACAGATATTTTAGTTCATTTTAAGTATCAAAATGATTTTCATCATAGTCTAAGATTGTACTTATTTTCTTATTTAATTTCTTGAGGAGTCAAAATTGTTATCTTGTTAGCTATGTATGATAATAAACTATCCATATGAAAATATATAAAAAATATATTATACACATGAACATCCACAAACTGAAATAATAAGCATCCATAAACTGAAATAATGTTCATGCATCCATAAACTGGAATAGTGTTCATGCATCCATAAACTGTCCATGCATGAAAATATACAAAGTATATACATCACATGTGAATATGCCCTATGAAATGGGACTGAAAATATACAAACTATCTATGATACACTCTAGAAAGTATCGATTCTAGAACCCTTATGTGTGTACCACTGGGCAGATTGAGTGTCCATAACCCGACACTGCAATATAACACATTCAAATTCAAATTAATTAAAACATTATTTATAAAAATATAAACAATATGGAAATAAATTATTTTGAACTGTGCATTTCAATAGTCCCCTACCTATCCCCCCAATTGGGATGATATGATGCCAAACAATCCAACTTAGGATTCGGATGATGGAAGAGGGGTTGAGTGATAAGGCTGGAAGGAGGCCACCAATCAGCTGGAGCATGTGGGAACGATGAGCAGTAAAGGCTCGAGCCATGCAAAATATTAAGGGAGATGGCACACAAAGGAGGAGGCATTTGACCTAGGCGTTTTTGGTGGGACGAGACTTTGTTTGCGAGCATTTCTATCCCGTGATGGTTTAGTTGGTTAGTTTTGTGTCATTGGATTATCTCAAAAACATTGGAGAGCTCGAGGAGGAGACGCTGCTCGCCAGCTCCGTCTATGCTTTCCGGCTGCATG
Source organism: Pinus albicaulis (assembly GCA_034641835.2). Classification (NCBI taxonomy): domain Eukaryota; kingdom Viridiplantae; phylum Streptophyta; class Pinopsida; order Pinales; family Pinaceae; genus Pinus; species Pinus albicaulis. The sequence goes on from CM076569.1 coordinate 772,234,720, forward strand.
GAAAGAGTTAATAGGTATGTTTATTGTCTTAATATACCTTCATGTCCGTGAAATTTATTCTGTAGTTGGGTTAATAGATGGGTGGTGGGCTGGTCCAGAATGGCTTGCTCTGGAGGTCAACCTTATGCAGTTTTCTTGCAAGAAGGATTCTATATTAGTTGTGTTGTTTCTATTCCGGTATCAATTTTTTTTGGGATTATACTCTCCCGCATGGGAATGATTGCCTCTATCTAAGGGTGTTGGGGTAGGATAGGATTTTGGAGGCCTAAAATGGGCACTATGTTAGTCGTGAGGCTAGCTCTTCTCAAGGTTATGTCTATCAATTGTTTGTTCTTGTTTTATGATATCTATGACGTGATTTGTTTGGGGCCTCGTCTTGGCAAGGCGCTTTTCAATGTAAATACTGTTATGGGTCTTTATTATATCAGGAAGTGGTGGTTTTATGGTTTCTCTATGAAACGGGTGTATCACAATGCATATAAAGGGTGGAGCGGTCCACCTTGGTCAAAATTGGTTATGTTTTTGTGGCCCAAGCCTAACTTGGTCTGTCTTGTGTTTCTCTCTAATGTAAACGTAGCAAGTATTTCTAATTCATGTTTCTACTATGATTGCGTGAGAAAGTATCGATTCTGGTTGATGTCAGTTTACCTTCACTAGTCCAGTTGCGCTCAATTTGAAAAAGATCATTTTTTGATGGATTAGGGTGCAAGTTCATCTAGTTCTGGAGGCCGTGGTAATGTCTATCACCAAAGGAAAAATACAGGCAAAGTGTTGCCATCTGCTCGACCCCCGAAGAGGAGCGGTTGACGCATAGATGCTCAAATCATTAAGGAGGTGGTGCAGACCTATAATATTGGAAACTCCAACATATTTCAAGTGACTAATTTCGTCATAGGAGGCAGGATTAAACCACCGATAAGTTGCAGAAGTACATGTGGAGTATTGGAGGGATATCGTTCCAGATCTGGGAAACACTCGTGGGAATAACAACTAGTATAAACAAATTGTTCACTTATATTGGATTATTAAAAGTAATGTGGCCAAAGCCATTAGACCCCTCAGACGAATGCAAGGAAACCTGACTCAGGGTTTCAGAAACTTCAAAAGTTTCTCTAGTTGATCCAAGTCCATATTCAATGAAAGAACATGTGCCTTGGCCGCATTGAGGAACACATTTCGTGTCTCCCCCAATAAGAACTTATGTGTTTGAGTGTAAAGGACCCAACTCTTGTGGAGTCCTATGATCAATAGATGTTATTATGTTTATATATGTTGTTTTTTTCTGGTTTTTATTGTTGTATATGTCAGTTAATACAAATTTGTGTAGATATATAAATATACGCTAGTGGATATACATTCAGAACTATAAGGAATTATTGTACATACTTAAAAATTTTAGATTTTGGATGGTATACAATGCATTTCAGAGGCCAACAGAACTGGTCTCCCATTGGTAAGGTTGAGGCCACCAAACATATTTCTATGGATGTAACCTACTTTTGTAATGAATGAATGAAGAAGGACCTACCCAACTTAAGAAAAAATAATAATCCCCTACCTGTGACTTAGTCGAGTGCAAATGGAAGTCAGGTGGGATGGGAGTCTGATCAATATGGGTTTATTTCTCCCCTTCCTGTGGCTCAATGCCTATATACCCAACATCCCACTAATGTGTCCATATAACTGCAACATTGACACCCCTCTGCATATGGGCCTATGTACACAATGAAAAAGACAAATTATAATTAGTCTACAAATCAATTATCATGCATACATGTAACTTAAAAATAAAAAATGTTGAAATATTAAGAAGAAAAAAATTCACCTCAACTGTTAGTCCATGAGTGTTATTAGGTGGAGGTGGAGGAGACTAATCCATGGAGGTAGAGGAGGCTTCTTTGGCTCGTCAACTTCCCCCTCAGATGACCTCAGAAGATCATTTGTGTAGATGGGTTGTGCATGCATGTTATCATGAAATTATTAATATAAATGCAATTTGATACAAACTTGTTAATATAAATAATGTAATATTTGATGATAAGAGTCAAAATTTTCATATATATGTACTTGGTTTGTGTCACATGGTCCATGCACCCTCCAGGTGTCACAGATGGTATTATGACAAGTACATGCATATGACAAAAGTTGGTCATACCCTAGACTCTCGAAATATGAATCATTAAGTAATGAAAATGGCAGGCCACGATGAAAATAAGGTGGTCTGCTCATTTCTCCATACAAGGTGACATGTGCAATGGCTAATGTACTTTGCATGCTATCTGCAACGGTATGCCTAGTATTAGTGCCAAGCTACGGCAATTGCTCTAGCTTCGTCGACAATACCATGCTTTGAGATGGTCGTGGAAATAATATCAAAGGTGGTGCTACATGAACAGGGTCCCTACGAGCCCCGATATGTTCATAACTATGTCCCAAACTGGGTCCATAAATATTAGATCTGGTTCTGGTGCAATCCGGCCTCATATGTAGCACAAACTCTACATATATATGCTTTGCAAAGTAAATGTGGACCTGGTCATGGTGGGGAAACTGGCCCCAAGCTCCAATGAATCGATCATAACAAAAGGGGCCACAACAATATTCTTACAATGTTTTAGCGGAATCAGACCAACATGTCTAGCACGACATTATGTAGGGCTGTCAAAGAACTCCCCACGAATATCAATGTTCTTGGTGGTGTATTTAACTTCCTTCCAAGTCTGTGGGTCTCTAACCTCTAGCCTCCTAATACTATGCATGGAATATAGGAGGTGTATTTGTGGGCCCGTTCTCTGCTATGTCTCGATCAACTTGTTGATGTTATCCAACATCAAAGACTAACTACGCCTAGTAGGTGAACTAGCAGAGATTTTATCCAACTCTCCTGTGATACATGTCTGTTGGGACTTAACATACTTAATTGTGATACTAGCTATAACGTCGTTCCAGGGAGGGATCGACACTACACTTTGATCATCTCCTTCACTCTTCTGAGGGTCTGCAAATCATAAACATAATTTAATCTATATATAAAAAACTAGAAGCATAATAACATATACATTAAATTCAAACACATCAATTGAAGATGATTTAAAAATTAAAGATAATTTCAAGACATAAACACATAAAGTTTAAAGAGGATTTAAAATGGAAGATGTATACCTACAACAAGTGAAGAAGGTCCACTATCTGTAGCAAGATCATCAACAGAGACATAAACACTACCTCTGACACTCCGACTTGTGTGAGAGAGAGGATCTATGAGTGGAACAAACACTCTAGTATGGCTACGTGATCTAACCCGACCATTATAACAGATACCTCAACACCCTGACGGGCTGTGGTTGGGGGGTGTATGGGAGATGGATCTACAAATTACATATAATACATATAAACTAGTCCAAGAAAAAAATGTTCACATAGAAATAATTTTGACAAGAAAACCATTTATAAACTCAAGTAAAATAATCTAGGATAAAGTCATAAACTAAATAGAGTGTCTATTTTGATAATTATCAATCAAAGTATTGAGTTCCATGTAAACAAAATCGAAAAATATGAACTTGAAAATCTAACTTACACTTTTTCCCATTTATAAATAATGCATTTTATTCATAGAGCATAAATATTTAAATATATGTAAAAAATTAAAATAAACCTATTTGCAAAACTAACAAACTTCATGCCAACCAAATACTCAATAATACAATTTCTTATAATGTTTGATTTTGACACATGACATGTACTAGGTGCAAGCACACGAAGACAATGTTTTTGGTATGACATATTGTTGAGGCAAATTATAGACTTATAATTTGACAAACATAAATAATCAACCAGGGGTAGGTAAGATTATGAGATGTTGTGAAAGATATATGCAAGTTAATACTTTAAGTGCTTTTCTAATTAAAATAATCACACACACAAATCTCTAATTTATCTTTTCCTTCTTAACACTTGGTAGCAAAGGCTATGGAGTGGTTTAATTCATCTCTCTACAACTTCTAAGATTGTTGATGTTGATAAAAAAAGATAAAGGACCAAGCAAACAACCATAAAAATCAATTTAAAATTCCATAACGTAAACCAAAACTTGATCAAATGATTTCAAACACATTTATCAAAGAAACTTCACCATTTAACCATTACACATGTGCTGCTATAATTCAAAAAAGAGAAAAAATAACTGTGCAAATAATTATGTTAATGCATAAAAATTAATCAAAGAAACACAAGCTGCAACTAATGGAGTTGTGAGCAAAGGGGGCCCTCCCTTACTCACAACCCCTTAACTGTTAAAAGGGTTTACACAACAAAATTAACAGAACATATAACTTTGTATTGATCTGGAAAATTATTACAGTGATATACAAGTATGATATGTCCAACCCCCTTGCAAATGAAACATAACAATATCTATACAAATACAAAGGCATAAGCCTGCCTTAATTAGGAAAACTACTGCTGCAACTGTTTACTAATAATAATTGAAGAAGATAACAAAAATAGCTCTACTGGGTTTGATCCATGACTGAAAACATGGATCAAATTGTTTTCGTTACATTTCTAGAGATTTTCCCAAATACAACCATTCAGAAGAGGATTGAAGATCTGGGTGGTTTTGATGACAGTTTCGAGGCAACCGATAGGACAACATCCATGTAGGTGGATTTCCTAATAAAACCCATGTTCTCGTTTTACTTGAGACTAATTGTAACGTACTCAATCGTTGATACTGCTACAAGAAATCTGGGCAGTTGCAAGAAATACGCATCTACAGGAAATTGCAGAGTGTTTGCAGGAAATCAATGATCAGAAGCTGTATATAGGAAATCGTAGAGCTGATTCGAAAAGTGATTTTTCTGCATGATATTCAATAAATCAAACTTGAAATTTTTAAATAATTCGATTAGGAAACACTTAGGCTCAAGAAATACTTAAGAACAAGATAAAATGATACTTTTTAATATAATTTGCATACCTTAAGCACACATCACCCTTTTGGTCAAAACATAGGTAATATGGTGAAATAGGAGTAATTAGGAGTCAAAAAGAGTTCCAAAAGGGGGAAAGAAAAGTCTTAGAATGCTATCAAAATTGAGAAAAATCAGGACTCAACAGCTCCCCCACACCTAGCTTCTTGCATGTCCCTTATGCAAGAAAAAATATGCAAATTCAGAAAGAAAAATTCAATCCTTGCCCTATGATGCAGCTATTGCAGCCAAGTAATCTAATTGGGCTCTGCTAGATTCTTCCTGAATCTGACCTTGATATTCTACATTCTTTTTCTGTAGGTGTTCGATTTGGGTCTGTTTCTTCTTCATGATCTGGCATGCCTTCTTATGCCACTCATCAAACTATTTTTGCATGTGCAAGATATTTTCCTTTAGGGTGTCATTTTCTTTATGAAGAGTCCATTCAGACACAGTAATCACAGTGATAATTTCTTCCATTTCCTTCTGAGATTGTTGTTTCTGGGAAGTTCCCTCCCCTTCATGTTGTCCTTGAGAGGACCGGGGAAAACTTGGTTCCTCTTGTCCATGGAAGTCTTCAACTGTCTTATTCCCACTTTCCTGTAGTGGTGGGTCTTGGAAAGACATGACCTCCCATTCTCCTTTGTTGATAAATTTGGCTACCTTGACCTTCCCTTTCCCTTTTGACAGGTCTCGAGGCTTCTTACACTTTTTGTAAGTTTTAATTGGTGGTACCCCTTCCTCTTTATTTTCTTCTATTTCCAGCTTCACAACTTGGCTTCTTGTAAAGCGCTTAGCAGGGGTAGAAGTACCCTTAGACTTGGGATTTTTCCCTACAATTTCCCTAGTCACCACCACTTCCTCGTCCTTCATGACCTCCTCTGTCAACAGACCATGGGTTCCTGGTTTTTTTTTTCGGATTTTCAGCTGGCTCTACCTCCTTGGTTTCTGAAGAAATAGGGTCCTTCTCATCCTCCACAAAGTAATTTTCTGACAAGAATTCTTCCCATGTTTTCTTATGTTTACGCAAAACCTCTGTCATGATAATTTTTATCAGACTGCGATGATAGAATTTTTCCTCTATGTGTGCTTCCCTTTCCTTGGCAGAAGTGGAAATTTTCAATAGGGACATTCCCAGATAACAGGGAAAAAATTAAAGGGCATGTCTTAGAAGTGGTCGAGGAGACGGATATGAAATAGAAATGCTAGCCCGAAACGACCTTCACAGGTTATGTATTTCTGTAGAAAAATTAAAGATGCCAGTACTTACTTCTAAGGTAATCCTAGGGGATTACCTTACACCAATCCAGGTTTGCATGTTACTTTATGAGGAAGGGTGCACAAATATCCTTGTTGAATCATTGGTTCTTGAACCAACGCTCCCCTTCCAGTGGAATGCCACAAGCTCGAGCTACCAACTCCTCTGTCAATCTAAATTGAACATTCCCCACATGTGCTCTGTCGCCATTTATATTTAGGGCAAAAAAATTTGTTACCTTTGAATTATGCCTGCTAAATTTTAGGAATAGAAGCATCCATCCTGCCTTCTCCAACCTTGCTTTACTCTGAGGGTCAACATCCAGCAATGCAGGACCCTAAGGTTCAAATATGACATAAGACCACATTCTCAACATAGCTAGGAGCAGGAGAGAACAAAGTTGATTTAGTTCACAAGATGCTTCTAAGACTAGACAAAAAAACTCGACAACGATAGTTTAAATTTGGAAATATTCGGGGTTAAGAAGGAAAATTTTGAAAAACACACGACATGATCATGATTTCCATCATGATCCATCCTGTGGGATAATTGTTGGAAAGATAACCAAGGATGTGTCAGAGTAATAATGATTGGGAATGGAACTCAGTTTATGACACAATGGCTCATAGTCGCCTTCTTCCGCGAGGGTGGCCATGACTCATATTCATGCAAATTTAAAATTTTCGTACCATTAAATTTTTACCTTAAGTATTCTGACGCCAACCGTACCTACTTGATCTTACCTTACAATGATCTAGTACTTGGGTGACGACTGCACTTGCCTTGAAATAATAACCCACCTTGAAACCGCATCATATGAAAAATTTTATAGTTCTTGGTCTCAACTAATTATGAAAATTATTAGTACTTTCCAGATTAATTTAAGATAATGTTTTGTCAAAAATTCGTTCTTCATGAAATAAGTGGTGTTGGTGCAGGAAATGCAACCGCTGAACTTTTTTGCAAGAAGTCCTTCTACAGGAAACTGCCTCCTCCCCTTTTGTACAGTTCAATGCACATGAATGTAGGTGTTGATGTCGAATGTGCAGTGACCTTGTTGGATTACCAACCATTAAGGTCAGTTGCTAACCAATGAAAGGCCCATAACCATTAATGAGAGTGAGGACCAAGGTACATGTGATGCATCCTATCAGGTGTGAATATATGAGCTGTTGTCTAACCCCTTGGAGGATCCAACAGTCAAGGATCCATGATGAATCCCCATTGCTATTGGCGAGATAGCTTGCCATTAAGACATACAAGCTTCAAGGCATCACAAGGCTCTGATCTTGGACCCAGATAATTTTTTGATGTTGATGGGCCAATATTGTTAGAAGGAGGGCCTTAAGAGATCCCACCTTAGTCCAACATGAGAAATCCAAAAATTAACTGAAAAAACATAATTTATTGAGAGGATCCCAAAGGATCTACTGACTTGTGATTTTAATGAGCCTAGGGTAGACTATGCTCACCAAATTTCAATTTTAGAGAGTCTGAAATACTGAAAAAGAAGACTCCAAGGGGGATCCTTTTCCGTAACTAGTCGATTGGGCCCGAAAAAAAGGAATAAACATATACCCAATAGAAATTCCTCATGATTTACTGAGCACGATAAGGACTAAAGTGAGCTTAATGTATCAACAAAAAATCAAGAAGAGGTAGTGAAATGAATGAATCCCTCTCCCACCATTTCCAGTTCCTTATTAATTTCTTCCACAAATTCCTCCTTAGATTTGGGTTTCTGATATAGCTTGAGTCTGTGCCCATTCACCAAGAAGGTAACATTCCCATCATCAATTTTCTTAACCCGAATAGATCCGTTATCAAAAAATTTCTCAATTTCATAAGGGCCCAACCAATGTGTGTTAAATTTCCCCTTAAAATTCTTAAATTTCGAATCATATAACAAGGCCCAGACTCCCTCTTTGAATTGATTTTTCTTAATGTATTTTTTGTGTCATTTAGCACGTTTTTTTTGTATTAGATTAGTATGTTGAAAAACATCCTTCCTAATCTCATCCAACTCATTGAGCTGCAGGATTCTTTGCTACTGTGCCTCATAAAGGTCTATACCCAAATCTGCCGCCATCTTGAAAGTTCTGATCTGAAATTCAATTGGCAGTAAAAATTGTTTTCCATACACCAATTCATATGGAGAGAATCCTGTGGTGTTCCTCCATGTGATCCTATAGGCCCACAATGCCTCATGAAGTCAATCAGACTAATACTTAATTGTATTGTCTTTGTTAGGATTGTTTCCAACACCTTATTTGTTGATTCCACTTGCCCAATTGCCTGTGGATGGTAAGGGGTGGAATTCTGATGAGTAATATGATATTTCTGTACAATTCCCTACACAAGCTTTGACACAAGCTGAGTACCCTGATCAGTAACTATTTCCCTTTCTACCCCAAATCTTACAAAAATATTAGAAAAAAGAAATTCTACCACTACTTTCTCTGTTGCTCTAGGTAGTGCTCTTTCTTCCACCCATTTCGTAACATAACTAGTACAAACCCAAGTATACTTCTTACCTTTGGACATAGGATTGATGGGACCTACAAAATAAATATCCCACCTCTCGAATGGCTCTATGAGAACCTATGACTGCAAAGGAATTTCATCTAATTGAACATGCCACCCTATTCTCTGGAAGTTATCACATTTCCAAACATACTCCTTTACATATTTAAAAATACTTGGCCAATAGTAACCTGAGTGGAGGATCTTATAGGCTGTCCGCTTATCTGTAAAGTGTCCTCCTTAGGGTTCATCATGACAACCTCTCATGATATCATATATCTCATCCTCTCTAACACACGTATGAATAATCAAATCAGTTCCAGTGAAAAAGAGGTCTCCCTTAATCCAAGAATAATCATCACTTTTCCAATTCTCTATTTTGGATTAGATGAAAAGTAGGGTGGAAAATTTCTTGTAGCAAGGTAATTAGCCATGTCTGCAAATTAAGGTGTTTTTACAGAAATAACAAAAAAATATCATCGGGAAAGCTATCATTGTCAGGAACATACTCACCTGCATGGTTGAGCCTAGATAGGAAATCAACTACTTGATTTTCTTTTCTCGGCCTGTGTAATACTGTGATGTCAAATTCCTGCAATAGAAAAAGCCACCTAGTGATCCTACCAATAATGACTAGTTTTTTCATGATATATCAGATAACAGAATGACGAGTGTGTACAAAAACCTCGTATCTAGTGATGTAAAGTCTAAACTTGTTAATAGCATAAATTACAACAAGGAATTATTTCTTAGTTACAGTGTAATTCAGTTCTGCAGGAGTTAAATTTTTACTAACAAAATAAATAGCATGGGTTACAAGATTTTCCTTTTGACCCAATACTGCTCCTATGGTTGAATTAGAGGCATCTGTGGAAATGTGAAAGGGAAATTTCCAATCTATACCTCTCAAGATAGGTTCTGAAGAAATATTTTCCTTGAGTGTATCAAATGCAACTTGACACTCATCATTCCAATGAAATTCACATTCTTTAGTCAATAACTAAATAATAGAGAGGCTACCTTTGTAAAAATCTCAACAAACCTTATGTAGTAGCCTGCATGTCCAAGGAAACTTTGAACTCCCTTTTGACTAGTTGGTGGGGAGAAATTTACGATAACTTCGATCTTAGCTGGATCAACTTTAATTCCTGCAGCAGAAACATGATGACCCAAAACAATACCCTCATCCATAATCATAAAACAATTTTCATTACTCAATGAAATATTAGTTTCTCTACATCTCTGTGAAAATTTCTTAAGATTATGTAAAGCTTCTTCAAAATTATCACCCATTACTATAAAGTAATCCATATAGACCTCTACGCAATCATGTAAAAGGTGAGAGAAAATACCAAGGACTGCCTGTTGAAATGTGGCTGGTGCTTTGCATAAACCAAATGGTAGTACCTTATATGCATAGTTACCCCACGGACATGTGAATGTTGTCTTCTCTTGGTCCTTTGGATCTATCCTAATTTGATTGTACCTGATGAACCCATTTATGAAGGAAAAATACTACTTCCTTGCTAAAGTGTCTAGCAATTAGTCTATAAAAGGTAAGGAAAGTGATATTTTAATGTAGCTTTGTTTAGTTCACTGTAATCTACACACACTTGCCATTTACCATTATTTTTAGGGACAATAACCAGTGTAGATACCCATTGGCTATCTGAGATAGGATAGATGAACCCTACATTTAACAATTTCTGTAGTTAATTTTTCACAATTTCTTTTAAAGTGGAGTTCATCCTCCTTTGTGGTTGTCTCACAAGCCTGACATTTCCTTCTATATAGATATGATGAATGCATGTATATGAGTGAATGCCCCTCATGTCTGTATATTCCCAAGAAAATGTATCCTCAAAGTTTTTCAATGTCTGAATTAATTGTTTCTCTTGTTCAGGAGTTAAGGCATAATTGATGTTTAAATTTTTTTAAGGAAAAATCTCAATTACCTTCATGGAAAATTTTAGGGGTTAATATTTGCAGGTGGCCTAATTTTACATGTTTTTTTCCAAAAAAAAGATTCGCCAATTTCCATTTTTTTTCTAAAAATGATTCGCCACATTTTATAGTATAAAATGATTTTACCTTCAAAATCGCAAAAAAATTATATAGAATATTATAAAATCATTATAAATCTTAATATTTAAAAAAATATATTGTTAAACATTTTACACTTTGCATATTAGGGACTAGTAATATTCGCTAAGGCTTCTAAACTTTAAGATAAACCTCCATCCTTGATTACCTTACCTCCATATTCAATCATTGAATATGTAGGAAATGCAGACAAGAGGGCTGAATGTAATTCAGCTGATGTACTATATTCATAAAAATTTTGCAGGTCAGTAATGATATCTATATTATGACTAGACTTTCCTTCCAAATGCTGTGAAAAATCAAGGTTAGAAATACAACAATTTATTAGATTTTCCTCTAAGTTTTCCTTAAGGCTCATGGCTTGGGCTGTTGTCAAAATGGGTTGGGTACATTCTGAATTATGCTCCTCTTCTTCAACCCAATGAGTATTTTCTAATATTAAGAGGGTTTAGCAGGGGGGTACAAATTGATATGCTTATTTTCTGCCCCATGAGTGATGGTCATGTTTCCAGACCTACACCCTATGTAGGCATCTACCGCAGCTAACCAAGGCCTCCCCAAGATCAAAGGATGCCCTCCCAAGTTGGTTTTAGGTTGAAGAACATAAAAGTATGTGGGGTACTCCCAGGAATCCAATGAAATTACAATGTCTTCTAACACACCCTCTGGCTTTACCTTGGACCTATCTGCTAATTCTAACATGGTAGGAGTAGGAAGTAAGTAAAAGGATCCTATGTGAGATAAAGTCTCCACTATCATCACATTGATGGCTACACCTAAATCAATTAGAGTGTTCCTTATAATATGCCCATTGATAAAGGTGGTAACCACAGGGATTCTAGGGTCTGCATATTTCTCAGTAACAAATCTGGTGGACACAAGGCTTGCAATTTTCCCACCTAATTGAATTGTGGAGGGTTATTTCTTATGTCTTCCTGGTTTCTTGGTACATATCTCCCTCACTTTTTTGGCATAAATTGGGATATCCCTAATTTCTTGCAGTAACGAGATCTTAATGCATACATTTCTCAGTTCATACACAAGATCGAACTCGGGTTGTTTTATTTTCATCTCCAACCTCTCATGAAAAGGAGGTTGGACAGTATGGGATGAGGAAGTTTCTTGTGAATTTTAAGTGGTTTGTTCTGCTAGTTTAGGTGTGTTTTCTACTTCAGGTATGTCCAGAGTTTCTTCCTCTATAATCTCTTCAATTTTTCTAGGCTGAGTCACCACTTTTCCCGATCCGAGTTTAATTTCTTGTAGCGACACAGGAAATTCCTGTAGCAAAGGAACATAAATTTCCTGCAGAGGCTGTGGTGTAATACGGTAGGTAGGAAAAGTGGGATAAATTACCACTCCAATATTGTGAGAAGATTGGATGGTTTTATTGTTGGGGTTAGATACTGGCTGGGAAGGAATTTGTGTAGAACGAGGTTGATTTGGTGTGGCAGGTAACTGAAGTTGTTGTTTTTGTGGCTGAACCATTTGTTGCGGTATGGGTTGTGGTGAATAGAAATTCTGAGATGGAAATTTTTGTGCAATAGGGTAAGAAAATTTCCCATGCAAAGGTTGTTGTGGAGGCCAAGGCTGCCAGGGAATTGGAATATTCAACATCTGATTTTGAGTATAAGGAATTTGATAATGTTGTTGTGACATAACTATAGGACGTGGTTGCCATGGTTTTTGAGGTGCCATTGCATAAATTGCATTGAAAACTCACGGATCTGCTAGATATTCTACTTTAATATCGGTAAGATAAGGACATTGATTACTAGAATTCTCAGCTTCACAAATTCAGCATACCTCTATACTGTTTCCAGGACATTCCCTTAAGGCATGTTTCTTCCTACATTTGGAGCCAAACGTGACCAGGGCTTTCTCCAATTCCTCCTGTTTCTTCTTAGCTTGGAAAAAATCCAATTGTGAAGACAAAGTGCTAAGAACATCAGTCTTAAAATTTTCAAATAGATTACCCATTTCAACTTTGGTTACTCCAGCTTTGGAAAATGGTTTGACAAGCCTGGAAGATGTGTCTCTTGATCCTCCTTCAACTTTAGAATTTCCCCTTGAATTTTGTCGACACAACTCACACACGTCATCATAACTCAGTTTTGATATATCACCTGCTCCCATCAGGTTCAAAATCTCCAGAAATTCTAGTTTGATTTCCTTGAGAAAAATGGTTCTCTTGGTATCTTTTCTCAGTAGATTCATCTTGGATCTCTGCAGATTGTATTGAAATCTTTCCACCAATTCCTCAAGGCTCTCCCCTTCCTTTTGAGTCATGCCAAAAATTTCTTCTTCGAGGTCTCTAGTCTTACAATAATCTTGATACTTATTTAGGAACACCTTCTTCATTTCATCCCAGGTTGCAATGGAGTTTGAGCCCAAACCCATAAACCACTTGAGAGCTTCATCCTTTAATGTAGCAGGAAACGAATTCAACTTTTGAGCATTGGAAGAATAGTCATAAATTCTGCACGACACATCAAATTTGAATAAAAAGTCATTAGGATATTCACTAGAGATGCCATGAAAATTAGGCAAGGCTGGAGGAGGAATGTTTTTCATCTGAGTAGCTCTACAAGTCTCCCTGATAGGAAATTCAAATGTGACCAATTCCTCTTCCTTCTCACTATAGTCCCCATCTGTGTTACCAGTACCCTCTATATGGGCCATATCGGACCAAGAGAGAGTAAGACCCTTGTAAACTATAGATTCTTGAGAGTCAATGGTCTAGAACTCTGGTTCTTGAATAATATTGACGAGGAACTCCTCTTCAGGCTGACCACTGAGCAGAGATGTTGACTTCCTTGCAGGAGGAGGTTCTAAATGGGTAGCAACATAATATTTTCCAACAAAAGATTCTGTTGTGGAAGTATTAATCTGCTTAGGATCAATGACCAAGCTCTTTTTAGGACTACATACCTCATGTTTAGATTCTTCTTCTTTTTCTGCCTTGTTTCTTGTAGACTTCCTTGTTATTTCTAGTTTATTAGTGAATGAAGTGGTGCTCACATCACCACCAAAAACATTTAGAAATATTGGACCCTATTCATATATTATGCAAACAAATTCAAAAACGTCTACTTACCAAACAATCAGGACATGGATTTGGTAAATTATGATCTCTACCGGTGTGTAGGCCTTACCCTATGTCTTACCACTTCGACTCCCCCAACCTTGAAAAAATCTTAAACAACAGAAATCATACTAAAACAATTTAAGTATCATCACTTAGCACCTCCCTGACAACGATGCCAAAATGCTGAGGCAAATGATAGACTTATAATTTGACAAACATAAATCATCAACCAGGGGTAGGTAAACATATGAGATGCTGCACAAGATATATGTAGGCTAATACTTTAAGTGATTTTCTAATTAAACTAATCACACACACACAACTCTAATGTATCTTTTCCTTCTCAACACTTAGCAACAAAGGCTATGGAGTGGATTAAATCATCCCTCTACAACTCCTAAGATAGTTGATGTTGATCATAAAAGATAAAGGACCAATCAAACAACCATAAAAATAAATTTAACATTCCATAACATAAACAAAAAACTTGGTTAAATGATTTCAAACAAATTTAACAAAGAAAATTCACCATTTAACCATTACACACGTGCTGCTATAATTCAGAAAAGAGAAACAATAGTTGTGCAAATAACTCTGTTAGTGCATAAAAAATGATCAAAGAAACACAAGCTGCAACTAATGGAGTTGTGAGCAAAGGGGGGCCACCCTTACTCATAAACCCTTCACTGTTAAAAGGGTTTACACAACAAAATTAACAGAATATATAAATTTGTATTGATTTGGAAAAGTATTATAGTGATATACAAGTCTGATATGTCCAACCCCCTTGCAAATGAAACATAACAATATTTATACAAATATAGAGGCATAAGCCTTCTTGAATTAGGAAAAATACTGCTGCAACTGTTTACTAATAATAATTGAACAAGATTACAAAAACAGCTCTACTGAGTTTGATCCATGACTGAAAGCGTGGATAAAACTGTTTTTGTTTCGTTGTTGGAGCTTTTCCCCAATACAGACATTGAGAAGAGGACTGAAGATCTGGGTGGTTTTGATGACAGCTTCGAGGCAGCCAATAGGACATCATCCATGTAGGCGGATTTCCTAATAAAACCCACATTCCCATTTTACTTGAGACTATCTAGAACATACTCAATCACCGATACTGCTACAATAAATATGGGCGGTTGTAGGAAATACACATCTACAGGAAATCACAGAGTGTTTGCAGGAAATCAACAATCATAGGCTGTCTACAGGAAAGTGTGGCGCTACTTTGAAATGTGACTATTCTGCATGAGATTCAATCAGTAGAACTTGAAATTTGTATATAATTCGAATATGAAACACTTAGCCTCAAGAAATACTTAAGAACAAGACAAAATGATACTTTTTAAGATAATTTGCATACCTTAAGCGCACAACACCTTTTTGGTCAAAACATAGGTAATATGGTGAAATAGCAGTAATCAGGAGTAAAAAAGATTTCAAAAAGGGGGAAATAAAAGTCTTAGAATGCTATCAAAATTGAGAAAAATCGAGACTCAACACACACTACATAATGAAACAATATGGTACAAATTAGAAAAGAGTCAAAATGCTTATATATTCACTTTAAATGAAATTTTCATCATGGATTTAATGTATGTATCAATGATGCATTGTTGAAACTTGAACTTAATATATATATATATATATATATATATATATATATATATGAAGTTAAATAGGAAGTTATGCTATGTTGAAATTTAAAATGCATTTTTAATAACAAAAAGAATTTTTTTTTTTTAATCTATTTTTCTAAAATCCTGAAAAAAACTTTAAAACGTAAAATAATTAAAGATATAAAATATTTATAATAAACAAGTTAATATTGCAGATATCATATACAATGAAATTAAAAATAATAATTAAAACCTAAATTATAGTTTTTTTTGGTGCTTTTAAAGGGTTTTCTTGGTGGTTTTCTAAGTTGTTTTTGGTCTTCAAGGATTTTATTGGTGGTTTTTAAAGTATTTTTGTGGCTTTCGAGGGTTTTTCTTGGCGGTTTTTTGTGGTTTTCATGGTGACTTTCATGATTTTTTTGTATTTTTTGTATGCTAGTTTTTTTTTTCAAATTAATTTATTTTATTTTGCAGAAAAAATAAATAAAAGAGACAAAAGTGATAGGAAACCTACCTAGGCTTAAGGTTGTGGGTCGCTCGCAGGGTTTATGGGTAGCTAGATTGAATTCTTCCATCTTGGTTGAGCTTAGAAATCTTTCGTTGAATTCCCTTTTCTCTCGCAATCCGAGCAAAATGACTTGCACAAGTCACAATTGGGGTATTTGTAATAGAAATAATGCTCAATCGAGCCAATGGCTCGATCAAGTCGTTAAATCAGGTTAGAAAACGACTCGATCAAGAGTTTGTTTAAATGATTGATCGAGTGCTTAAAAATTGTTCGACCAAGCACTTAAAATTGCTCGATCGAGCATCTATTTTTCAACAAAGCACACCCTCATTTCACCAAAAAGTGTAACCCATATCCATGCTTTGACCCCAATATGTTAACTAGATCTAATTTTTTTGTGTTAACTAATACACAAACCAATAGTAATAAATCTATCCTAGTAGATTTTAGGGTTATGTGGTTTGTTTTTGGAGATAAAGATTTCGAATTTTCCACCGTGATATTGGAAAATTGTCGATGTTTCGAATGCATAAGTGGATCCATCTTCAGGACAAACATGGAAGAAATATAAAGCAGGTGGAGGAATAAATAAACAAATTGTAGGTTTGCTGCTCTTCGTTCAATTTTTATCCTTGATTTTTCAAGAGAACAATTCTCATCTGATGAATCTCCTCAGTATAGAGAAATAATGGTATATTTTAGGCTTCTGTGGTTTGCTTTTGGAGATAGAGATTTCGGATTTACCACAGTGATATTGGAAAAATTTCAACATTTTGAATCCAGAAGTGGATCAATATTCAAGAAAAACATCGAAGAAATATAAGGCACGTAGGTGGAGGAATAAATAAAAAAATTATAGGATCTTTGTTCTTCATTCAATTTTTATCCGCGAAACAAAAAAAACCATAGAAGCTAAAAATATACCGTTATTTCTCTATATGGAGGAAATTCATGGCATGCTATTTGTTCTCTTGAAAAATAAAGGATAAAAATTGAATGAAGAGCACTAGACCTATAACTTTTTTCTTTATTCCTGTGTCCGCCTTATTTTTCTTCGATGTTTGTCCTGAAGATGGATCCACTTTTGGATTCGAAATGTCGACAATTTTCCAATATTACTATGGTAAATCCGAAAGCTATATCTCCAAAAACATACCATAGAAGCCTAAAATATACCATTATTTCTCTATATGGAGAGATTCATGGGATGAGATTTTTTCTCTCGAAAAATCAAGAATAAAAATTGAACGAAAAGCTGTGGACCTACAATTTGTTTATTTATTCCTTCGCCTACCTTATCTTTCTTCAATGTTTGTCATGAAGATGGATCCACTTATGGATTCGAACCGTTGACAATTTTCGAATATCACTATGGTAAATAAAAAATATCTATCTCCAAAAAAAAACCACACAAGCATAAAATCTACCATTATTTATCTACACGAAGGATATTCATGGGATGAGATCCGTTCTCTCAAAAAATCAAGGTTAAAAATTGAACAAAGAGAAGTGAACTTACAATTTGTTTATCTATTCCTCCATCTGCCATCTCTTTCTTCAATGTTTTTCCTGAATATGGATCCACTTATGGATTCTAAACATTGATAATTTTCCAATATCATTGTGGTAAATCCGAAATCTCTATCTCCAAAAATAAACCAAAAGATCCTAAAATCTACCATTATTTCTCTATATGGAGGAGATTCATGGGATGATATTTTTTCTCTTGAAAATTAAAGGATAAAAATTGAACGAAGAGCAGAAAACCTACACTTTGCTTATTTATTCCTTCGCCTAGCTTATATTTCTTCAATGTTTGTCCTGAAGATGGATCCACTTATGGATTCAAAACATCGATAATGTTCTAATATCACTATGGAAAATCCCAAATTTCTATCTCCAAAAACAAATCATAGAAGCCTAAAATCTACCATTATTTCTCTATATGAAGGAGATTCATGGGAAGAGATATGTTCTCTCAAAAAGTCAAGGATAAAAATTGAACGAAGAGCAACATACCTACAATTTGTTTATTTATTCCTCAACCTTCCTTATCTTTATTCAATATTTTTCCTAAATATGGATCCACTTATGGATTCGAAACATCGATAATTTTCCAATATCACTAGGGTAACACTGAAATATCTATCTCCAAAATCTATCCTAACATGACTCAAATAACATATAGTTGATATTTGTCATAACCATAATTCTAAATATGTTATTCTTGGGAATTTACATAATACCAACTTGCACCTTATTTTATTTTATTACTCTAAAATCATTGCACCTACACCTCACGTTACCTCTTGAATCATCATGAAAGCACTGGAAATTGAGAAACATCCTGATGGCTTCGACAAAGAAGATGGTTACAAACTTATTCATTCTTGAAAACCCATCATCCATCATCTCCCCCTCCCCCTACCCCTCCCCCTGCCCTCCTAATTATCCCTTTAATCCTTCATCATATTTCATCATAGATATACTTTTTCTTCTTTTACATTCCATAATCTTTTGGTAATCTAGCTAAAATTACCTTATCATTTTATCTCTGAACCAAAATCCCTTTTCTATGTTTAGTTCTTCTTTACATCAAAAAACCTTCTTTCCCTCAATACCTTCCCCCTTTCCCTTAACAACTCCAACCCTCCCTCCCTCTTCCCTCCCTCTCTCCCTCCCTCTCTCTTTCATTCCTTATATCTTTACTCTTATTTTGGTTTATTGTTTTTTCATATTTATTTACCTCTTAATGCTAATCTCAATAAATAAATAAATAAATATATATATATATATATATATATATCTATATATATATATATATATATATATATATATATATATATATAAATAAATAAATAAATATATATATATATATATATATATAATTTTTTTTTTCTCTCTTTACTTTTATCTTCACCTTTTTAATTTAATATTAATATTTTTAATATTGAAGTTAGTCATAAAAAACCTATTAAATAATTATTCATTTGTTTATTGTAGGTTTCCCTCTTCATGGATCCGTTGTTGAATAAATCTACTATTTTTTCTTCACATATATTATTTAAGTTAAACCATTTATAATTTATATTGTTCCATTTTATTCTAAGCGTGACATTTAGTTAATCGTCTAATTCATTAATTATTCCACTAACTCATTTTGACCATATCACAACCCCATCCTTTGATCTTGTTTATTTGATTCCCCTGCCATTATATAAATTATATTGTTTTTATTAACAATTAATTCCTTTTCATTTCTTTTTAATCACTTCATTAGCAAACACTTTTTTATTTATCATAATTTTTATTTTTGATCTCTTGGTGATGGGTGGTGTTTCCACTCAAAACATTTAGACATTTCAAAAACTCCAACATAGTTCATATCCAAAAATTTTACCACAACCTTTAAGTACCTTATGTATTGCAACTGTTAGTGGTAGCTTCACTTGAATTTAATTGCGAGTATTCATCTATGGCTCCTAATCAAATCATTCTAGTAAGTGACAAGTGTTTGACATATTTTAGCACATCTATTCACACTTGATAACATACACTATGTACCTTCATACCAATTTTCATTATCATTCAACTGCCTTATATTTGGAAATTGTGTATATCAATGCTTACTAACTATATGGTAATTTCTCCCTGTTTGACTTCAATACACTATATTCACATGGTGCATATTCAAACATAGAAATGCATATTGATTGGATACCTCATGCTTGGATGGTATCCCTCATTGCTTCTACAACATAAATTGATTATGGTATGATACTCCATTTTCAATTAGTATCATGGAGGACCATATTTTACTTTTAGTTCAAGTTATCCCCCAAATGTACAATGAGACATAGATCAATTTTTTATATATTTATTTATTTAATATTATTTTGCATGGATCCACTATGTATTTTTCTATGGTCATGTCTGAAAATTTATGTATCACATTGATCTACAACATACTTAATTGGAAGGCATGATTCCTTTTCGACCTATGCATGGTTCTACTTACTGTAGAAATTATACAAACAATATGTATACCAATGGATTCAATCTGATCATGCAATATTCTAGAGAAAGATAATGAATCCTTCTACAATTAATTTGTGGAAATTAAACATGATCGCACAATCACACCAAGTAAGAGAACGAAGAAAATAAATTGCACAACATAGATATTTTTCCTGGGGAAAGCTTGCTGCTCAAAACCCCTCTATATTTATTGTATAATCAAACAAGGAATCATGAAACAATATAATGCACTCTTCTCACAAGAGTCTGTTGCACTCTACCAACCATCTCACCCTGATCCGGACAAAATCAACCAACACTTAGTCAATTTCCCGCCTCTTCTCAGCCTGCCTTGCTTGCGCAATTATAAGAAATAATGATCCCTATTAATTAGGAAATTCAACCTTCCAAAACTGTGCAATACATCATGGGAAATCCTATGGTTGCCTAATTTCGCACTGACAATTTACTAATAATACAACTGATAGATAACATCCCTTTAACCTTTGTCTCAACTGGGTCTTCATCAGGATTGACATGCATGCAAATATTAATAGTAAATCATCAGTCACTTGATAGATCATTGCATGTGAATTAAATTTGATTTAATTCACTTGACCTCTCACTAGTGCAACAATCAGTTACAACTAGTTATACTGACTTTAACTCACTTAATTGAGTTAACTGATTTATCATGCATTAAACTAATACACTAACTGCAACTTGGACTCTAAAATAAATAGAATCACTCTACATGACTCACCAACCACCCTCAACTCGAATTTCATGAGCTAATTGAGTCTATCACACTTAGTTAACTATTACAAGTGATTATCAGATAAGATTACAATTTATTGTCCAATTTAATTAAGGGAAAATTAAATTAGACACACATTTCTTGTTGAATTTTCAACATTCCCTCTCAACAAGAAATGGATTATCAACTACCCCGATCCTTCCTCTGTGGTATTTGAATTTTCTCTTGGCGAGCACCTTCGTCAGAATATCTGCATGCTAATCCTCCGCGGGAATGTACTGAAGTAAAATAATGCATCTCTGAACACAATATATGAGATGGTGGTACCTGATGTTAATATGCTTGGACCTATCATGGAATACTGGATTAAACGAGAGTTTAATGCAACTCTAGTTATCACAATGTATCACCATAAGATCCATTTGATGACCAAACAAACCAACAAGTATCTTCCTCATCTAGATGGCCTCACATGCCGCCTGACTAGCTGCCATGTACTTTTCCTCGGATGAAATGAGTACAACTGATCTTTGGTTCCCGATGTACCAAGAAACTGATGTCGATCCTATGCTGAAGATCTCTCCTAATGTGATCTTCTTGTCTGATGGAATGCCTGCCCAATATGCATCGGTGAAGCCTTGAAGCTTCACTCCCTCTATCTGTTTGTACCACAATCCATACTCTGTAGTGCCCTTGAGATATATCAATGCATGCTTCCCTGCATTCCAAAAGAGCTTGGTCGGCTTAACCATAGCTTGACTAAGTTGTTTAACTCCGTAGCATATGTATGGTCGTGTGTTCACCAAGTACATGAGTGAACCCACAAGCTGCCTGTAAACAGTAGCATCCACTACCTCACCTGAAGTAGCATCCTCCCTCCAGTTTCCTGCAAAAGGAGTCTCCATGGGTTTACAACTCTCCATGGGTTTACAACTCTCCATTTGGAACTTCCTCAGAATCTATTTGGCATACTTGCCTTGAGAAACAAATATCTCCCCATCCCGCTGCCATATCTCCAAACCAAGGAAATAGTGAAGGAGTCCCATGTCCTTCATCTCAAACTCTCCTGCAAGATCCTTTTTGCAAGATGTTATGAACTGATCATCACCTGTCAGAATAAGATCATCTACATAAAGTACAATAATTATAAGCTTACCATCAACCACAATCTGGTACAGGTTTGCACCCGCTTCACTCTTCGTGAAGCCCAACCCAGTGAAATAGCTATCAATCCTGGTGTACCAAGCATGAGGTGCCTGCTTCAACCCATACTATGCTATCTTGAGTTTGCACACATGTGAATCCCTGTAAAAGGTCTCAAAACCTTCTTGCTTCTCAATGTACACTTCTTCCTCAATAACTCCATTGAAAAATGTAGTCTTCACATCCATCTGATGTATCTGCGAACCCATCTGCATTGAGAGTGCAAGAATAGATCTAATTGATGAGTATTGTGCAACTGGTGCAAAATTCTCCTCATAGTCAATCCCTTCAACCTGTGAGAATCCCCGGGCTACAAATCTAGCCTTGTACTTCTCCACACTCCCATATGCTGCGTGCTTCACCTTATAGATCCATCTAGATCCAACCATTGACTTCTCGACTGGTCTTGGGACAACTTACCATGCACTATTCCTGAAGATGGAGTCATACTCCTCAACCATGGCGTCAAGCCAAGTTGGTTGCTGCACTACTTCCTCAAAAGAGGATGGTTTTGTCACAATAAACTTTCTCATAAGAGCCATGTATCCAGTATACCTGTTCGGTGACTGTCTCAGTTTGTGCTGTGATGTAGGTGCTCCTACATGTTCTACCGCATCAAGTCTCAATCTATCAGCCTCTATGGTGCGCCTCCTACCATATCTGGTGGATGGATCTGCATAAGTGGTTTCTTCCACTCCATGATCCTCCTCATGTTGCTGCTCCACATCTAAAGGTTCATCCTTTGGAACCAAGAGTTCCTATCTACATGTAAATCAAACTCCCTCTAAAGGGACAATCAAATGGATTTCTCATACTTCCCCATGGTACATCCATTTCATGTGTCTATCTGTGCAAGAGTACCCCTTGGAAGCCTCATAGAAATCTGTTGCATGACCTTCAAAGCACTATGGTGTAGATGGCCCAATCTCTTATGCCATAACTCACCCTCATTCCAGCTCACCACTCTATCTGCTTTACTCATCAATGTTGCGCAACCATCTACATCAAGTTTGTAGAGGTTCTTCACATGAACCCCAATCCTCTTAACCTATCCTATGGCTTTGTGACGAAGGAATGCTTTCCCTTCAATGAAAACCACATCATATCCTCTATCCTCCAACATAGCAACTTAAACTAATTTTTTTTTCAAGCCTGGTACATGCATGACATATATTAACAAGATAGGTTTAGCTGAATATCTCTAGAAAGTAACTATACCAATCCTGGTAGTGCTATACCTCTCATCATCACCCACTTGATGTGCATCTAAAGATCCTTCTCCTACAATCTACTAAAAAGTTCTTGTCTCCCATCATGTGGAAAGATGCACCACTATCCAAGTACCACAATAATCCCATTGCATTAGACACCATGCATGCAATGAGTGAGAAGTCCAACTTGAACTGTGAAGCCAAAGCATCACTCGGTGCAAATCTCGAAGCCTTCTTGTTCTTGTTCTTCTTATGTGGACAATTAGTGGCATAATTTCCATGCTCGTGACAGTGGAAACATTTCACTCTAGACATGTCACACTTCTTTCCTTCTTTTCCAGTCTCAGATTTGGAATAGGATTTATTTCCCTTCCCCTTCTTTGCCTTACCAACCAAGGCATAATTTTACTCCTCATCTGTCTTGGATGAGGATCCATCTGTAGTATTCCACCTGAATTCTTCTTGTACCAAATCTGACCAAAGTCACTCCCAATCTGGTAGCTTCTCCCTCCTATTGACAGAGTGCTGATATTTATGCTAGCTCTTGGGAAGGTCTAGAAGTGCTAGGCTCACCAAGTCATCATCCGTTACAGTAATCCCGACAATTCCAAGATCATCTTGACAGTGGATGAACTTGGTCAAGTATTTCAGAATAGTGTCGCCTTTCTCCATTTTGATTTTCCTGAGCTTGTCCTTCAGTGCCAATTTTCTGTGGTCACTGGTATTCTAAAATATATTTTTCAAGGCCTTCCACATTGCATATGGAGTCGCCTTGCCATGGAGACTCGAGACAATGTGATCTCGAACTCCCTCTAATAAGATCCTCCTTGCCTTTGCAACCTTCTTTTTCCAAGCATCAAGAAGAGCAAAATCTACTGCTGCGGGCCTTGGAATATCAGTGTCGATAAATTGTTTCAAGCCATTGTCCTCTAGAACTGCCTCCATTCTGTCTTCCATGCAATATAATTAGAACTGCCCTCGAGTGCATATTCCAATCTTAATACATTGAAAGCCATCTTGATCCGCCTGATGCACCAAATAATATTTTTGCAAATTCAAATGTTATTCAACACAAACTCAATTTCTTCTCCACTATAGTGATTTTTGGTGCTCCGATATCATGTAGAAATTATATAAACAATATATATACCAATGGATTCAATCCGATCATGCAATATTCTAGAGCAAGATACTAAATCCTTCTACAATTAATTTGTGGAAATTAAACATGATCACACAATCACACCGAGTAAGAGAAAGAAGAAAATCAATCACACAACATAGATATTTTTCCTGGGGAAAGCTTGCTGCTCAAAACCCCTCTATCTTTATTGTATAATCAACCAAGGAATCATGAAACAATACAATGCACTCTTCTCACAAGAGTCTGTTGCACTCTACCAACTGTCTCACCTTGATCCGGACAAAATCGACCAACACTTAGCCAATTTCCTGCCTCTTCTTAGCCTTCCTTTCTTGCACAATTCTAAGAACAATTGATCCCTATTTAATTAGGAAATTCAACCTTCCAAAACTGTGCAATACATCATGTGCAATCCTATGGTTGTCTAATTGCACGCCGACAATTTACTAATAATACAACTGATAGATAACATCCCTTTAACCTCCGTTTCAACTGGGTATTCATCAGAAATGACATGCATGCAGCTATTAATAGTAAATCCTCAGTCACTTGACAAATCACTACATGTGAATTAAATCTGATTTAATTCACTTGACCTCTCACTAGTGCAACAATCAATTACAACTAGTTAGACTGATTTTATCTCACTTAATCGAGTTAACTGATTTCTCTTTCATTAAACTAATACACTAACTGCAACTTGGACTCTAAAACAAATAGAATCATTCTACATGCCTCACCAACCACCCTCAACATGAATTTCATGAGCTAACTGATTCTATCACACTCAGTTAACTATTACAAGTGATTATGAGATAATATTACAATTTATTGTCCAATTTAATTAAGGGAAAATTAAATTAGACACACATTTCTTGTTGACTTTTCAACATTTACCTTAGGGAAGATAATTTTATAATACTTTTTTGTTACTTGCAAGTGTTTCTCTAACCCTAGGTTTGTTAGAGTGCTTTATTTACTACAAACTCACTTATTTATATGTAATGTATTTTGGCTATTAGTTTCTCATCTACCCTCACAAATTAGGTGACAACTATAAAAAATTTATTTTGCTATCCTTGACCTAAATTATTGTCCCAACTTGGTGAATTTGTTATGTGTATTAACCTTTATAACTTTAATTCTTCCAAGGCATTTTCTAGAAAATGTTACAATGCACTTGAGTTTTACTATTTAACTTGTGGGCACCCATGTCTTTCTGTGAAGCAGCAAATGGGGGCATACACTATGTGAAATAGCAACCCACAGGCACCCAAATCAACTATATATATATATATATATATATATATATATATATCTTATATATATATATATATATATATATATATATATATATATATATATATATATATAGATATATATATATATATATATATATATATATATATGATTGCCTGGATGGCGGGAGATGTGTGAATTTCTCTGTATATTATTGATTTCAGATATAAACCACCTAATTCAACTTCTCTACTTAAAATAGAAGGTTCATGGATGGGAAGGATTGGCTTGGCAAGCCCTTGAAAAACTAAGAGAATGATTTGATTCCAATCCCTTTTCTCTAAGTGAAACCCCATATGTATTTGCAAAACTAATATAGATCCTTTAGAGCCATCTTCCCCTCCTCCCCCCAACTCCCCCAAGGCCCCCTATTGTATGGTGATATAATTCATTAAGATAAGCATGAGTTCGAATAATATTAAGACGAAAGGAACCAATGATCAAGTGAGGATATCACAAGTATAAAACCTTGATGTACAATTCCAACTTTTTAAATATAAATCTCTCTTCTCCCCTCCCCACCTTGAATTTTAATTCCATTTTTGTTTAATGGTTATGCATTTATATAATTGAGTTAGTGAAATTATTGTCCTATTATTAGTTAATTAATTTTATTTGAATATCTTCCATAACATGGAATTTTTCCAAAGGAAGGAGTAAGGTGTTTTGTTGTATGAATTCGTGAAAATGTCAAAAGATCCTAGTATTGAAGATTGATATTGTAGTTTAGTAGAGTTTTTTATCCTACTTTGACAATAAGAAGCCAACCTCTTGCCAAGGATACAAT
Source organism: Pinus albicaulis (assembly GCA_034641835.2). Classification (NCBI taxonomy): domain Eukaryota; kingdom Viridiplantae; phylum Streptophyta; class Pinopsida; order Pinales; family Pinaceae; genus Pinus; species Pinus albicaulis. The sequence continues at coordinate 772,261,219 of CM076569.1, forward strand.
TTTATCCTAAGCCAATTTCCATATAATACAAATCTAATTGTTCTTTAATTCAACAATAAATGGAATACTTTGGCATATCACTTATAAAGAAGGGGTTAAAGTTGATAAAAAAAAATCCAATCCAATAAAGTTGGGATCAATCTTCAGAACATTACATGGTTAAGAAGCTTCTTAGGCCTCACTAGTTACTATAGAAAGTTTGTCCACAACTATGTGATAATTTCATTTCCACTCATGACCCTTGTAAAAAATAAATTATTTCAACGGTTTGATTAGGCCATCGAGGCTTTTGTAGCTCTGAAGGAAGCTATTGCACATGCACTTGCCTTGGAAACTCTAAATTCTAATAAGGTGTACATCATAAGATGTGATGCTTGAATACCATGTTTTGGTGTAGTCTTGTTATGGGAGGGTAGACCCATCTATTTTTAGTGTAAGCCCCTTAAAGGTAGTGATGTTTTCTCTTCCATGCATGAGCAACAAGTGTTGCGCTTCCTGCATCTAGTAACGAAAAGTATTAATATCTACTAGGCAAGCATTTAAAATTTAAAATTGATCACTCTAATATTAAATATTTTTGTAGCTACAAGTCTATTTCAAAGAGAAATACAAGTGGGTAGTTACAATGCACCGTTATGATTTTAAGGTCATCTACAAAAAGGAAAGGGAGAACATTCTGGTTTATTCAATCCCTATCAAACATGTTGATACACCCCATGGATATTCCATTAAAATGCCTAGTACATAGATCACATAACATATAATTCATTAATAACTTGGCATGCTAACCCATCCTTATGACATATGAATTTTAAAGTTCCAACCCTCTAGAACACTACATTTGGGAAGTAAATATTTTGAGGTATTAAAATAATATCTTTTTATACTAATGTTCTAGTTTCAAGGGTATATATATATATATGTGGAATGCATGCCTGGCCTAAGGGTAGATTTTTTTAGATATCAAAACTCTTTTTTGGAAAGGGTGTTATTTGTAAGTTTGTATTTAAGCATTGAACCTATTATTGCAATAAGGGAGGAACTTGAAAATATGTACTTCTTCTTTAGCCCTTACCCATCCCAAATCAATATTGGGAGGAAATTTTGATGGATTTCATTATTGAGCTTCCCAAATTAGAAGGAAAAGAAGTTATCTTTGTTTTTATTGACCAATTAACCAAATATGTGCATATCTCAACCATTCAATCAACAACTAAGGCTAGCCAAATTGCATATGCATTCCTTAAGGATATTCATAAATTTCATGAATGACCCAAAATTATTATATCTTAACAAGATAATAAATGCACCGATCACTTTAGGAAATACTTGTTTAATCTCCAAGGAACCAAATTATCTGTGATACATTCCTATTATCCTCAAACATGGTCAAAATGAGGTTGTGAACAAGTGCCTTGAAGGCTACCTTTGTTGCTTCTCTATTGAAAAATAATCTGAATGATCAAATTGTTACTATTAGTATGGTGATGATATAACTCTTCATACCATACAACCACCAAGGTTACCTTTTTTTTAAGAAATTTATGGTTATCCTCCCCCAAGCCATGACACTTACATTTTGTCTACCTCTAAGGTTCAAGCAGTCATAGCCCATGGCCATGGGGTCTCCACTTAGTGAATTTGTGATGTAGCATGTGCATTCATGAAATATTCAATAATACCTCTAATTTTAGTAGAACCTCACAAAATCCTTTCTTTAAACCCTACTCCTTATACATCCCTCCAATAAAAGATACCCTTATTTTTCCTAGATATCCCCTATTTTTACTAGACACCCTTTTTATATCTCCCAATACCTATAAACCCCTTTATATTCCACTTCAAGAACACCACCCCCAAATCCACCCCACCAACAATCCCACAAATACCTACAATTTATTCACTCTATTTTTCACAATTTTAAAACCTTCTTTATAAATGGACATGATAAGATATTGGTAAGTAGGGAGAAGCCCCCATGCCCATGGATAAAAGGCTTGGGATAATTTACAACTTACAGAGAAAACCTTGTGTTGACTTTATTGAGCTAGAATGTGATGAGGTTGAAAGTACATAAGAATCATGCATAATGAAAATTTATTATTAAAAAATAGGCCAGCCTTCATATTCAACCTTACAAACAATTATCTTAAATTATAAACATAGTCGAAAGTTATCTCCAAAGTAATATGGACCCTACATATTTCCAACAAAATCGAGAAAGTTATCTCCAAAGTAATATGAACCCTACATATTGTCAACCAAAAAAAATAAAAAAAACAACAAATCCTTTATAGTTATCTTTATCTTCTTATATTCATATTATATTCCATATATTTTATTTGAAATTTGTTATTTGTAAAACAAATTCCATTTTAAATATATTTTCTTAAATTAAAAAAGAAAAAGAAAAACTCAATAAAACCAAAATCCATCATATTAACTCTAAAATTATCATTTAAATCCCAAAAACATCACCATTAAATATTTTTTCAAATGAAAGAATCTTCCCTTAAATAATATTATATGGGAAGACAAAAATATTAATTTAAAATACCAAACATTAACAACACTTTTTGTGATAAGACAACCTATTGTGTACCTCCATTACTTTCTTATTCTCTTTATATACCTCTCTTTATTGTTTTATTTTTAATATAATATACCCACACTATTAACCTCTCTTTATTATTTTCTTTTTATTATAATATACCATATTGTTAATTTATACCTTTCTCTTTATATTTTTTTAAACTATAATATACTCATATGGTTAATTCCACCTCCACTATGCTCCCCATATATCATTTAAAAAAAAAATCAATTAATCCTCAAAATATATATCTTCCACTCTGCTCCCATATCCATATATCATTTTCAAAATAAATATCTTATGAAAAGACATATGAGTCATGAATTGAACCATAATAAACCATTTAGGTTTAATTAAACAATATATTAAAAGTGCATGTTACATTAATGACACGCTATAAGCACAATCACGTGAAGTGTGACTTTGGTGTAAACTTTTCAAATGCTTCACTTTTATCGACCAATCCAGGTTCACTTTAAAAAAAGATCAGATGAAACAACATTCACATGACTGAAGTGCTTATAATACTTGAGATATCATATTTAATGTGTATTACAATAATTACATGAGTGAGTTTTTGTTTGTAGTGACAGTTACGTATCTTTACAGTTAAAAGGAGAAATAAAAAAATTATATTTGATCAGAAATTTATTTTTATTATACTTAGTTGATTAGAATAGAAATTAATTTGATTTAAATTAATAATATGTATTTAAAAAATAATTATCTAAAATAAACGAAAAAATATTTTAAAATATATATATATTTTTTTCAATAAGGTGAAATGCAAAATATTAAACATTAAACAAAATACTTTGGAACTATTCTGGATCTTATTATAATGATTATCCCGACATTAGGAATCCAGTTAAATGTACAAATGCAAAATATTGAACTTCATAAACAAAATAGGTCAATATTCCAAACTTAATATAATGATTATCTCGACATCAGGAATCCGGTTAAATGTACATAATATTATTAGGAATAAAAAAATCAAAGGAAGTGTACAATCCCGTGGGGGCAATAGTTTGACTCTCGCTCGCATCTATATTACATATCCACGATAATCCAAAACGGAATTCAGCTATCAATAATAATGAATGAATAAATACCGTGAAAACTCAATTCAACTCAACGGACTGGAATTCATAATTAGGGAATCCGTGGTTGTGTGGAGCTGCAGAGATTGATTTTCAGAAGAGCTTTGACAGGTCTGTGATCTGAGGCCTTTACTGTTTCAATCGAATCATAGTCCTGCACATGGACTTTGATGTTTGTGGCCGATGTACCGACTCTGTACAAGATTCTGTCAGTCCAGGAAGGGACTCTTTCCTGTAACATTCATAACAATCTATGTCAACTTCCAGTAAAAAAATAAATGGTGGCAACACTATTTTACTCTCAATTCCATATATATATCATTGAAATTTATATAAAAAGAGTAAGTATTTTTTTTTGTTAAAAACATTTCATTTTAGAATGTGATAGCAGGAAAATTATGTAGATATTCTAGTGGCTAGTTTTTGATATAATTTATTCAGCAAAGAGTTTGTCCAGAAATTAGGAGAGTTCATTGTAAAAAGGTATAATACAAGAGCCAGATGAAAAAGCAATCTGTTCCATAGGCTATTTTTAGCCTAATAAACATTAAAAATACTTTCTTTCTTTCTCATTTTAAATGCCAAATTGATAAATTTGGAATCATATATAACACTAACTGTCCAGCCTAACCTGTGTCTCCAAAATTGCAAAATTGCAGTGAGAAATTTGAAAGATAGATAAGTTTAACCTACTTAACTTTGAAATTGTAAAAGTAAATGTGTTGATATTTTTTTAATTCACATCATTCTCCTTGTGTTATTTGTAATGGTAAAGTAAAATGTGAAAAAGTAAACCTAACTTTAGAGACGCAAAGTAGTTAGTAAACCAACCATTTTCATTTATCTCTGTAAAATAGAGAATTGTATGCCTGGTTAAAGATTTGTATGCCTAGTAATAACAGTACCTTAGCACTTGTGTCATAGTCGTCTGTTCCGATGTCATACTTGTAGGTGGGTCTGAAAGACAGCGGGCCTTCGCAGAAACCATGGAAAATCTCCCCCTTTTCTGCTTCTCTCGAAAGTTGGTCTTTGGCTCTCAAAAGCTATTTAATTATATACACACATTGCATCCACGATGCATGCAGTCAGTCTCTAAAAGTCAAGCGATCGAATCCCACGCCAATTATTATGTAGGTAGACGAGTAGTATTAAAAGTACCTTTTGCAGATTTTGGCGGATGAGGAGGCTCACAGACTTTCTGCTTCCTTCAATTCTGTAGTTGAGATCCCCCAACCAGACTACCACATCGGATTGGCGAAGAGAAGCGGAATGCAGAGAAGCGCTTTGATCTTGATCATCATCTGCCTGCATCCTGCACCCTGAAAGATCCATTAATTGGTTCGGGCTCTGCCTAAAGCTGGATGTCTTCGGTTTGTTGAAAATGGTCTGGCAAATGCGCTGGTACTGAACATTGCGCTCTAGCACGTTATTCTCATGAGCTGCACCAGACCGAAAAACAAATTTAATTCAAGAGAGTTTCAAAAAACCGTTTCCCCCTCTGAAATGGGCACTGCCATGGCTGGCTTTTCCACTGGGACCGTTGTGAAAAAGTAAGATATGATAAATATAATGATCTGCACTGCAATATTGACTGTTAGGTAACGGATAACAGAGGCCTCATTAATTACCAGAGAGATGACAGGCAATGAAGAGAAATGAACAGCCTTTGTATATTAAGGTTATTGCTACGGCCCCCTTCTGTCGCCTGACAACTCCTCCAAGGCCTCCCAAACCAACCTTATCCACTCTTACCTCTGCAACAGTTTTTCAGAATTTAAATCAAGCAATGATCTTTGTAAACAAAAATGATCTAATCTTAATTCTAAGATTATGATTTTAACTAGACCTAAATTGACACATGACATCTCTTTATCTGCAGTAAAAATCTCTGAGAAGAACCGTTTAAGTGCTTAGTAAAATCTGTCAGAACAAATATTTAATAAGCCTTGGAAAAAGATGAGGATCACCTGTAATGAAAGGCTTTGAAGCGTTTCTTGCAAATATGAAGAGTTGCAAAGACAGCATGACAGAATTGGCAATCAAGCTGTACAGAAATCAAAGCAGCCATGAGAAACAGTGATTCATATTAATATTATTAATGCAAGCAGACTTCTTAAAGTTTCGTAATAGATCAACCTGTAATTCCGTCCCAAGGCATCCAGAATCACAGAACCGGCATCCAAGTTGGGAACTTCTTGAAGTCCTATGACATAAAAGTCAAAGCTTTCTCCTTTTCCACCCAGAAGCTGATGGAGCTCATGACATGCAAGCTGTGATTGTTACAGTAAGATCGATCAGCAAACATGTTGCAGTTCTTTAAATAAAGCTATTAGTTTCACAGAAATTTTAAAATTCGCCCTGATTAGCAATAATTATATCTCTTTATATGGATTATATCCCATATCTTTATTATCTTAATGAATCTTTAATAAATCTTTAATGGATCTCCCTTAATGTTACTAGTTTTAACAACAGCGCCCCCTGCAGCTTAATAAATCTTCTGTTAATTCTAAATCTAAGCACGATAGGCAATGTAATTTGTGCAAAATATTAATATTGTTCAGAGGAAAGGGGTATGAGTGACTGGGAAAAGATAGATCTCTGTACCTTTCCATTCATATTCCAAGTGACAATGTGCATGCACAGATTATCGGGGCCAGAGGTCCAACCGAACCTACTGGGCCTCCTTTCGACCCTTCTGATTCCGCGAGTACAAGTCTTTTCCTTTTCGCTTAAGCTTCTTTCCAGAAAATTGAGAATATCCTTCCTTCGCAGACCATAAAAGGAAACCAAATCAGAGCCGCATAGCCCATCAATTTTGGACCTCTCCTCCTCAACTTCCCGATCCAGCGTTTCAGGCCCCCAGCTATATCTCGGTTTCGACTCCTCAACTTCTCGATCCAGCGTTTCAGGTCCCCAGCTATATCTCGGTTTCGAAACCCCGTAAGCCTCCTCCTCGTCCTCTGAATACATGTAAGGGCTCTCGTAGGGCGGTTTCCAAGGCGAAACGATCAATCTTACCTCCTTACTCTTCGGCGTCCCCCTTCTCAAAACGTGCTTCTTTTCACCGATTGCATTAGATTCAACACTCCTGTGCACAGTACTGCTGCACGAGTTCCCCATTCTTGGCAGCCTATCAGATGCAAATTCCGCACAATACTATTCTCTGTCAAATGTTTCGCGATACCCATCATGGAACATAGGTACTCATGAGTACTGGCGTTCTAATCTAATCCAATCCGCGCCCTGCAGAGAAAATAAAATCAAACATAAATACTATTTCTGTTCAATGCATAACATTCTTTGGCAGAATCCCTTTCTTGAAACTAATAAAGACTGAACAACATTATAGCAAATGCCATTAAATTTCCGGCCCAAAATCAGGGGAACCAGAATCACTATAACTTAGGATTGTACTTCAGAAGCCACAACTAAATGACAAATAAGATACAGCCATCAGATTGAATCTGTTGCAGATTTTTAAGAAACCCGACTTTTATTCATTCTTGAGGCACATACAATCCTGTGGACGACGGATAGTTGTGAAGGAACCATAACACACATCACGTCTGCCTCACCAGCCGAAATTTTGGATTTTTCGGCATGAATTTAGGTTGACAGGGCCCGCTCAGCTAATCAAATAGACGGTGGAAAATCGGAGCGGACCGGTATCGATCTCTGGCCATTTCCATCAAATATCATTCCTCACCAAGAAAGAGACCTAATAAGAAAAAGTCAGCCATGAACCTGCAACTCTGTCTGTCGAAGGATTCAACCAGGGCAATTCACAAATACATTGCTTCTTCTGAAAAAAATAAAAATAAAATTGTTTGTGCAAATTTAATTTTTGAAAGCAGAATTGCCAACTTCTTGCCTAATGATTTAGTCTGTGCATATAATTCTAAAGATAGACATTTCATTTTTGTGATAAAGCTATATATGATTTGATCTCTGGTTAAGAATTTTGGCAAGCATTTACATTCAATCTTGACTTGGTCTACACAAATAAAAAAGCACCTGTAATACCTTGTTTGGAAGCCATGAAAGGTCGTTGACAGAGCTACCCTGATCAGCACAGTCAGAATCCTCAGCTCCTGCTACTCCGGAAGAAACACGAAGTGTTGAGAATGATTAGAGCCGAATCAAGCTGCAGGCAGGAGTTTAGCGCGGAGAATTAGGAAATTGCAAAATAATGTCATTCGGTCCACGAGGTGAAGGTCGTCTGAGTATTTCCTGTGTGTGTGATTCCTCGCCCCATTTAAAAACGAATACCGATATTTGAATGCACTCCTACACGTGGTCATGCACGCAGAAAAAAGTGGTCGGCCTCGGCATTCCCTTTGGCTGTGGATTCCCAACCCCTCTGTTCATTAAAATATTTTACCGTTTGAAAATCCAATGACTACAGTCCCCACTTTCCTGATGCAAATAATCACATTGTTGTATTTAATATTTTAGTGAATGTTGTGTTTCCAGGTAAGATGCTGAGCGGCCCGGTCCAATGTATTTCTTTTCTAAGTTCCAGTAATTTGAAATTAAAAGAATTGAAATGATGCCTTAGGGAACTCAAATTCCCTCTATTAAGTCTTAAAAGTCATTGCAATAAGGTTTGTATATAATTTAATATGAGATTTAAATTGTTCAAGCGTGTCACACTTTTATTCCCCACATCTCCCTATCGGCTTGCGGCAGGTCGTCGTTTGTAAGTGTGGGTCCCCGCCTTAACCGTTGCAGGCTACCACGATAATAATAATTATAGCCTTGATAATAATAAATCGTCTCTAATAATGCATGTCATAATCTAATTTAATCGAAATATGTTAAATAATGTTTTATAGGGTTAAAGCAATTTAATTTACATGTCGATGTCAAATAAGGTTACAGTAATTTAAGCTAGTAAACATCAATGCAATTTAACTTAAAGTAGATCGATGTTTAAAAAATTAAACATCGATATCATATAAGGTTTAAGTTGGTCCAGGGAAATCGGCAGAGTACTATCCGTAAAATCGGTTAAAAATATATAAAGAAAGGAAGATAATTTAAAAGTAGGAAAATAATTTTTTTAAAAAATTATTAATTTAATGAGATGAGGAAATTCAAGAAGAGGGATAGAGACATGTTATTTTCAATAAGTATTTTTAATACTCAATGTTATGGGAGAATGCTAATCGTGTGTCTTCTTATGATTAATGTTAAGGAAGAAGGGAATCAACCTAGTGCATGTAACAACTAGCTTTTGATAGGCCATCAATAAAGGTTAAACATTTTCAATCCTCATAATCTATGAGTTTTTAAAGAGATTTTACCTAATGCATGTAAGTAGGGAGAGGTAGTTTTTCTTAAGCCATTACAAAGGTCAAACGTTTTTTTAAGAGGAAGAGAGTTAATCTTCTCTAGTCCTCATAATCCATGAGTTTCTAAAGAGAATTGACTTATGATCTTTTATTAACAAGAGTATTTAAGTAAAAATGGTGTTTAATCTCAAAATTGGTGTTTAATCTTAAACTTCAAGACACATTTCTAGGAAGCATTGTGCTCTTAAGGAATATGAATATATCTAAATGAAAACTTATTTGGAATGGTTATGAGCTAGGTCAAAGGTATGCAAGAGGGAGCTAGGTCAAACAACTTTTTAGAGGAAGAAAGCTAAGCTTCTTTAGTCCTTAAATTCCATGAGTTTCTAAAGAGAATTTGCCTATGATCTCATATTAACAAGAGCATTTAAGTAAAAATTGTGTTTAATCTCAAACTCTAAGAAACATATCTAGGAAGCATTGTTCCCTCAAGGAATATGGTAATATATCTAAATGCAGACCTAGTTGGAATGGTTATGAGCTAGGTCAAAGGTAAGAAAGAGGGAGCCTTGGGCTACACACTAATTGGAGTTTGGTGTATGCAAGTGTTGAGACGAGCCAATCATTACATTAGAAATATAAGCTTGAGTAGTGTTGATCTTTGGAAGAAAGTGACTCTCTTGGATTAGACCATGTGAACTGGAGGGGCTCTAAAAAAAGTATTAATATGAATACCCATTTTATCTCATCCTTGGAGAGATTGTTAGCATCTTATAAAAAGCTATGCAAGGGTGGTTTTTCAATATCAAGGTCAATGAGGTGAAGTAAGGAAGAGCCTCTCATATACCAACATGAATCGATTCCATGTTTTGCATAATCCTTAAAGGACTTGAGAGGAAGATATGGATATCTAAGAAGACCAATCTATGAATTTCTTGTCTACCTAAGCCTGTGTAACATTATGACCATATGAAAGATCACTGAAATAATGAGTGGGGTTGTGTCAAGACACAAATCACTTAGCATGAAAATGTTTGGGTAACATCATGACAAACAATGTATCATGTTTTAGTTTACTCTAAAAAAGTATTGTCTGTAATTCTCACACCTATACAAGAGGGTAGGCGTGACCAATGAGTGAAAGTGTTGGATCTTTGCTTGAATGTCCTGAACCTAAAGTTGAAAACATTCCTTTTCAAGGGTGGTAAGGCTCACATATCCCTCACTCAATCTAGCCTCTACTGCTAGAATCAAGCTAAAGCATGGTTCAAAGAATGGGAATTTGAAATATACATATGAAGGCACTACCTCAACCCTCTCAGATTTGTAAGTATGGATCAAATTACTTGCCCCACTTTTATGCATGTTAAAGACCATGGATTTTATTTTCCCTAAATTACTTAACATTGATGAATTCCACGAAATAAAGCTAAGATGCCAAGTTGTCTTTGGATTCCGCTCACTATTCGAGACATGAGAATAATGCCATATACAAATAGGAGAATAGAAATGGAAACTACAGAGAGTAAGCAATATTCTATGGCACCTAATGGATATAACATGGTTTCCTCTATCTTATGAATGTAGAAGTCCAAAAAGTGTATGAGAGTGTGGGAAACCTTGTTTAACTCTTATAGTACTATGGACTTCCTTTACCTCACTAGAGTTTGTTCATACCTTGCCAACCATGGTTCCATAACGCCTCATCAAAAGTAATAACACCAAAGATGGAAGACCCAAATCCTAAAGCCAAGTCGACAAATAAGGTTCGAGTAACAATATACTTTACAATTGTTTTCCTTTGCCTCCTTCATGATGGAACTCCTAAGTAACTATATGATGATTGGTTTGTTGGTACATCCTAAATATAATTGTCATTTGGGCCTTGGTGTTTTTGTCCCTAACTTCTAGAGATGTGAATTTCTAAGGTTGTGGCAAAGATCTTAGCCAAGGCATGGGTAGTTGTTAATAATGGACAAGATACTAGGATCATTCTAGGCTCCAGTATTTAGATGGAAAGCCATGGGTCACCATGTAGTTAAGCAAGTTAGCAATATACTCTATGAAGAATTTAGGGATATGTTTGAAAAATTCAACATTCAGGTTCCCCACATCTTGGGATTTGTTGAATTGAAATTTTGCAATGGCACATAGGATTCGATGATTAAAAAATAAATATGAATGTACAAGTTTTGAGTTGACTCAAGAATATTAGAATTATAGTCAAACCAAGTAAAGAGATTGGTTATTATACACATTGATTTCTTAGGGAGGAAGGCCCTCCAAAAGTGTCAGGGGGTGAACTAAAGATAATTGAAGATTAGTTCTACTCTTGTTCAAGAGATATTTCCTCTTTTTCTCCTAAGAATGCTCCTATAATTTTTTTCCATTTTATTTGATTTCAAGGTTTTATGCCTTATAATATTTTTGGTTATGCCATATTGTTTTCACAATTAGAATCACACCAAATAGTACAAGGGTAATGATAATTCCTAGCGGGCTGAGAAGTGAAGATGGGATGAGGGATGTCGTTAACTTCAAAAGACCAATGTCTAAGGTGAAGAGGAAGCCTACACTTAATAAAATCACGAGTACCATGCACTAAGAGGAGCAGTGCCTTGAGGAATTTTTTGTATTGTTCATTAAGTTGGTAACCAAAATGAACGATGATAGATTGACAAGGTCAATGGAGGTTAGGATTGAAAGGGTGCTAGCCAAGGGGACCCTAAAAATATATATGAAGGCATCATGGTTAGAGAAGAGAAGAGGTGTGGAAGATGCCTAAAGATATTGTATTAGGCTAATAGCCATGCCCCATTAACTAGAACACAATCAACTAAAATAGACCCACTAACAAAGGAAAGCGTGTGGAACCCATGGAATGTGAAAGGATCCACTATTGTTGAGGATGACCAAATAATGAGTAGATCCCAAACTAACCAGGGGTTTACCATAAGGTGTTATTGCTCTATCAACCAGAGTCTTGAATGTCCACTAATTGAGTCATCAATGATTTCAACTAGAGGTCATACATTGTGCGTAACATGCAACTATATCTTGCATTAAAATCTTCTACATGAAGCATACTTCTAATAGCCAAGAATTTTGATATTCCAAGTTTATATTTTTGAAAGGAGAGCCACCAATTTCTACAATGGCATAAAATACCTCCAATAGCCAATAATTTTGATATTTCAAGTTTATATCTTTGAAAGGAGAGCCACCAGAAACTACTGTTACATAAGCCGGCGACACTACAAGAAAGTAGAGTGCACTAAAGAAAAGCTTCTTGACAGGGAAATTCATGCCAAGGATACCCATAAGAACCTAAGATAGCATCTATGTTGGAAAATGGAATCTAGTTAACCTTTGTGAAGCCTATGTGATGAGATCCCAAAAAAACATTTCAAGCCAAAGGAAAGTTCTAATCTATGCAGTCATAGTAAGGAGTATGCTTGAAAGATAGAGAGTGACTTTGTATGGGTGTGATGAGGTTTGGTAAAGAGAGCCGGGATAGGGTTACTCCTCACATCATCTAAGGAGACCAATGTAAGCCGCCACAATTCCACTCAATCACTTAAAGTGTAGCCTTAAAACTTGGGGTCTAGTGTCATAAGGCAAGGGATCAATTGTGGGGAAGTCGGGGGTTGCTATTGTTTGAACAACCTAAGAGGGGAATCACATATCCAAACTGCTCCACTTAGGGGAGTTATATGGTTTAGGACAAACCTTGGGAGCGAGGGGAGGGAGTCCATATCCAAACTCTGCCACTCCACATGACAATGCATTTTCCTTGCTTCATTCCTTTAACCATTTTGGTGAGCTTTTCTATTTTGGCCGTGTTTTCCTTTAGATCCTATTTTGTTTAAATCTTCATCAATGAAAATCTTTTCAATATTCATAGACCATAAGATTTCAAGCCGGTCTTAAAAGTCCTTAAACCTAATAATGAGGGATTTGTGGGTAAACCATGCCCTTTTTTATGTGGATTTTGTAGAAATTTAGTCACAGATTCAAGTATATTGTCTTGTTTGTGTAAACATCCTTTCTGTAAATTAAAATCTTTACATTTCCTTTGTATTTCTTCCTTAACTAGAATTACTATCTTTATAATAAATGGTTTTTTGAGTTGCAGTTGCATTTGATAATCAGAGGCCATTTGATATCCATTGACTCAATCGTAGATGCAAATGCTTTCCAATTCTCTTAGCTGAAATGCATGCTTTAAAAGCTTTGATAACCCAAAAACTATCTTTTATGAACAACTCTGTATTTTCAATGTTATTTGATTCAAAGTATTTTCTCCTGCTCTAATTTTTCGTATGGGGTTGTAATGCATGTTTCCTGGGCTTCAATTGTCATCCTCCGTCCGTTCACTAATCGGAAAGGTTTTCTTTAAATAAAAAAAACGAGTGTCATGGGATTGCTTTTCAATTAGTTTCTGTTGGGTGGTCACTGTAGACAAATGTTGCAATTGTTTGTCAGAGAGGCCAAACTTTGTCTGTATCAATTCTTCCAAATTGTTTTTTTCTTTCTTAAATATATTCTTCAAAAGCGTTTCTGACATGGTATGTCCCATGGTCGTTTTTCTGACAGCTTTCTTCATTTAAGAGTTTTGTCAAATACATCCCATACCACTGAACCTACGATTCCTACCAACTGCACCACAGTTACACATTATGTTCAAGATTCCCATATTGCGAAATCAGCGTTCTATACTCAGTTCCCATATAGGATAACATTTGTTTTTAGATAAATACATGCTCAGCATCATCTAAATACAATGTTTGTTACGTAATATAAACGATTATGATTTCAGTTCATCAAAATTACAAAAGTTTTAGAATATGCCAACCCACCGAATTTATGGATGAATAGGCCACTCTCACAAGTATTTTATACTTCGTATCAAGAGCTTTTCGTCAAAGTAAAATGCTGTAATGCATGTAGAACAATCCCCCGGCAGAAAAGGAGGAATACAGCTCTCGCTGAAACTCAAAGTCATTATTATCTCAAACGAGGAATACAGCTCTCGCTGAAACTCAAACTCATTATTATCACGTTGGTATATTCTGGAATATCGTTTTTATAATTTAAATTGAATTATCAATAGTTAGATGATAAAATTTAACTTCCTTAAAATTAGAATATTTTAAAATATTTTTGATAGTATTAGAATTTATTTGTTAAATCGATTTTTGTTTTATAATAGCATTTACGATTTTTTGAGCATTTTTGTAGAAGGGTGGGGATGCAAGTCAATATTAGCAAAACGAAAGTAGTGGTTTTCTCTAACAAAAGAAAGCATAACCAAGATGTTCTACTTTGAAGACAACATTTTGTAAGAAGTTGCAGACTACAAATACCTAGGAATTGACTACAACAAAAATTTAAGATGGGATGGTTGTAGAAAGAAAAGAACTTTGGAGGGTTGGAAAACATTTTATGCTCTTCAAAACATGTGTAGAGAGGCAGAGTTGTGAGACTGGAAAACCACTCTAACTCTTTTTGGGCTTCTAGTGATTCTGGTGATTCTTTATGGTTGTGAATTGTGGGCCAGCAACATAACCGAGATGGCCCACAGTTCACAACCGAGATGCAGTAGAAACAAATTGAGAAAATTCAGAAATGTTTGATTACAAACAAATTCAAACTTAAAAGTGCAGTTCCTTATGCTATCTTGTTAAGTGAAACAGAGAGGCTGCTCCTATTGAAGCAATTGCTATGGTGCGAGTAATAAGGTATTTGAAAAAAACGAGCAAATGGAAGACGGTAGATGACCTAAGGTTGTGTTTAATGACAGATTGTGCAAAAGAAAGAAGACTTGGATGCGGCAAAATAACAAATGGTTTAGTAAATGGGGTATTTGCTTGAGTGTCTGTCCTACAAACAAAGAAGAGATAAAAACTTTGCTATAGATAAGTTCCACAAACGTACTTGGGAGAAAGAGCTAGGGAGAAAGAAGAAGTACCACATTGAAGAGTTTAACCCCACTCATAATCATCAGCAAAAAGCGTACATAGGAGCCAATATTTCTTGGAGATCTAAAATTCTTATTGCTCAATTAAGGACTAATTCTCATCAACTCTGTTGTGAAACAAGGTGCTGAAAAAGGCCAAAAGAAATGTGGGAGGAAAGAGTATGTATTTTTTGCTCTTCCGGAAAAATGGAAATAAAAAAAACATTTCATTTAGAATGCGAGACCTTCAAAGACAATAGGGAAAATTAAGGACTAATTCTCATCAACTCCGTTGTGAAACAAGGTGCTGGAAAAGGCCAAAAGAAATGTGGGAGGAAAGAGTATGTATTTTTTGCTCTTCCGGAAAAATGGAAATAAAAAAACATTTCATTTTAGAATGCGAGACCTTCAAAGACAACAAGGAAAATTATGCAAGTATTCTAGTAGCTAGCTCTTGGGATAATCTATTTAGTGAAGAGTTTGTCCAGAAGATGAGAGGGTTTATTGTAAAACTCCACAGGAAAAAGGACGAATACAAGAGTCAAATGGAGAAGCAATCTGTCCCATACACTATTTTTAGCCTCGTGAACTTTAAAAATACTTTCTTTCTTTGTTAATTAAAAATAAATAAAAAATACTATATAAACAAGTGTATGAATAGTGTCATATGAAATGAGTTATGGCTTTTTGGGCCACTTTTATTGATAAACCTTAATATTAAATTATGGTATTGTAACAAGGCCTATTTACACATTAAAAATCTCCAAAATAATAAAATGGGGTGGATATTAGTGATTACCCAAGTCTCACTGGCACAACCTGTTGAGGATGGGTTTAGTCAGCAAGATGACTCAACATCAAACCTCACAGGGGTGGTTGTGCCCTGTGCTAGAGAAGGAGACATTCTAAAAAACCCATTCAACTAAAATCTAGTGTGGTCAGAGCGAGTGAAATACTTAAGTAACTTCGTGGAAGCTCCTCAAACCACAAATCAAACTGGAAAATCACAAACCTTATAAACTTTAAAAAAAACCTTGTTAATCTTTTTTAACTTCTATTATGATGATGGATGAATATCCACATTTACCAACAATTCAACACTCATATATAACTAGCATTTTCCCCTAAGGGTTCAAAGGTACATCAAAAGACCACACTTTGTATTAACTCTCGTGCAAATCAAACGGCGCGGTCTCCATTGATTTTAGATCAACGATGACTTGTACGCACAAATAAACCCGTTGTTTAAACCAAAGGATGCCCCCACAGTTGACCTCACCATGTGCGCTTTGACCGAGATCAATCGCTGCATTCACTGCGAGGGCAGAAGGCCGATGAATGAGCCGTACCCGAGGTCCCTCCACAATGACGCAAGCGAAACATTGTCAATGTGAAATGTTAAATTCGAATTGGGTGAAAAAACGATGAAATTCAGGTTCACTGATTTACTGCAATGAACAGTGTCAGAGACGACGAAATTCGAATTCACTGATTCTCTGCAATGAACAATATCCCGATGTAATCCCACAATAAAACACTAACCAAATGATGACGTAGAGGTCATAGAGAGTGAAAAATCTAAGCGTTCCGTTGATGTGCGTGGGTCTAACGCCAGCACTTTAAGAGGTGCTTCGCAGTTCCGTTACATTGTCGGCTGCTGTGACCCCCACCCCCATAGCGAAAAAGCAAAGCTGTTGACTTTGAAAGAGCAACGGATGTGATTCGAAACCGAAACGTTAGGGCCGTTACACGTCGGTCAGACATACAAGTTGCAACTGCTATATTGACGTACAGGAACGGAATCTTGGAAACTTTCGCCATTTTGCCACTTATCAAAGCAACAGAAGTAAAAAACAAAAAATATTAATGATGAGCTCCTTCTAAAGATTCCCATTACAGTTGTCAATCCTATATTATAATTATAATCATGTATATATAATCCTATTGTTTTGGTTTGGACCTATATTTAAAAACCCTGGAAAGAAGATTTAACTCTACCTTTATCCAAGCTTTTGCTGTGCCTTTCGGGAATGTTTGACTTTCCATGTTTAAAATTTGGAGGGAAAGAAACCTAAGAAGATTCGGGCCTATTGGTATGTCAGTAAGTCAGTCATTTATTTATTGGTATGTCAGTCGGTCGTTATTTTTATTTATAAAAAACATAGGAAGATTAAGATCTGATGGTATGTCATTCATTCATTTTTGTACTGTTATTGCCAATGTAAATGTAATTTTTGAGAATTGTTTTTTTTTTTTTTTTTCAACAGATGGAAAAACCTATCATAACTCAGTTGTCAAACCAGCAGTGAGGACAACCATCTCTGGCTGCTATCCACAAAAGCAGGCTTACTCATCACCGTTATTCAAGGAAAAACCACGCCACCTGTAATAACCTGCTGGTGGTCCGTAAGGGAGCAGGGTTTCACTCCTGCCAGATGCCTCTGGGTCTTGGGCCATTAACCTGTTTCCTAATGTCCGAGGAAGACGAGCTCTTAGCCAAACAAAAGCAGTTTTAGGGCATACCCAGAATTGCTTCTCTTATATATATAAAAGTCAGTGATAATGTAATTTATTAAGATTTATTTATTTATTTTTAATTAAGATTAATTTTAATATTGGATGGAAAAAATGATTTACTTAATAATAAAATATTGTCATTATCACTATGTTAAAATTAGGTCAAATTAGAAAATTAATAAAACAATACAACTCACAATTGACTTTTATCCTATAAAATTTAAATCAAAAAAATTAATTTTGAAAAACCAATTCACAAATTTATAAATAATGTTTAATATTAATATTACACATACAAATAATTATCACTATGCTAAGATTAGGTCAAACTAGAAATGAATAAAACAATACAACTCACAAGTGACTTTTTATCCTATAAAGTTTAAATCTAAAAATTTAATTTTGGAAACCCAATTCACAAAGTTATAAATAATGTTTAATATTAATATTACACATACAAATAATTTAGAAATCCATTTTGATTAAATTTATAATATTTAAAGATATAGGATTGATAAAAAGTTTTTGATTAAAAACCTTAATTTTGGGACGACCTTTTTTTTCAACTATGAATTTCAGATTTTAATCCTTTTTCATGTCAATTTTGGTAACTCTTACCTAGGTAAGGCGTCCAACCTGCCTATTCATTTGTCTCATCTCGATGTTTTGAAAAATGTGGGTAACTTAATAGGTTGTTACATCAAAACCAATAATAATAGGATGACTAATTGAATTAGAACACTCGTTCGCTTATGTTTCGGAGTGGATCTTATGAAGGGATTGTCTGATAAAATCCTCATCAAATGGAGAGATAGGGTTTATTTGCAACCAGTGGATTATGGAAATATTGCTCTCAGCTACAAGAGTTGTCAACAACTTGGTCATCTCTAGAATGCTTGCCTCTTTTTGCAAGGGTCTTATTTCCACCTGGATCCTAAGAAAAATAACCATGTTTGGCAACATTCAAAGGGATCAAAAAGACCTAAGACTACCTAGAATCACATGCAGGATATCACAACGAAAAAAGTCACCTACAACCAAAACAACTCCTTCAAGCTTAGCCCGACTTCATGTAGAGTTGTCACATCCCTCTACAGAGGAAGTTCACCCTTCTAGCAAACCTGGAAAAGGCTTACCCATAATTTTAGCTCTGTCAATAAGTGGGCACAAACATCTCCACGAATTAGATCACTCAGATAATAAGAAGGAAATTACAAATGTGCTAAAATCTAAGGCAATGGAAGAGTCTCATGGAAATAATATCATTGTTTCATTTTCTCCTCACAATCCCTTGTATTGAATAAACATCCCAAATGAAATGAAAAGAAAGAAAAACACATAATCAATCCTAGGATCTAAGCTCATAAATCTATTATTGTATATTAAGACAAAATTATATATATATATATATATATATTTTAAAAACAAAAATGTTTAAAAAATTGGAATAGTTAAGTTAATTTATTTTCATTGAAATATAACTATTTTTTTACTCAATTGTTTTGGTATTTGTTTTTTTAGACAAGGAACGACAATCTTTCTGGGTATATGTAGCAGCCCGTAAGCCACATATACCAGAAACTCATGACTTTCGCAAGAATCGAGGCATCCAACATTGGGGGCATCTATCCCTCTAGCTTGATCACGACGAGCAATAAACTACCCTACCCCCAGCGGATTTAATTGCTTTGATATTTATTAGTCATTCCTTTTGAATATAATTGAGGCGTTTTGAATTATGCTTTACATTAACATGATTCCTATGATCTGTTTCTTTTTATTTGATTACATTTCCATTTTTATGAGGCAAGTTCATGTAATTTTAATTAATTAATTTTTTTATATAAATAGATAGTAATTAAAAAAATTATTTTATTAAAAATAATAATATATTAAGATTTAACATTTTTTTGAAATAAGTTTATATAATTTTAATTTATTTTTTTAATGAATAAATAAAGATGAAATAAATTTAGTTTATTAAAACTTATATATAAAGATTCACTATTCACTAATCATTTAAATTTAAATCATATTGTCAAATTATCCAAAGTATTTAAAATTATCAAACTATCTAAAGTATTGAAGATTATCATATATATATATATATATTGTGCACTCGGTATGCGATAACTTATAAACAAAAGTGTAAATTACATATTAGCCACAACTTGTGGATCTAATAAGAAAAGAAGCTACCTATAACCATAATTGGAAAATCTAACATGATACAGAGCTTCTTACAATTAAGATCTTGTGTTCTTAACAAAATAGATTTAGTCCTAGTCAACTCTATTTGGCCTATTGTGATAAGGCTAAAAGGGTGAGCATCCCATTGGTGTTATATTAATTGCATGATTAACCACATGCATTGGGAGTGAGTGAAACCCCTAGGAAAAAAATTGGGTTGTTTTTGGTCCCTTTTTTACCTATTTTTCGACTCATTATAATGTAATTTATGTTAAAGAATTTAATGTGGGTTAATGGATTAGGGGTTTAGATGTTGCAAAACCTCTATATTGTATTGCAATCATGAAGTTAATAAAATGAGAGGTAGAAGTGCAACTTTAAACATTTGCTATTTTTTCCAATTAAGGTTTTGAAGGTAAATCTTTAAGTATTATATGTGATTGCTATTAGTTACTTATATGTTTTGTAAAGGATCTGTGTGTTCATTACTTTATTGTAAAAATTTTAGACTTGCATTTGGTATCAAAGTGGTCATTGTATTTAGGGAGACACCTTAGTTTCTAAGGGTCTTATTATTTGGGCCTATGGTAAATGTGGTTATAGTGGAAGCTTTGCGGTAGCGATTCTTGTGGTAAAATAGAGGGAAAACAATTCAAAACTTGAGCATGAAAACTTTAATGAGAAAATATTTGAGAAATGGAAGCTCAAGTTGGAGGATCTTCTAACAGAAAAAGAATGGTGGGTCACTGCAGATCCGAGTATTACACTTACGGGTTTGTTAGAAAAATTCTAGAAGAGGTTGGGAAGGAAGGAAAAGAGAACATTCAACTGTGTCCCTTAGTTTTAGTGTTATTGAATGTATTGGAAGAACATTTATCCAAGGTGTTATGGGATAAGTTAGGGAATTTGTATCAGTCTAAGTCCCTGGTAAAAAAAAAAATTCTTTCAAAAGAAGATATGAATCCTAAGGATGAATGATGGAGACATGGGTACAAAGCATCTAAATGCCTTCAATATCGTGGTAAGTGTGTTGTTGTCTATTGATCTTAAAATTTCGGAAGAAGATAGGTGCATTAGTTTACTATGCTCTTTGTTAGATCCATGATATATTCTAGTTGTATCTATTCGAAGTAATGCAACCACTTTAAATTTTGATGATGTGGTCTCATCCTTTCATGGGTGTGTCATCTATAAGAGGACACTCTTTGGATAGAGAAAATAGTAAGTCCTCAAATGGGAGATCTAAAGTCCTCAAGTGGCATGCCATGAGGGCACCATGCCACCATCCTTCTACGACATGCGCCACATTCCATGGGCCCCACTAGACTCTCGACCCCTTGCAAATAGTTTTATTCCCATTATAAGTCAAATGGTGATTTGGGTGTTTGATTTGTTTTTTCCCAAAATGAAACTAACTTGGTGTACACGGCCTTACACATGACTCCATCCAACCGAGCCCACACGCCACGTCACTCTGACGATTAAATACTACGTGGGTTCCTTCTTACGACTTTGTTTAACACTTTTCGGGTATCACCCTCTAGGGTCATCCAACAACGGAGACACCTTGTGGCCATTGACAACCTCAATTTCCTCTGCCTGCACGTTTGGGTGAAAAGTAAAATCAGTTTGCAAGGAAGACTCTCAAGCTATTTTCAAGAAAGATATTCATCTCATTCAAAGGTTCAATTCATCGAGAAAATAATATTTTCCATCAAAGATTTATTTTCAGAAATATTTTTGGAAGAAACATCATCTTTTGAAGATATCATTTATCATCAAGGATCCAAGAACACCTACATTAGAGATTTCAATCCTAGAAGAAGCTCCTGACTTAATATTCATCATCATCAAGGAATCTACATCTCACTCTACTCAAGTAAGTATCTATGACCTTACTTAAATCTGCCAAGATGACTTATTGTAAAGAGAGCAACAAATTGGTTGGGTCATCAAACTTTAGTGCATGGAAGAAGAGGACATATTTGAATTTAATTGAAGATGAAGTTATGGATTACATTGAAGGATCTACAATTCAACCCTCAAAAGAAGATGCTCCAACTCATGCCAAGTATATGAAACGAGAAATTAGAGCCTAAAGGATTCTCATAGAATCCATTAAGGACTCACTCATTCCTTATGTATCAAAACTAAAGTCCGCTAAAGAAATATATGAGAAACTGGTGGAGCTATTCTCTGTGAGTACTGCAGGAGAAGAAATCTCTCTGAGACAATAACTATACAAAATGAAATTGTCAAGAGAAGAAGGAATCACTCCATACTTTACGAGGATTTTTTAAATAAGAGACCAACTGCAAGAAATGGGAGAAGTAATGTTTGATACTGATATGACCACAATGGTGCTGAATACTCTACCAGGTGAATGGGGAAACTTCACTTCAAGTTTATATAGGAAAAAATAAGCAACACCATTCCATGATTTATGGTCTCTATGTAAAATAGAGGAAACACGATTAAAAGCCAAAGTTGATACATGATCAAGTGAAGGGAATCAAGCCTTTGTAGCCATATCTAGGAAGAAAGGTAGATTCAAAAAATTTAGTCCTCAGAATAAAAGAATAAATATGGAAAATGTACGATGCTTTGGATGTAATGAACTTGGGCATTATAAAAGAGATTGTCCTACATCTGGAAAGGACAAGAGGAAAAAGGAATAGGCCCATGTCACATATATGAGGGAAGAACCTGATACAAAGAAATCTAAGAAATAAGAAGCGAGGGATCTCTATTATGATTAAGACCATATTTTTCTTTAATTGATTTCTATTGGTGGGCATGATAGGAAGCAATGTATGTTAATAGCATCAAGATAGAAGCATGGTAGGAGCCCTTGGTGAATAAGATCTGGGAAAACCTCACTGATAACAATACTAATGGAAGGCAGTCATCAAGATCAAGGGTCATCATGGAAACTGGTGCTAACATTTACTGATGGATTTCTCTATGAATTCACCGATTAGAAAGAAAGAATAATGGTTTCATCAAGAATTCTATGCTATAGATTATGGGATGTGATGACATATTGATGAAGCAGGTAGAGGGAATGAAGCTCTTCATGCTAGTGAAATTTCTAGGATGAATCAAAGAAAAAAGGTATGAGGTATACATATATTTATATGCTGACACTGGATGCTGTGAAGTCAAGTCATATGGCTGTAGGTAATGGACTTCTATATTTAGAAGTATGATCTATGGAGGAGGATCTCTCTCAGTGCATTGATAGATGAAATCAACATAATATATCCTCATATGGAATATGAGGTGGTTGTATATGAATAAGAAACTGAAAATTGTAAGTTCCTGGGAATAAAAATGTGCAGAAGGGAAGAGATAATGAAGCGCAACCATGTCAAGAGGTAGTTATCATCCGGAAGCCAAGAATATGTGACTGGAATATTTCCTATAGGATATGTAGACTTTGATAGAAGTCTGGTAAAGAAGAAGACCCTTGAAAAGACATATCATGAGGAGATGTGTCAATCTGAATAGAGGATGTCGATGCCTACAGGAAGATGTCATGGTGAAAGATCATCACTGAGGTAACTTCTGTTTTTAAAAGTTCATACGTATATGTTTATCTGGATGCATTTGTGCAGGGTTGCTAATCATGTGAAATGATGTAATATCCTTGGATATGATTCGAAAGAAATCAACATGGCATAAAAGGTGGACCAGATAAGAAATACAGATGAATCACTTTCTGGTAGATGACATGCCCTTGAATGAAAGTGATGGATGATTTGTGCCCTATGGAGCTAAGGTTGAAGATTCATCAATATCGAAATCCATGAAATTGAGGGGAGGAATTCTTCATGAGAAGCTGGGTGTCTCACCATTGCCGCTGCAAGTCCCTGGTTGAGAGGGAGCCTGGTGATAAGTTTCTTACTTGGAAGAAACTAGGTAATACCGAAGAATGAGCTTAGGTACATTCCTTGTACAAGAATAAGTACATTCCCTTGTGGAATAGATCCTCCCTGGCTGAGAGGGAGATATAGACACATCATTCTGGTCTTCACTTGGGAAGACAGAATGGAGGATTGGGTAATCATCTGGAATTCGATACTCTTTGAGAATGTGATAGGGAATCCAAGGTAAGAGTAGTCAGGGACCGATATTATTTGAGGGCTAGCTACCCAAGAGAATAATAGTCCAAGAAGGTCATACTTTGTGAAAACCTGGGTGGAGTATGTACCTTGGAGAGATAATGACTATGGTGTCAATAAGACATGTGTCTCGCCAGCATTGTAGCCCATTGTCTCGTTGAGAGATGGGGATGTTAGTCAAGGCCTTGCACTAGGAAAATGCTTGTTGATATGATGCTATACAGATGCGATTACTGATCCGATACTTCTTATCAGACTCTTCAGTTTGAAAGTGACCATGTACCGGTATGAATACCTCCCTAGTTAATCTGGAGCATTGAAAAGTGTAACTAGGACCGGTCTTCATATTGACTATGTAATTATGTATTTATGTAAAGAAGAAGAAAAAGATAATAAAATGCATTTTTGTTGTACTTTCTTCATGGGTTTAGGAGAAAGTTTTTATTATAGGTCAATAGACTTCTTCTTGATGTATATTAGGGTTTGTCTTCTGTTTATAAGTGTAATTAGTGTCATGTATATGAAGAGCCTAGCCATCAATAAATGCTCCAAGGCCTTGTCATGAACCTTGTGGAAGAATGGCTTAAAATAACCCTACTCAACGCTGAAGATAAGATCCAATATACTGAGATCTAGTCGGCTTCTACACAGTGATAAAGTCAGCCTACAAACTGTGTGTAAGGTTAGCTTAGCAGGAGGAACTGTGCCATATATATACACAGGACCTGTGACTTATTTTTCACCAAGAAGATTGTGGATTCCTCTGAAACAATGCTGATTCCTCTGAGATTTTACAGAGTATATAAGTGCATATTTTTGAGGTCTTGTACAAAGTTATAGTGCAGATTTTTATGAGGTAACACATCATTTGTTTTCAGACCTTATATCAGGAAGAAATTGTAGATATAACACATAAGTATTGCATACTGTTTTGTGACACCAAGCAGACCAAAGGACCTGAAACATAAGCGAAGTTAAGGGAAGTGTACAAGTACTATAAGTGCGGATCTGTTTGAAGAAGGATTTGCTAATTTTCTTGAGGTTAGATTGCAGATCAATATACACCTACAGTACATGAAGCTGAGACAGTGACCTAAAGAATAAAGCAATCTTAAAGGTGTGGAAAAATGAGGAAGGTAAATCTGTGATTTACATTCCTAACTACAGTTCAAGGAATAAAGTTACAAGTGTATGCAAAGCGAAGATGATTTAGTCTCCAATAGTTGACTAAGCAATAATAAGTAAAAATTAGAGACCGAGTTCTCTAGTACTAGTGAAAATTAGTGCATATTGGTGAAGAATAGAAGAATCAAGTTTGAAATCATCAAAGAAGAAGTGGAAAGGTCTTGGATGCATATATAGGTCAAGGGTCTGAGTCTTGTTCATGGTACTTGTCATTTGAAAAATTTATAAGAAGAATTTCTCGTGGGTTTTCCTCTCCAAGAGGGAGAGGTTTTTCCCTAGCTCTAGGTGCCTAATTTTTAGGTCTCGTGTATTTTGATAATTGACTTGATGAAAGACTAAATAAGCTAAAGAAGAGAAGACATAAGTAACTCAAGTAAACTCACAATTAATTGTCAAGAGGAGAATTTGAATTAGAGTTTCCTTCCAAGGTCTACTTTAGTCTTAGTCCATTGGAGGCCATCCTCCCAGCTCTGAAGAGATACTGCTGCATTAAACTTCAAATTCAATATTCCTGAGGAAAAAATTCAAAATTCCTGCTCTAATGTGAATCCTAATCTGATACCATGTAGAAATTATGGTGTATATTGACAACTTCTTATGAATTTTTAATCAAAATCACAAGACACAAACCTACTCTACTGATTTGGAGAAATCAATTCACAATTTAGAACAATAATCTCATACATGCAATAAGAAATAACACACATGCCAACCACATTTTTCTAGGGAAAGAAATACTCTAAAAACCCCAATGCCTGCTTGCATTAATATGATGAATAGAGATGTATTACAATGTATTTTCTTAACTGAGCACAACCTACAAGTGAATAACCTATCTCTCTGCTCACTAAGAAGATCTAACCCAAACTTAGTCAATTTTTGTTTCTACTTGAGCCCCTATTTCCTTGTGTAATTACTTGGGAAATTAGGCCCCTATTATTTAGGAATTTCTCCAAAATAGATTGCTCAATTCCTAAGGTTGATCATATGATTGCATGCAACACTTGTACACTTAATACTAGTCAAAAACTGATGTTACACTGCCTTGGAATCTTCACCATGGTCGGGGAACTCGAATGATTTGCATGCACGATCTATTTTGGGTTGATTGATCACTTAATTGGATGATCATTGAGTTTTACTGAACTCCCACTGCTTAAATAACCTTCCACTAGTTCCTCCAACAGTTAGAACTAATTTAACTGAAAACAACTTGAGATAATTGACCTTGATTGCTACAAATTAGCAATCACACATGCTTAAATGAAATCTAAATCCTACAACTTGAATTTACTGAGCTAACCGAGTGAAAAGAACCATGTCACCTTATTTAACTACATCCAATTTATATGTTAATGTGGACATTTGAATTTTCTTAATTTAATCAAGGAAAAAGCAAATTGATAATTTCTTGCTGCAATTTTCAACACCCCACTTCACTCAAGGAATTTTGTCTTCCATGCTTAACACTATCCCTCATACCATCTTCACTTCTAGCTCTAATAAGAATGACCATTTCCCTTGTAATACTTCTGATGATTCTAATTTTAAAACATTATGTCATAACCAAAGATATTATGAGGCATAGAATATCCAAATCTAAACAAATGCAAAAAATCTATAGGAACATTCTTAGGAGGAAAAGAGAAATTATCTCTTAAACAAAAGTAGAACTATAGCAAGTGCTTAAATTCACCCACTAAGTCTTTTGGATATCCTTCCTCCCTAAGAAATTAATTTCGTACTAATTGCTTTCTTTACTTGGTTTAACTATGCTTCTAACCTATAGAATGCTCCAAACTAGTGATGCATTCATGCCAAATTGAAACATGTCCATTGATATTTATTTTTTTACCATGGAATCTTATGTGCCATGTTTAAGTTGTGATTCGACAAAGTCTAAAAGGAGGATATGCCCAATGCTAATCTTTTCAAACATAGCCATAAAACATTTGTAATGTATATTGCTAACTTGTTTAGCTACATTGTGACCTATTTGTTTCCATTTGTTTGTACCTCTCACATTATCTATATCCCATATAAATAAAGGATCCTAGAACAATCCTAGTAACTATTGCAATATTAATGGTTGGATGTACCTTGGCTAAGATCTTTTCCACAACCTTTAAAGACATTCACATATCTAGAAGCTGAAAGATAAAAATTCTAAGGCTGAAATAAAAAGTATATTTAGGAGAAACCAATGTACCAATGATCATACCTTTCGTTGGACTTCCATCATTGAGCAGGGCAAGCAAAACAAGTGCAAATTATATTGTTGCTTAGGCCCTATTTGATAATAGACTTCAAGCTTAAGGTATTTAACCCTTGGTAGTCTTATTTGTGATGAAACATTATGAAACCATGGTAGGAAAGGTATAAATGAGCACTAGTGAGGTAGAGGAGGTCCATAATATTATTAGATTTAGACAAGGTTTCCCACTCTCCCCTATTCTTTTGAGACTCTACATTAATGAGCTAGAATAAATCCTATTTGGTTCACCAGGGGCCATAGATGGTTGGTTACACTTTGGAAACTTTCTTTTTATTCTTTTATTTTTTGCTGACATTTTTCTCATGACACATTTAGTGAGGGGCCTCTAAAGACAAGTTAAAATATTAGCTTCATTTTGTGGAACTCATTAGCATCAAGTTAATCTGTGGAAAACAAAACTCACAACCTTTAACATACCTAAAGAGGAGGAAAATAATGTGATTCATATTTACGAAGATGAGAGGGCTGGGCCAAACCGTCGCTGGTGGCCAGAAGTCACCCAAATCAGATGCATGTCCTAATCTTGAGTCAGAACCAAGCAGGGGTGATGACAAAGGGAAGAAGATCATTGATGCAAATCCCAGTTCCATTTTTTCCACCACCAACCTCTAGAGATAGGATCCCGAGGATACAGAGGAGGGGGAGCACCTCTTCCATTCGCAGATGTGGGTGAAGGGTTCTCCACTACAATTCCCTGTCGATAGTGGAATCCAAAAGAACCTCATTTCAGTAGAGGTCGTGAAGCGGCTTGGCTTGCTGACCATAGCACACCCACACCCGTATACCATTGGGTGGCTTCACCAAGGAAGAGATCTTCGTGTCCGCCAACAGTGCCACCTTCTGTACAACATCAAGCCATTCACAGATGAGGTATTACGTGATGTTTCTCCTCTTAATGTGTTTAATGTATTATTGGACCAACCATACTTGTGGAAGCGACATGCTATATATGAGTCTAGGCCCTGTGTTGTTATTATTACTTTGGGAAATAAATTGTATAGGATACCAGAGGTAGTGCTACTTCCTGCCATCTATTTGACTACTGAAAAACAACGCAGTAAGCTTGTTTCCAAAACCAAGAAATTTATTTGCATTACCATTCACCCACAGGGAAAGAAGAATATTGTAGCCACAACCTCGAAACAGGGCTCCCCTGCACGGCAAAAACAGATGGAAAAAGACGTGGAGGAATATGAGGAAATTTTCTCCTCACCCACAGAGGTTCCTCTACACTATCAGGTCAAGCACTCCATGTTGAAGATTGCAACAAGAAATAGTGAAGGAGGCATCCTGAAACATCATTCTTGATCCTAGTTGGAAAGTGATCACCTAAACTAGGTGGGGCCCATACAGGTGATTTTTGTCGCAAAGTCTATTTTTAGACATGTCGATCATATTCTATGAGTTGCAGGATGCTATTTGTGGATGGTTGTTCAAGTTGGAAAAATAGATGGACTTCTATTTTTAGACATATTGGGCGGAATCTATTTTTAGATTGCCAGTCTAAAAATAGATATGTCGAATATTATTAGCTCTTAATAATATTTGGACTCTAAACGTTATCTTATTCTCTTGGAGCACTTCAGTTAAGTGCACAGATGTGGCACAGGAGCTGACAGAAGGAATTACGCTATTCTTGAGGGTTAAGTGGAGCTATTGCATGGATACTTCAGTTAGAACTCATGTGACAGAGTTTGGTGGAGTTGATTGAGGAAGTTAGTGGAGTTGTATTCAGTTTAACTAATCTAAACATATTTGAGCTATTTGTATCTAGTTTAACTGATTGATACAATTAGTGAGAGTGGTGTGAATTAATTATTAATTAATTCACTAATTATAAACTCATTAATAAACTAAAGAATACATCAGTTAACTTCAGTGCATGGACAGTTTCAGTGGAGACTAGTGCAAAGGTAGGTGAAAGGGCAAGTGTGACTATCAGTTGTGACTATAAGTGATGCATGATTTTCATCCAACACTCAGTAGAGATGCCTATAAAGACTACGTGAGCAAGGCTGGGGTAATTCATTCTCATCAAGAGGCATTATTCAACAGGGATTGCATAGTAGAGGCAGGCTATCAAGTGGCAGAGATTGGAGCATGTGTTTTGCTAGATCTAGCTTGATTAGTGTGTAGCAAGTGGAGATTATACTGAGAGCTTGTGAGGAGCTTTGTATAATGATTGTTACATGATCTCTATGACATATAATATACAGATAGTTGGGGGTTTTCAAATTTAAGCTTTCCCATGAAATATTGTGTTCATATGTGTGATTGTTTATGGTTTTAATGTGCGCATGCGATTGTTTTTATTTCCGCAATTAATGATCAATGGTAGAAGAGATTTTGTATTATGCATGAAGCTAAAATAGTGTGTGATCAGGAGAATATCGGTGGATAAAATATCAATTATTCAAATTTCTACATGGTATCAGAGCGATATTGATCATTGGAGCAATTGCAAAGCATTGAAGCGGTTGAGTTTTTGTATTGAAGTGACCAGAGGAAGTTGGCGCTCAAGGATAAACTCAGGAGAATAAAAATGGAGAAGAATGAAACTATTCCGGTATACTTGAAAAAGTTTTTCCACTCCAGGGATGAGCTTGGGAGTGTAGGAGTTAGTGTGGATGAAGAAGGAAAAGTCAAGAAGGTTGGGATTCGAGCAAAGAATCTCTACAGACTTGAAGTAGATGGGATTTCTACGAAGCTTCCTACTGTTGGGAAGTGCAAGAAAGACATGCAATTGATGCTTGAGAGGGAGCAAGTTTTGCATGCAGGTAAGAGTGAACCTCGGGATGTGGAGCAGCCACAAGATGATGATCATGGAGTGGAAGAAACCACTCATGCAGAGAAATTTCGTGCCAGATGGGCAGAGGGAGTGCATGCAGCTATACCACCAGGTGAGAGGTGGGGCGACATGCATGATTAATCCCAAGAGGAGATTTCTGGGTAGGATTCATGAGATGGTGTGGATCTCATGAATTGAACCTGGCTACGAGGTGCCCACAGCGTAGTAGTAGCATGATCAGTTGGAATGATGCAGGCAGATTAAAGTGACAGTGTCGGATATTGGAGCGCGGATCAGAGTTGACAGCAAGTGCAGAGTGCATGGGTGCAAAGTTCAACATCGTAGTGTTTCCTCAAGACATGTACAGTTGGTACCAACAGAGGTCAAAGACTTTGATAGATTCATTATATTGATTGAGTTGTTTGGAGCCTATTCAGTTTCAGAGGAGTTGCAGAGCAGATGCATAGAGTTGCATGGCGCTTGAAAAGGTTGCAGGGCGAATGCATGGAGTTGCATGTCGCGTGCAAAGACAATCCTTTCTTGTTGAGAGGGAGTGTTGAAGATTGCAACAAGAAATAGTGAAAGAGGCATCCTGAAACATCATTCCTGATCCTAGTTGGAAAGTGATCACCTAAACTAGGTGGGGCCCACAGAGGTGATTTTTGTCGCAAAGTATATTTTTAGACATGTCGATCATATTCTATGAGTTGCAGGATGCTATTTGTGGATGGGTGGTCAAGTTGGAAAAATAGATGGACTTCTATTTTTAGACATATTGGGCGGAGTCTATTTTTAGATTGCCAGTCTAAAAATAGATATGTTGAACATTATTAGCTCTTAATAATATTTGGACTCTAAACAATATCTTATTCTCTTGGAGCACTTCAGTTAACTGCACAGATGTGGCACAGGAGCTGATAGAAGGAATTACGCTATTCCAAGGGTTATGTGGAGCTATTGCATGGATACTTCAGTTAGAACTCATGTGACAGAGTTTGGTGGAGTTGATTGAGGAAGTTAATGGAGTTGTGTTCAGTTTAACTAATCTAAACATAGTTGAGCTATTTGTATCTAGTTTAACCGATTGATACAATTAGTGAGAGTGGTGTGAATTAATTATTAATTAATTCACTAATTATAAACTCATTAATCAACTAAAGAATACATCAGTTAACTTCAGTGCATGGACAGTTTCAGTGGAGACCAGTGCAGAGATAGGTGAAAGGGCAAGTGTGACTATCAGTTGTGACTATAAGTGATGCATGATTTGCATCCAACACTCAGTAGAGATGCCTATAAAGACTACGTGAGCAAGGCTGGGGTAATTCATTCTCATCAAGAGGCATTCTTCAACAAGGATTGCGTAGTAGAGGCAGGCTATCAAGTGGCAGAAATTGGAGCATGTGTTTTGCTAGATCTAGCTTGATTAGTGTGTAGCAAGTGGAGATTATATTGAGAGCTTGTGAGGAGCTTTGTATAATGATTGTTACATGATCTCTATGACATATATATAATATACAGATAGTTGGGGGTTTTCAGCTTTAAGCTTTCCCATTACATACTGTGTTCATATGTGTGAATTTTTATGGTTTTAATGTGTGCATGCAATTGATTTTATTTTCGCATGTGATGATCAATGGTAGAAGAGATTCTGCATTATGCATGAAGCTAAAATAGTGTGTCATCAGGAGAATCTTGATGGATAACATATCAGTTATTCAAATTTCTGCACTCCATTGATTTGACCCCAGGTATGCTGCTGCATGATGTTTCCATACCTCATGTGACCACACAAAGGGAATCCCCACATGTACTGTCTGAGGTTGTTAAAGAAACCAAATTTATTAACCGCATCCAAGACGTTTGCTAGCAGTCCCTTGACATCTTCGACAAGTCCAATACCAAGTTCAACAGAATTTTCCTCATCACATGGAGGAACTCAACGTAATGGGGACTATTGATTCCTAAGGGGGGAGGAATGATCCAGGTGGATATTGGTGTCCACCCACCTATTCCATTTGGACCCCCACCATCGGTTCTTTTAGTTTTTTGGTTCCATCACAATTTACTATTTTAGCTGTCTTTTGGGTCCTGAACTTCTAGAGCCATTTTGAGGCCCTAAACGACGTTTTTTGTGAAAACTAGGAGAAAAATGGGTCATTGACCGATGTTGCTCAGTTAAAAGTCTTAGTCCTCAGACATATATTTCTAACAAGGTATTGAGCTCGTCAAACGAAGATCATATGCCAAAGTTACGTCCCTAGGAAGTTGATGTACCAATTTACCCAAACGAAGCCCATAGTTTTGGCATTCATCTCCTAGGGTTAGGTTTTTTGATGTTTAGGGTTTTCCATTGTTTATCGACAATAAATAGGCCTTCGAGCCTCATTTTAACACAGTTCAGAGGCCTGTAGCCATCACATCTCTTCTCAGAGATAAGCTACTAGCGCCATAGCTAGTTTATTTCCATTATGTCTGTAAGCATATTTCAGTCATTTGATTTTAATGAAATGAAGTTTTATTTCCACTGCATCTCTGTGTTTATGTCTATATGTCAATGTGGTTGAAAGTTTGATGTATGCAATGGTTTGTATTGGACCAGACATTGCACATGCAATGGGAAAATTGAGTAGGTATATGTCAAAACTATGGAAGAAGAATTGGATTGCATTAAAGATGGTTTTGAATTATTTTCATGGAAATACTAGTTATGGATTTTGATACCAAGGAATATTAGGATTGGAGAGAGTGTTGGAAATACATGGTTTTTCTTATGTAGACTAGGTTGGAGATCTAGATTATAAAATATATTTTTATAAGTGGGTATATGTTTAGCCTATTTGGAGGAGAAAATAGTTGGATGAGAAAGACATAAGATATAGTGGCACTCTCAACCACAGAGGTTGAATACATGGTAGCCACTCATGCAATCAAGGAAGCAGTATGGTTATAAAGAATGTGTTCAGGTATTGGGTTGGTACAGTGAACTATGAGGATAGATTGTGGCAATTAAAGTGCAATATTCCTAGCAAAGAACCTAGAGTACCATTCTAAGACAAACCATATCGATGTTTAGTATTAATTTGTGAGAGATACAATTAAATAAAAGGAGTTTTGTTGGTGAAGTTGGACACATTAAATAATGTTGCGGGTTTCATTAAAAAAATATATGAGCATTAAGAACTTCTCTAGGTGTAGAAAAACACTGGGAAATATTTCCCTATATTATTGATCACATACTCCTACACCCTCGTGTCTGCAAATAAAAAAATAAAGGGGGGAATTTCGGGTATGTGTTATATTCTTTGTATGAATAACCTCACACATTATAAAATGTGTCGAGCAAAATGGTGGGGTCATAAGGGGGTGGAATCCCTCTTGTATGGGAGTTTGGGTGCATCACCCCTAAAAAATAATTGGGTAGCTTTTGGTGTTATTTTTTAGCGATTTTAACTTTTAGTGGTTTTGTGGTGCATGGTGGTTAAGCCCGTTAATCCTTGAAGATAGTTTTAGGCTAAAAACTATGCCAAGGCATCATAACTGTTTTTTTAAATAAAGGTTTTTATGATTTAGATTAGTTTATTTAATCTAAAGGAAAACACCATTTAAAACCTAATTAGGAGGCGTTTTTTCAACCATAGTCGTGACTAATAAGAAATTGGTAAAGATTAAAGAAGAGAAGAGGAAAGTATAACATATTCTTTTAATATTCTCTAAATATCTCTAGTACATGTTACAATAGAAAACTGATGCAGGGACATTAGACACTAGCCAGCAATGTAGGAGGTTTTGTCCACATGTTGTGGCTAGGAGGGTTTGAAATCATCAAGATTGTGACAGCTAGGTGTCAATACCTCAGCTGACTGTTTCATTTCAGAATAGTTAGAGTTGTAGGAGTCGAATAGTCCAGTTATTCCAATTGTCATATGTTAGTTAGTTGAATTAGTGTAACTAGACTGTTGGTTTTCTGAAACGGTCCTTGCAGAGGAACCGAAGAGTCACACTATAATGTATATAAATTGAATCCTCGGATGCATTGGAAAGGAAGAGAAAAAGGGTAGAAGAGAGATTTCTGCAGTGAAACTCTGTGCATTGTCGATTTCTTCCAATTAAATGGATTTCAGTTCTGTTGATTTTCTAATTGTCTTGGAATGTAAATTGTGAGGAATTTCATTTAGTTGTGAGGCAATTGTATACTGGTAATTCCGTTTCCCTGTCTTTGAATTCCCGCAAGTTGTTTGAATAACCCTGCAAATCTACCCTGACCACAGGTGAGGTCTGTACAGTGATACTGGCCGTGGAACTCTGTTTATGGTAATGGAATCCTGCGAAATAAAGAAATTTACGTTTGTTTGTGTTAATTGAACTCCCCAACCGGAGATTTAACCCGGAGTTAATCAACGAGAATATACATAGGAGAGTGCAACCCGGATGTACAACCGCGGTCAATCCCTGTAGCAAAACCACAAGTGGGTTTCCAAGAGCGGTTTTCCCATTCCGCACCACCTTT
The DNA here is from genome assembly GCA_034641835.2 of Pinus albicaulis. Classification (NCBI taxonomy): domain Eukaryota; kingdom Viridiplantae; phylum Streptophyta; class Pinopsida; order Pinales; family Pinaceae; genus Pinus; species Pinus albicaulis. Next base: position 772,295,760 of record CM076569.1, read on the forward strand.
CGACCATAAGCGGTATTGTCTGGAGGGCAAGCGATTCCATAGACTGTTGGACACGTGGCTTGGGCCACTGTTCCAAAACCACCCGTTAACCTGCGCCTTCGCGCGTTAAAGATCGACGTTGGACGCCGAGCGAAATGCATACGGGTCGTTGATCTGGAGAAGGGCGATCCAACGGTGGGTGCTCGTTGAACTTGCCCGGAGGATAATCAAAGTGCGCAGACGATAAGAGAGAGGAATGAAGGAGTATAAAGGTCGGAGATAAATCTAAGTCCATAAGTATTGTTTTACCAAATAATATTTATTTATCAAATTCCGTGAATTTGATAAATAATATTCCAGAAAAGGAGAAAGTTTATTACACAATAATTTACAGTGGATGGGTCTACTATAAAGTTGCGAATATGTTCATTGCCAATTTATTTGAAATTGATAAATAATACAAAGAAGAATAAAGGGCCACATGGGAGTAAGGAAAGGGAATACGACCTGAGCCATAATTATAGTTGACCATCTCTCCTTGGGGTCCAAATTCAGTTTTGCTGCGTCATTTGTGGTATCAGAGCGGGAAGTTAAGTTGTTTGATGACATGGCAATCCGAATTGGTAGAGGTGCTGGCAGAAGGAGACCTGTAGCCAATGCAGAGGTATTGGAGGTGTTGCAGAGGGTCGAGGCCAGAATGGATGCCGTGGAGCGAAGACAGAGCAGAGATCCTGAAGACATCAACGAACCTGAAACAGAAGAAGCTGAAGAAAATGTTGAAATTCCTCCTAACATGAGGCTCCTTAGGAATATTCTGGGGTCTGCAGTTAAGCCCAGGATTGAAGTGTCAAGCTATGCAGGGGGAATGAATCCAGAGGAGCTGGTGGACTGGATAAATGAATTAAACAAGTGCTTCGATTATGAAGAAATAAATGAGGATAAAAAAGTCAAGTTTGCAGTAACAAAGCTGAAGGGACATGCTGCACTTTGATGGGATGGAGTGCAGGCAGAGAGGAGGAGAGTTGGAAAGAAACCTATCAAGAGCTGGACCAGAATGATGGCCAAGTTGAAGGGTAAATTCCTGCCTAGTGATTACCAGCTGACATTGTATAGACAAATGCAGAACCTGAGGCAGAGGTTGCTGATAGTAAAAGAATACACAGAGGAGTTCTACAGAGTGAGCATAAGAGATGGGCAATTCCAAGACACACCAGAAAATACTGCCAGGTATGTGAATGGTCTCAAGCTGGAGATCCAAGACGAGATTGGTCTTCTGTCTCCTAAAAAAGTGGAAGAGGCCTACCAGATGGCCTTGAAAGCAGAGGAGAAACTCCTGAGGAAACAATTTGCCAGGAAGAGAGGTACTTTCCGTGGGAAGGGAAGTCAGGGTGGTAGGGGAAAGCCTACACCTAGGGATGGAGCTAATAGTAGCTCACCTCAGAATGCATCTACAGAGGAGGATGCAAGTGGCAGAAGGGGTTCTTACAGAGGAAAAGGAAGGGGAGGAAGAGACAAAGGCAGAGGTAGAGAATTGAGGTGTTATAGATGTCAATGAGTGGGACATAAGCACTATGAGTGTCCAGAGAATGTGGGTACTGGTCCAAGAAATGCTGTTGTTGCCCAGACTGGAGAAGAGGTAGAAATTGAAGAAGAAGTTCTTCCAGAAAGGGGAGAATCCTTAGTGGTGAATAAGGTCCTGTTGAAGCAAGCTAAAGAAGTCACTGAGCCTGCATAAAGGAAGACTTTGTTTAGGAGCATCTGCAAAGTCCAAGGAAAATGCTGCCAGCTAGTCATTGATAGTGGCAGCACAAACAATATGGTTTCCACTGAGGTAATAGAGAAGTTGAATTTGAAGACAAGGGAGCATCCAACTCCCTACAGGGTATCCTGGCTGCATAAAGGGCACCAGTTGGTTGTGAAAGAACAGTGTGAAATAGAGCTGCAAATGGGAAAGTACAAGGACAAATTTTTGTGTGATGTAATGCCCATGGATGTGTGTCATATACTGCTGGGTAGACCTTGGCAGTTTGACAGAGCAGAAGTGCATGATGGCAAGAAGAACACCTACAAGTTCTTCAAAGATGGGGTACATCATATATTGATTCCCATGGAAGAAGGAGAGCCATCCAGCAGAGTGATTGATCCAAAGACCTTGTTGCTGAGCGGGAAGGAATATCTGTAGCAGATAGAAGAAGAAGAGGTAAGCTTTGCTTTAGTTTGCAAACCTAAAGTAGTCCTTACTTCTACAAAGATTTCTGATTTGCCAGTAGAAATCCAAGAAATGTTAGATGATTTCTGTGACATTGTTGTGGATGATTTGCCTGATGAGCAGCCACCTGTGAGAAAGATCAGCCATCAGATAGATTTTATCCCTGGTTCAAATCTACCAAATAAGGCAGCCTACAGAATGACTCCCAAGGAAAATGAGGAGATTAGGAGACAAGTGCAGGATTTGGTGGACAAAGGACTGATCAGAGAAAGTTTGAGTCCATGTGCAGTACCAACGGTTTTGAGCCCAAAGAAAGATGGAGGCTGGAGGATGTGTACTGATTCCAGAGAAATCAATAAGATCACAATCAGGTACAGATTCCCTTTGCTTAGAATTGAAGATTTAATGGACTGTTTGAGTGGTGCTAAATATTTCTCAAAGATAGATTTGAAGAGTGGATACCATCAGATTAGGCTAAGAGAGGGTGATGAGTGGAAAAATGCCTTTAAAACAAATGAAGGACTGTATGAATGGATGGTAATGCCTTTTGGGTTATCGAATGCACCCAGCACTTTCATGAGACTTATGAATGAAGTATTGAAGGAATTCATTGGTAAATTTGTCATAGTATATTTGGATGATATATTAGTTTTCAGCAGAACTAAAGAAGAACATTTAAGGCATATTAATCATGTTTTGAAGAAGCTGCACCAAGAGAAACTGCTAATAAATTTGAAGAAATGCTCATTCATGAAAGAAGAGTTGGTGTATTTGGGTTTTGTTGTTTCTGCAGAAGGATTGAAGATGGACCCATAAAAGGTTAAGGCAATTGTGGAGTGGCCTTCACCCAGGAATGTTTTTGAGGTAAGAAGTTTCCATGGACTTGCTAGTTTCTACAGAAAGTTCATAAGAAAATTCAGTAAGATTAATGCACCCATAATTGAAACAATAAAGAAGAGAAAAAAACCATTTAAGTGGACTGCTGAAGCAGAAAGAAATTTTAAAATTTTGAAGCAAAAGATAACAGAGAAGCCTGTTTTGATTCTGCCTGATTTTACTAAACCATTTCAAGTAAAATGTGATGCCAGTGGAGAGGCCATTGGAGCTGTGTTGAGTCAGGATGATAGGCCTGTAGCCTATTTCAGTGAGAAGCTAAACGACACCAGGAGAAAGTATTCCTCTTATGAGAAGGAATTCTATGCAATTGTTCAGGCACTGAAGAAGTGGAGACATTATTTGATGTCCAAGGAATTTGTATTGTATTCTGACAATCATGCTTTGCAGTATATTGTACAACAGCCCAAGTTGAAACATAAGCATGCTAAATGGGTTGAGTATCTCCAAATTTTTAATTTTGTCTTGAAACATATAAGTGGCCAAGCTAATAAAGTAGCTGATGCTTTGAGTAGGAGACACATGCTTGTGCAAGAAACTAATTTTGAAGTTGCAGGATTTGATTTTCTCAGGGAATTGTATAAAACAGATCCAGATTTTAAAGAAGCATTTGAGGCATGTAGTAACCCTGTCTTAACAGATAGAAGCCAGTGGCTGGACTATTTCCTGCAGGAGGACTTGTTATTCAGAAGAAGCTAATTATGTGTACCAAAATGTTCCATGAGAGAAAATTTGATCAAGGAGAAGCATAATGGAGGACTTGCTGGACACTTTGGTACTGATAAGACTTATGAGCAGCTGAGTCACTTTTATTACTGGCCCAAGATGAGAGCAGAAGTGGATAAATTTGTGAAGAATTGCAAAATCTGCGAGTATGCTAAAGGAATGAGCCAGAATGCAGGATTGTACACTCCCTTGCCTATTCCAGACAGGCCTTGGGACATGGTGAGTATGGATTTTGTTCTAGGATTACCCAAGACTCAGAGGGGGAATGATGCAGTCTTTGTTGTGGTGGACAGATTCTCCAAAATGGCACATTTTATTCCATGTTATAAAACTAGTGATGCCACCCATGTTGCTAACTTGTTTTTCAAAGAAGTTGTTAGCCTACATGGGTTGCCCAAGAGTGTTGTTTCAGACAGAGACACTAGATTTGTGGGTCACTTTTGGAGGACATTGTGGAAGAAACTTGGTACCAAACTGAGTTTCAACTCAGCTTATCATCCCCAGACTGATGGACAGACTGAGGTAGTGAATAGGAGTCTGGGAAACTTGTTGAGAAGTCTTGCAGGAGAGCATCCCAAGCAGTGGGATCATATTTTTCCCCAGGAAGAATATGCATACAATGACTCACCAAACAGGAGCACAGGGCAGAGTCCTTTTCATATTATTTATGGAATGCACCCCAGAGGAATATCAAAATTGAGAAATCTGGGAAGAGCAGAGCTAAGAAGTGCAGATGGTGAGGAATTTACTTCAGAGATCCAAGCCATACATGAACAAGTGAAACAAAAATTACAAGGCAACAACATCAAATACAAAGGAAGAGCAGACTTAAGCAGAAAAGAAATTCATTTTGAAGTAGGAGACTTGGTTTTGGCACACTTGAGAAAGGAGAGGTTCCCAAAGAAGCAGTATAATAAACTGAAGTTCAAAAAGATTGGGCCATGCAAGATACTTAGGAAGTTTTTAGCAAATGCTTATGAGATTGAATTTCCACCTGATGTTGGAATATCTCCCATTTTTAATGTTGCAGATTTGTACAAGTATGAGGATGATGGTGCAGAAGAAGGATCAACAGACAAGGAACAGATTGAGTGGAAAGAACAACTACCTTCGGCACAACCATTGCAACCAGAGAAGATATTGGATACAAGGCCATTCATAAGGACCAAAGGACAGGAGAAATTTCAGTACCTGATAAAATGGAGGGATAAACTAGAGGAAGATGCCACTTGGATGACTGAAGGAATGTTGCAGAAGATAGGCAGATCAGTGGATGAGCTCATGGATAGGAGCCCATGAAGAAGATTTCCCTCGGGAGTCTGATGCAGGGGCATTAGACACTAGCTAGCAATGTAGGAGGTTTTTTCCACATGTTGTGGCTAGGAGGGTTTGAAATCATCAATATTGTGACAGCTAGGTGTCAATACCTCAACTAAATGTTTCATTTCAGAATAGTTAGAGTTGTAGGAGTCGAATAGTCCAGTTAGTCCAATTGTCATATGTTAGTTAGTTGAATTAGTGTAACTAGACTGTTGGTTTTCTGAAACGGTCCTCGCAGAGGAACCAAAGAGTCACACTATAATGTATATAAATTGAATCCTCGGATGCATTGGAAAGGAAGAGAAAAAGGGTAGAAGATAGATTTCTGCAGTGAAACTCTGTGCATTGTCGATTTCTTCCAATTAAATGGATTTCAGTTCTGTTGATTTTCTAATTGTCTTGGAATGTAAATTGTGAGGAATTTCATTTAGTTGTGAGGCGATTGTATACTGGTAATTCTATTTCCCTGTATTTGAATTCCCACAAGTTGTTTGAATAACCCTGCAAATCTACCCTGACCACAGGCGAGGTCTGTACAGTGATACTGGCCGTGGAACTCTGTTTATGGTAATGGAATCCCGCGAAATAAAGAAATTTACGTTTGTTTGTGTTAATTGAACTCCCCAACCGGAGATTTAACCCGGATTTAATCAACGAGAATATACATAGGAGAGCGCAACCCGGACGTACAACCGCGGTCAATCCCTGTAGCAAAACCACAAGTGGGTTTCCAAGAGCGGTTTTCCCATTCCGCACCACCTTTCGACCATAAGCGGTATTGTCTGGAGGGCGAGCGATTCCATAGACTATTGGACACGTGGCTTGGGCCACTGTTCCAAAACCACCCGTTAACCCGTGCCTTCGCGCGTTAAAGATCAACGTTGGACGCCGAGTGAAATGCATACGGGTCGTTGATATGTAGAAGGGTGATCCAACGGTGGGTGCTCGTTGAACTTGCCCGGAGGATAATCAAAGTGCGCAAACGATAAGAGAGAGGAATGAAGGAGTATAAAGGTCGGAGATAAATCTAAGTCCATAAGTATTGTTTTACCAAATAATATTTATTTATCAAATTCCGTGAATTTGATAAATAATATTCCAGAAAAGGAGAAATTTTATTACACAGTAATTTACAGTGGATGGGTCTACTATAAAGTTGCGAATATGTTCATTGCCAATTTCTTTGAAATTGATAAATAATACAAAGAAGGATAAAGGGCCACGTGGGAGTAAGGAAAGGGAATACGACCTGAGCCATAATTATAGTTGACCATCTCTCCTTGGGGTCCAAATTCAGTTTTGCTGCGTCAAAAACACACTAAAATGACATTGCCATGGTTTAACAATAGGACCAAATTTTAGTTATATGAAATAAAGGCAACAATCTAATTTTGCAAGGTATGATAAAAGAAAATTGATTAAATCATAATTATTTGTATATAATATAACTTTGTTGGTTGAAATAAGGGAAAATAATCCTTAGTTTAGCCCCTCATGAATATCACAAAACTTTTAAATTGCGCAAAAGAAATAGAATATTAAACTTACATAGAAATAACAAACATATACATAAATGCATTTCCTTGTGTTGAAATAAGAATATTCTAATTAAGTCCTCTAAAAATATTGTCCTTGAATACAGAATGCAATTTTTCTTCCAAAATCTGAACCCTTTAGATGAGTTATTTTTGAGCTTTCATACAAAATTACAAAAACAACTTATTGTTACAATAAGCAACATTTCAGGTTCTGAATATTAAAAATAGAAACTCTTGTGACCGATCCAACAATGATATGCCATTTTTCCTTTCATGGAGCAAATTTTGTTGAAAACTAGGCAATTACTAGGGGGGGGGGTGATGGTGAATCAATAATTTTCTCTTTTAAGTGACCAATTTCTATTTTTTAACAACCTTTTAATATTTTATTTTACAGTTAGAAATTTTATATAGATGTTTAGTAATTAACCATGAATTCACAAGCATACACATGCAATTCATTTAGCACATGCCGACACCAGATATAAGTGGAAACCCACAAAGGGATAAAACCACAAATTTATGTTGTGATGTAAATGAAAGCACCCAATCCCTCTTTTACATTAATTTTGTAGGATTTTACCCACATGAGGCTTCAACCTATCTTTTCTTCTGCAAGCTACAACAGGTTGGGAGCACCCACTCCCTCTTCTATAGGGACCAACTTTCTCTTTTTCAGGCTACTATCTGAAAGGAGACACCACTCCCTTGATAAGATTAAAAATTTAATTTTCTTGTTTACCTGATCTTTATCTCTATTCTAAACTTCTTCCTTATCCTCTTTTCAGTTGTTTGTCTCCTTTGCTCCTTTTCGTCAATTCCATTTCATTTATGCTCGTCTTCCTCTTTCTCTCTTTACCAAGAAATTCATGAACTTATTCTCATAAAATTCAATTCTCTAACAAATTTATCATTCAAAAATCCATATTTTTATATACAAATCTCATTGATTGTTTGTATTCCATGTCGTGATTTGAATTGAAAGTTTGTCTCTTTGTATTCCAGGGCGATTTTTGGTCTACCTATTCATTTCCAAATTTTAAGATCAAGCTAATACAAATGGAATTCGTACTACTAATAATATATTGAAGTAACATAAGCCAAAACAATTATTGCATAATATAAAGCCCAACATTTTCTTAATCCATGCTACAAGACAGAGACATTGATTCTCCATTGTCAATATGGGTTGAAGACATTGATTGTCCACTATCAATCTAGGCTAAAAATGTAGATAACTAGGCTTTAATTTGTGTTTTTTCTGTTAATTAGGGAAAACTGAAATTTCTTCTCCAATATATGCGACAACTTAACTTCAAGCACTTATGCAACACCTTCAACACCAACAACATGATCACATGAATAAGATTTCAAGATGTATACTAAGTAGAGAATTTGTGGCTTCAACATAACCTGGGATAATTCATTTCTTGTAAATGTTAGCTCATCATATAGAATTTTGTAAGTTGATAATAATATTCATGTTGAATGGGAATAAAGTATTATCTAGATCTCGTATGTCATGTGTCCATTTTTATCATCACAAAAATTTCTCATGAAACATACATTGTTTAAGAAAATATTTCTTCTCAAATATTGTTGGTTTGAGTTTAAATTGTTGACAAGTCACTGTCACTTGTTCATTGAGGTCGATTATTCTTAAATATAAGTCCATATTGAAGCCTTCATAACCTTTGAAATCAGTTCCACCACTACTAACATTCTCCCCCTTTGGAATTAATGGAAACATTGATTTGGTCCTCCTCGTTTTTTCTTGAGAATGATTCCTCCTTATTTCTCCTTACCTCCCTAAGAATCATTTCTCCTTAATTCTCCTGAGCTCCCCCTTTTACATCAATGGCAAGGGGTTTGGTTTGTGAAGAAAATCATTGAGAAAAGAAGACCACAATCTCCAGTGTTTGCACAAACAAGGAAACACTTTGAGCTCCATATATGATGGAGAATTTGTTTAAGGTCATATGTGAAAGACAAGCATGATATAATATTGAACATTCGACAAAACATTCGTAGCACAAAATTTATGATTCTTTCTTCTTTTGTTGCAAAATTTTCAATCTAGCGTTGGAGCTTACGAGGGTATTCATTTCAGCGAGAAGGATGTATTTTTTTATTGTAATACTAGGGGTGCGCATAGAAGTGTCCACTTTTTACGTCTAATTAGTAGTCCTCATTATTTTCTGGCTCTATTATTGATTCAAGGAACAAATTCATTGTTCAAATTGCATGAACTATACATGTGACAAGAAAGAGAGTTTGTTTTTGTTTTGTTCCTATTTTGAAAATTCAAGGAGATACTCCTGGGCCATAACCAACATGAAACATACTTGGATATGCCATTAAATTTCTTTGTTTTGTCTCAACTCCAAGAATCTGCTTATAAGTCATTTCTCTTCCTTGATATTTTTGGGCCATCATTCAACTTAAGACTACTTAGCATCTAGCACCTCAAAAATAACATCAGTAAAATTGTGAAGTTCGTACTTGGAGGATCAAAATCCAATGATATTAGAGATTAAGTTTCCAAAAATTCAACCACTTCTTATAATCCATTGAATTTGAGATTCCTTGAATAATTTTCATTTCTTTTCAATACTATTTGTGAATTTAAGGACCATTCGATATGTGCATGCAGTTGTTGATCTATATACTCTCGATCAAGTTTGAGCCATAACCATCAAGATAATTTAGGGAGTACTATTGATAAAAAAATTTAGAATTTCAATTAGATTTGAACCATAATGTATACCTCTAGCATCATTTATTTGGCATCGTCTACTCTGGCATCTTCTATCATTTTATGGTTTAATAAACTATAACACATACCTCTTGCTTCTGGCTTCTATTGTTGATCCCATGGAAAAGTTTTATATTCTTTTGGCTTCCTAACACATAAACCAAAGCTATGGCATTCTCTGTCTTGCTCTTATGGCATGCATCATCTTTTCCATTAGGTCCATTGCCCTAAGTCTCATGCCACAAGTCTTCAATTATTTGTTACTCCATCTCTCATGACAGGTTCACACTTTTCCGTTACTTCAGCTCTCATGTCAATTCTGCACATCCAGATTCCCTGACTTGTAACGTTTTTCTCATGCTTCGCTTCAAGTCATGCATATTGCCACATTATTTTATGACATACCATTGTAACATTGACTATGTAATGTTTCCTTAGGTTCGTAGCCTATGACACATGTTCAATAACGTCTCTCTCTCTTGCTATGCATATTCTCTGTAACATCTAGAACTTAGCATTTTATCACTTCTTTTATTTTACATCCAGTCTCTTTCTTTACTCATTCATTCATGTTGCTTTCTTTGTTCATTTTCTCCCTTTGACATTCTGTATTTTTCAGTTAATTCTTTATCTTTGGCTAGGTCCACTTGCATTAGAGGAAATTTTAACCTAAAATTTCCCATGAAATTTTCGCGTAATTTCCATGTCATAATATGTAAACGAATAAAAATATTTTAAATTTAAAAAGAGGTACATGTAAATATTTTGGAGGGAAAAGAAGAAAAACTAATTTTTAATTGTATTTTTGGCTTATCTCCTTATAGGTTACTCAAATTTCAAGTGCGGGTACTCATTGGATGTGGAATTAAATTCTGCATCCAACCAATGAGTACCCATCATGCATACTTTTGAGAAGATTCACACTGGTAAAAATTTAAGATACATAAAAAAAAAAACATGTTGAACACATTTTTTAATGTATCTTCAATTTTTATCAATGTGGGTCTTCTCAAAAGTATGCATGAGGGGTACTTGTGGATGTGAAATTTAATTCCACATCCAATGAGTGTCTACACTTGCAACACATTTTTAAATATATCTTCAATTTTTATCAATGCGGATCTTCTCAAAAGTCTGCATGATTGGTACTCGTTGGATGCGGAATTTAATTCTACATCCAATGAGTGTGTACACTTGAAATTTGATTAAACCTATAAGGAGATAAGCCAAACATACAATTAAAAAAGTAGGTTTCCTCTTTTCCTAGGTTAATTCTTTATCTTTGGCTAGGTCCACTTGCATTAGAGGAAATTTTAACCTAAAATTTCCCATGAAATTTTCACGTAATTTCCATGTCATAATATGTAAACGAATGAGTGTGTACACTTGAAATTTGATTAAACCTATAAGGAGATAAGCCAAACATACAATTAAAAAAGTAGGTTTCCTCTTTTCCTAGGTTAATTCTTTATCTTTGGCTAGGTCCACTTGCATTAGAGGAAATTTTAACCTAAAAGTTCCCATGAAATTTTCACGTAATTTCCATGTCATAATATGTAAACGGATCAAAATATTTTAAATTTAAAAGAGGTACATGTAAATATTTTCGAGGGAAAAGAAGAAAACTAATTTTTAATTGTATTTTTGGCTTATCTCCTTATAAGTTACTCAAATTTCAAGTGTAGGTACTCATTGGATGCGGAATTAAATTCTACATCCAACCAATGAGTACCCATCATGCATACTTTTGAGAAGATTCACACTGGTAAAAATTTAAGTTACATAAAAAAAAAACATGTTGAACACATTTTTTAATGTATCTTCAATTTTTATCAATGTGGGTCTTCTCAAAAGTATGCATGATGGGTACTTGTGGATGCGAAATTTAATTCCACATCCAATGAGTGTCTACACTTGCAACACATTTTTTAATATATCTTCAATTTTTATCAATGCGGATCTTCTCAAAAGTCTGCATGATTGGTACTCGTTGGATGCGGAATTTAATTCTACATCCAATGAGTGTGTACACTTGAAATTTGATTAAACCTATAAGGAGATAAGCCAAACATACAATTAAAAAAGTAGGTTTCCTCTTTTCCTAGGTTAATTCTTTATCTTTGGCTAGGTCCACTTGCATTAGAGGAAATTTTAACCTAAAAGTTCCCATGAAAGTTTTACGTAATTTCCATGTCATAATATGTAAACGAATGAGTGTGTACACTTGAAATTTGATTAAACCTATAAGGAGATAAGCCAAACATACAATTAAAAAAGTAGGTTTCCTCTTTTCCTAGGTTAATTCTTTATCTTTGGCTAGGTCCACTTGCATTAGAGGAAATTTTAACCTAAAATTTCCCATGAAATTTTCACGTAATTTCCATGTCATAATATGTAAACGAATCAAAATCTTTTAAATTTAAAAAGAGGTACATGTAAATATTTTGGAAGGAAAAGAAGAAAAACTAATTTTTAATTTTATTTTTGGCTTATCTCCTTATAAGTTACTCAAATTTCAAGTGTAGGTACTCATTGGATGCGGAATTAAATTATGCATCCAACCAATGAGTACCCATCATGCATACTTTTGAGAAGATTCACACTGGTAAAAATTTAAGTTACATAAAAAAAAAACATGTGAACACATTTTTTAATGTATCTTCAAGTTTTATCAATTTGGGTCTTCTCAAAAGTATGCATGATGGGTACTTGTGGATGCGAAATTTAATTCCACATCCAATGAGTGTCTACACTTGCAACACATTTTTTAATATATCTTCAATTTTTATCAATGCGGATCTTCTCAAAAGTCTACATGATTGGTACTCGTTGGATGCGGAATTTAATTCTACATCCAATGAGTGTGTACACTTGAAATTTGATTAAACCTATAAGGAGATAAGCCAAACATACAATTAAAAAAGTAGGTTTCCTCTTTTCCCTCCAAAATTCATAACTCTTATTTTATTATTTTTCCTTAGGAGGTCGCTTTTAGGCTGAAATTTCTTGTAATGATCAATATTTTTGTTTTCATGTGACTATTTGATGCTCACTTGTCTATCAAGTATTCTTTCCAGTACTAGTGCTACTTTGGAATGCATCAAAATTGAAGCCATTGCTAGATGCTACAACTATCATCTTAGTGACGTTGTGACTTCCCCTTTGACTATTGTGTTTCTTAGGCGATGCCATAGTCGTTTCTATTCATTTATTTTTTAGTATGGATATATGGATAGCACTGTCTCATTATTATTCATTTATTTTTTGTCTTTGCATATATAAATATTTGTTTTGGTCGCAATTCACTTGATTGTTCACATTGAATGCACCAAGTGGCCATACATGAAATATGACTCTATTAATATTTTTAGAGCACTATTGAAATTCTAGCATTTACAAAATTTTTCTTGGCATATTATTTTGAATAGCTTGGGCAGTGCATGAGGTTGATGAAGTTATGGTGAATGTTCAATGCTAAACCTACTTCCAGTGATTTCATCTTGATTGATTTACTCATCTCTATACAATTATTGTCTAAAGGCACTATTCCTTGTGTGGAGGTACCATTATCATTGTTGTTCATTCACTACTATAGTTTATTTGTATGTTGTTTATTCATACCACTCAAAGATTATCTCTAGCTACCTCAAGGTATTTTTTAATAACTCAATTATGTAGTATTTCCAAACACATTTTTTTTCTCAAGATCTGTCATAATGTCTTCAACGATGCCTATTTTACCCATGATATTGTTACTAGAATGTTATGGAGATACTAATGTGTCAAGAATTTTAATGTCATTTCTGATCTATCGCACTTTTGAACAAAAATCCCCCTTAGATCATCCATCACTTTTTCAATCATCCAACAATCCTTATATTCTCCTCTTCGGAGTTAAAATAATGAGAAGAAGGAGAAGGGGCTATTCCTAAATTTTTCTGTAGATATTCAAAGGGCTCCCCAGCCAAAGGCTTGGTGAAAATATCATCTACTTCTTCTTTAGTTGATATATAATCCATATTTTTTATCTGGTCAACGACTTTCTCTTTGAGGAAATGATACTTTATAGGAATGCGTTTAGATTTGGAATGTAGCATTGGATGCTTTGATATGCTTATTGCACTTGTATTATTACATTTGATAGAGTTTGGTTCACTTTATGTTACCTTCATGTCCTGTAAATTTTGCTTCATTCAAAGTACTTGTGTGCAGTAAGTTGTTGTTGTTATGTATTTAACTTCAATAGTAGATAATGAGATTTAGGTTTGCTTCTTACTCAACCAAACAACCAATGATTCTCGTAAGAAAAATGCACCACCACTTGTACTTTTTATATCATATATGCAAATGGCCCAATCTGCATATGTATAAGTTGTCAGTGAAAATTATTTTCCTTGTGGATACCAAATTCCATAATCCATTCTACCTCTTAAATATTTGAAGATTTTATTTTCTTCAAAGAGACAACTTTGCTTTGGATTTGACTGATATCTTGCTACCAACTCAACTGCTAGAAATATGTCTGGTCTCGAAGTTGTTAGATATAATAGGCTACCTATCATAGATCTACATAGATTTTTATCAATTCGAGTGATTCGTCATCCTTGCATAACTTGCATCCAAGAACCATGGGAGTGGTGACATGGGAGCAATCCTCCACCATGAACTTTTTCGGCATTTATTTTAAATATTTATCTTGAGAGATGAACATTCCCTCTAAGTTTTGTATGATTTGCAGGCCAACGAAGAAAGAAAGCTCTCCAATAATTGGAATTTCAAACTCTGTCTTCACTTCATTAGAAAACCATTGAGCTAGGGAGTTTTTGTTGCTTCCAAATATTATGTCATCAACATACAAAAATGCAATCAAAAGTTCCTCATCATCTAATTTTATGTACAAGTTTCTTTCAGTAGTACCTTTCTAGAAGACTTGTTTTTGAACATACATATCCAAATGAGAATATCATGCTCGCAATGCTTGTTTGAGTCAATAAAGTGTCTTAATTAATATGAAAACATCATTAGGATTATCAAATAGTTGGAATCCCCCAAGTCGTTCTATATATACTTCTTCTTCAAGGTCTCCATTAAGAAAGGTAGACTTGACATCCATCTGTACTTTGAAGTCTTTGTGATAGGCAAAAGCAAGAAACATTATGATTGATTCTAAGCTTTCCACTAGAGAAAAAGTTTCTCAAAGTCTAATCCTTCTACGTGTGAATAACCCTTGCATACCAACCTTATTTTTTTTTGATAATATCATTAGAGGAAATTCCAGCCTAAAATTGCCCATGAAATTTTCACATAATTTCCATGTCATAATATGTAACTCAATCAAAATCCTTTAAATTTAAAAACAGGTGCATGTATTAATTAATTTTAAATTGTTTGATTTGGGTATCCGTAAAATGTTTTAATATTCATTTGGGTATCCATGAAATATTTTATTATTAACTTGGGTATTCGTGAAATATTTTATTAATGTTATTTACCTACCATACCCATATGAATTAGAATATTGAAAAATATATTAATGCAATGTAAATCTTGATATTAGTGAAAAGATATAAATTAAAAATGCAGGTTTATTTAACATTAATAACCATGCCAAAAAAACACCAAAAAAATAGTTAAATATAAAATATAAAATAGTTAAAAATAAAATATAATTATAATTAAAAATAAAATATAGTGATAATTAAATATAAAATAGTTAAAAGATGTATTCCAAAAAGAAAAAATTACTGGATTCCAACCAAAAATATAAAATATATCGTTAAATATCAATAGTTAATAAATGTATTCCAAAAATAGAAAATTACTAAATTCCATCCAAAAATATAAAATATATAATTAAATATAAATTAGTTAAATAGTTAAATATAATTAGATATTTAAAAAATAGTTGAATAAAAAATAGTTAAATAGTTGAAAAACGTATTCCAAAAAGTACAAATTACCAGATTCCAGCCAAAAAAATATATTTCGGGTGAAATTGTGGATTCAGTAGAAAATGTCGCTAAAAAAATACTAAATAATAGTTAAATATAAAATATGTATAGGCAATTAAATATAAAATATAAATACAAACAATTAAATAAATAAATAAATAAATAAATATATATATATATATATATATATATATATATATATATATATTTGAATAAAAGTGTCAAATATTGAGGGACTTTGATAAAATAAAAAGTTAGAAATAATATATTAATTTTTTTTATTAAATTTCGTGATAATAAATATTGTGGAACATAAATAAAAGTAAAGCGGGTATTTAAGTGTGACTTTTTGAAAAGTTTTCTTGTTTATTTTCCAATCGAATTTGTCTAGAATCCAGCAGGGATTCATTGAAATCACAAGTTTGACTCATGAACTCTTCACAATCAAAGTGCCCCAGGAGTTTTTGAGGGAGTTGAATCCATATATGCAATCAGAAAACTAGTTCAAACAACACAAAACAAGATTTGGCTATTAAAATTTTCGTTGTATTCCATCCATAAATTTGTTAGAAACTCCAAAAAGTTGCACTTAAAGACTACTCCAAAAGTAAAGTAATATTAAAAATTTGTCTACCTGGAATTTTTTATTAATTTCTTGATTTTTCCATATGAGGCCACTTTTATTAATTTTAATAGTTTATTTTTGAAGACCAACTTTTTTCCTATGATGTTTTTGTTTGTTGGTCTTTGTGTCAGCTGCCAATTATCATTTTTTTCTATCTAGTTTAGTTCCTCATTCATGGAACCTATCAAGTGTTCATATTTTCTTGCTTCATAAAAGTTGTCAAGTTCAATCTCGGACATCATGGTAATTTGAGCTTGATCTGATGTTTCAACAAGTTTCCTTATCTTTTGGACCCCTACATTCTTTTACCAATAATTTGATTTCCAGGATGGTTCTTTTGTACATACCTCAAAGGTGCTTTCGAATGGTTCTATATTTCCTCTACAAATTAAACTTGTTCTTCCTCTTATTCGCTTATTGGTTGATCAGAGGAATTGATGAATATTCTTTGCTTAATCTTGATAGGTAGTTCCTCATCAAAATTCACATTTATACAGTCAACAATCTTATGCAGTCTTTTATTGTAGCACATGTACCCTTCTTTTTTTGTTGAGTACCCCAAATTTTCCCAAATTCTCATCATTTTTTTTAAATAACACTTATTGTCGAACACTTTGAAGTGTTTGATTGATATTGGTTTTCCATGGCATAACTCATAGGGTGTCTTTTCAAAATTAGGTCTGAGGTGTGCCTTGTTTTGTATGAGGAATATTGTGTGAATAACTTCTTCCAAATAGGTATATGGTGTGTCCATTTCCTGCCTCATAGCTCTAGCCATTTATTGTATTGGCCTATTATATCTTTCAGCAACTCCATTCAACTACGGTGTGTCTATAATGGCATATTTCCTCTTTATTCCATGTTCATCACATAAAAATTCAAATTTATCTAATGTAGACTCTCCTCCTTTGTCTGACTATATGCACTTTATCTTGTAGCTTGTTTGGTTCTCTGTTAGCGCTTTAAAGACCTTGAATCTATCAAATGAATCTGATTTATTTCTTAGAATGGTTACCCATTTTAATATGGAATAATAATCAATCACTATGAAGTAACACTCAACTCCAGGTGCTTTTGTTCTATAAGGGCCAAACAAATCCATATGTACTAGTTGCAATGGCTTTCTAGTTGACAATTGATCTTTAGCTTGAAAGGAACATGAGCTCATTTCCCCATTTGAATTAAATTGCAGAGAGGAGTTTGAGGCTTTGTTATCGTATCTAGGTCTCTTATAGCTCCTTCTTTCTTGATTCTAATGATATGATAAAATTTTAGATGCCCCATTCTTCTATGCCACAACCAACACTCATCTTTTTTTCCCAAAGGACATTCTTCAATGTATTCCTCCATAACATATACATTTTTTCTATTTGAATTCCTTTGGTCAATATATTTCATATTGTAGCTAACCTTATTTCACATTACTTATCCCTAAATATGACATCATATCATCTATCTCACATTTGAATCACACTTGACAAGTTATGTTTCAGCCCGTCTATGAACAATACATCCTATGCCTTGCCTCCACCATTATTCAAGCTTACTATACATTTTCCCTTTATTTTTATTGTTGCATCATTATCGAAGGTGAAATTTCCATATTTATTTTCACCTAGAGACAAGAAAATTCTCTTGTCTCTGGTCAATGCCTAGAGTAACCACTATGCACATACCACTGGTTGTTATCGTTCTAAGAAATATAAAGAACTAGACCACACTTACTGGTTATCTTCTCTTCCTTTTCATTTTCCATTGCATGGGTTCCTTTGTCCTATGATTGTCCTA
Organism: Pinus albicaulis; assembly: GCA_034641835.2. Lineage (NCBI taxonomy): Eukaryota > Viridiplantae > Streptophyta > Pinopsida > Pinales > Pinaceae > Pinus > Pinus albicaulis. The sequence goes on from CM076569.1 coordinate 772,313,545, forward strand.
AGACTGTGATCTAAAGTTTCTGAGTTGAAATTCATAAGACTTGTGTTGAAAGTTGTTGAAAAATGTATCAAGACTAAGACTAAGGCTAAAATCAAATTCAACCTTTATTGATACATATTTCAACAACTTTGGACATAAATATTATGAATTTCTACTTAGAAACTTTAGATCACAGTCTTAGGAAAATCATAGGACAAAGGAACCCATGCAATGGAAAATGAAAAGGAAGAGAAGGTAACCAGTAAGTGTGGTCTAGTTCTTTATATTTCTTAGAATGAGAAGAACTTGTGTTATGTGGATAGTGGTTACTCTAGGAATTGACCAGAGACAAGAGAAATTTCTTGTCTCTAGATGAAAATAAATATGGAAATGTCACCTTCGATAATGATGCAACAAGAAAATAAAGGGAAAATGTATAGTAGGCTTGAATAATGGTGGAGGCAAGGCATAGGATGTATTGTTCATTGATGGATTGAAACATAACTTGTCGAGTGTGATTCAAATGTGCGATAGAGGATATGATGTCATCTTTAGGGATTAGGAATGTGAAATAAGGTTAGCTACAATATGAAAGATATTGACCAAAGGAATTCAAATAGAAAAAATGTATATGTTTTGGAGGAATACATTGAAGAATGTCCTTTGGGTAAACAAGATGAGTGTTGGATGCGGCATGGAAGAATGGGGCATATAAAATTTTATCATATCATTAGAATCAATAAAAAGGGAGCTATAAAAGACCTAGATACGATAACAAAGCCTCAAAATCCTCTCTGCAAGTCAATTCAAATGGGGAAACGAGCTCGTGTTACTTTCAAGACTAAAGATCAACTATCAACTAGAAATCCATTACAAATAGTACATATCGATTGGTGTGGACCTTATAGAACAAAAGCACCTGGAGTTGAGTGTTAATTCATAGTGATTGATGATTAGTCCATATTAAAATGGGTATCCATTATGAGAAATAAATCATATTCATTTGATAAATTCAAGGTCTTTAAAGCGCTAACAGAGAACCAAATAAGCTGCAATATAAAGTGCATACAGTCAGACAAAGGAGGAGAGTTTACATTAGATAAATTTGAATATTTATCTGATGAACATCGAATAAAGAGGTAATATACCATTGTAGTTACACTGTAGTTGAATGGAGTTCCTGAAAGATAGAATAGGCTAGTACAATAAATGGCTAGAGCTATGATGTAGGAAAGGGACACACCATATATATATTGGGAAGAAGATATTCACACAATAGTCCACATACAAAACAAGGCACACCTCATACCTAACTGTGAAAAGAAACCCTATGAGTTATTTCATGGAAAACCAACATCAAATTTTATGTAGCAAGAAGAACACTTGATAGGTTCCATGAATGAGGAACTAGACTAGATAGAAAAAATGATATTTGGGAGCTGGCACAAAGACCAACAGACAAAAAAATCATAGGAAAAAAGTTGGTCTTAAAAAATAAACAGAATAAAATTAATAAATTAATAAAAGATTCCATGTACACAATTTTTTAATATTACTTTACTTTTGTAGTAGTCTTTTTAAGTGCAACTTTTTGGAGTTTATGGCATTTTTCTCATTGGAATACTACGAAATTTTTTATAACCAAATCTTGTTTTGTGTTGTTTGAATTGGTTTTCTGACTGCATATATGGATTCAACACCCTCAAAAATCCTGAGGCACTTCGATTGTGAAGAATTCATCAGTCAAACTTGTGATTTCAATGAATCCTTGCTGGATTCTAGACAAATTAGATTGGAAAATAAACAAGAAAACTTTTTAAAATTTCGCACTTAAATATTACTTGCTTTACTTTTATCTATGTTCCACAATATTTATTATCACGAGATTTATTAAAAAAATTTAATATATTATTTCTAACTTTTTATTTTATCTAAGTCCCTCAATATATGACACTTATATATATATATATATATATATATATATATTATATTTAAATTTAACGGTCTATATTTATATTTTATATTTAATGGTCTATACATATTTTTATATTTAATTATTCTTTATTGTTTTTTAACGACATTGTCTATTGAATCCACATTTTATATTTAGTGGTCTATACATATTTTTATATTTAACTATTCTTTATTGTTTTTGAACGACATTGTCTACTGTATCCACTATTTCATCTGAAATATTTTTTTTTCTCGGAATCAGGTAATTTGTGCTTTCTCGAGTACATTTTCTAACTATTTAACTATTTTATATTTAACAACTTTTTAACTTTTTAAATATTTAAATATATTTAACTATTTAACTATTTTATATTTATTTATATATTCTATATTTTTGATGGAGATGGTAATTTTCCCTTTTTGGAATACGTTTATTAACTATTTTTTATTTAACTATTTAAATTTAACGGTATATTTTATGTTTTGGTTGAAATCAAGTAATTTGTTCTTTTTGGAATACGTTTTTTAACTAATTTATATTTAATTATAACGATATTTTATTTTTAATTATAACTATATTTTATTTTTAACTATTTTACATTTTATATTATTTAACTATTTTCTATTTAATTATAACTGTATATATTTATATTTTATATTTAACTATTTTTTGGTGTTTTTTTGGGCATGGATGTTAATGTCAAATAGACCTGCATTTTTAATTTATATTTTTTCACTAATATCAAGATTTACATTGCATTAATATATTTTTCGATATTATAATTCATATGGGTAAGGTAAGTAAATAACATTAATAAAATATTTCATGAATACCCAAATTAATAATAAAATATTTCATGGATACCCAAATGAATATTAAAATATTTTATGGATACCCAAACCAAACAATTTAAAATTATTTAAAACATGTACCTGTTTTTAAAATGAAATTTACATATTATGACATGGAAATTATGTGAAAATTTCATGGGCAATTTTAGGCTGGAATTTCCTCTAATGATACTATCAAAAACAAAACATGGTTGGTATGCAAGGGCTATTCATAGGTAGAAGGATTAGACTTTGAGAAAATTTTGCTCTAGTGGAAAGGTTAGAAGCAATCATAATGTTTCTTGCTTTTTCCTATCACAAAGACTTCAAAGTATATCAGATGGATGTCAAGTCTACCTTTCTTAATGGAGATATTGAAGAAGAAGTATATAAAGAATGACTTGGGGGATTCCAACTATTTGATAATCCTAATGATGTTTTCAGATTAATTAAGGCACTCTATGGACTCAAACAAGCACCATGAGCATGATATTCTCATTTGGACACCTCTGTTCAAAAACAAGGCTTCAAGAAAGTTACTACTGAAAGAAACTTGTACATAAACTTTGATGATGAGGAACTTTTTATTGAATTTGTGTATGTTGATGACATAATATTTGGAAGTAACTAAAACTCCCTAGTTCAATGGTTTGCTAATGAAGTGAAGTCAAATTTTCAAATTCCAAAGATTGGAGAGCTTTATTTCTTCCTTGGCCTGCAAATCATACAAAACTTAGAGGGAATGTTCATCTCTCAAGAGAAATATTTAAAATAAATGCCGAAAAAGTTCATAATGGAGGATTGTTCCCCTGTTACCACTCCCATGGTTGTTGGTCGCAAGTTATGCAAGGATGATGAATCAACAAAAAATGATCAAAAGCTATGTAGATCTATGATAAGTATCCTATTATATCTAACAACTTCGAGACCAGAAATATTGTTAGCAGTTGGGTTAGTAGTGTTAGTGTCATAATATACATTCTGCCATCAGTGTCAATATCATTCCTTCATTTTTCATTTTAGGTGTTTCATTCCAAAATTTTTATATCATTCGATTAGGTCATGCTAAAAATTGTTTCACTGATGGTAGCCTCCTCAAATAAAACTTCACTCTCCCTCAAAGAAACACATTTGTTGACTCACTTCTATGTCTTCTTGAGCATATTAACACCTATGAAAATCTCATTTCACCATGTTTTGTCTCACTTAAAATTCAACCATGGAAATCAAGTTTCAAAGTCTCATTAGGTCATTAGGGTTTTGTCTTTCAAGGTCCAAAATGCATTATTCCATCTCAATAAAGTCAACAAATACAAGAGAGTGACTCAATGAAATTATATTTTCATCTATAGAAGACCATCATTATGTAAATATCATATTTTCTAACTTGTAATTTTGACTTCACATGATTTTCATAAAAAAATGTCATTTTGATATGAAATAAAAAATTTATTTTTATTTTTATTTTTTTATTTTCAAATGCAATTTTATGTTTTTTATATGTAATAATTTATTCCCTAGCTTCCAACTCAAGTATTCATACAAAACTGAAAGAAAGGAAAGCCAAACTCCATCAGCTGATCAACCTACAAAACAAAAAAAGTCATATGTCAAAGAGTATCAGTGTGAAAAGTTTGAAAAATGAAAACTGAACATAAGAAAAGTGGGGTTTTAAGTTATAAATTAAATCCTCTAGAGTATAAAAGCCCTCAACACTTCAAGACAAAGCCCATTTGTCTCATGCATCCTCAAAAAAACTTCACCAAGAGATAAATTTTGAATTTCAGAGTGTAACTATGCAAATTGGAGATGGTCGCTACGCGTTTAGTAGGTCACTGCATGTTTAGTAGAGACGCTGCGTGTTCAGGAGGTATGATGCATGTTTGGTCGTAGTTTTTCAGTGCAATTTTCAACTGGTGTTGCGCGTTTGGAGAGGTTGCAACGCGTTCAACAAGTCATTACACGTTCACTCAACAAGTGTCAGAAAACACTCTGCCAGCCTGCCACTCCACTAATTGATGCTCAATCTTTGCAAATTGGTTATTCAAAGCTTCATTCACTAGTAAGTAACCAAATACACACTCTCTTCGATGTATGGTTGTGCTTCAAGTTAATCCAAAGCCTAATCCTAAAGTAAAAAAAACCCTATGCTTATTAAAACCTAGTTCACACCCTAAAAATAATTCCTAACTGTTATAGATTTCCCCTCACATCCCTAAAAACATTCTCCCTTTTCCCTATCCCCATTCCCTAAACAATATCATCCCTAATAGCCCTAATTCCTAGGGTTTTCACTTACCTAGGCTCCCTTCACATTCCCATTTCCTTCATTTCCCAACACTTCCATTCACCTCATATTCCTCCATTTCATTCCATCATCCCTAGGGTTTTTGATACCAATCATGGTTGAAGAAGAACATAAGTTCTAGTGAGGAAGGAAGACAGGAGATAAAGCCATACAAGAAGGGAGGGAAAGTCATCAGACATGAACCAGTAAACACCAGAGATATTATGGAATCTCCCCTCACTGTGTCATTCTTTAAGCATGTAAGCTGTTTCGAATTTTGTGAAAAAGTGCAAATAACCAGTACCATCCTATGTTGAAAATATTTTTCATTTATAACCTTCATGAAATGTTGAAAATGCAGCAAGATGATGGAGCTTAGTGAAATGAAGTCGCCTTCACTAAGTGGGCCCGCAGGCAAATTCTGGCGCAAAGTCTATTTTTAGACTATGTCTATTTTTAGACATATGGAGCATGGTTCGGGAATTCCAGTATGAGATTCTTGGAGCATTGGTCATGTTGGTAAAAATAGATGGGACTCTATTTTTGTGACCTATAGGTCGAAGAGGTCGAAGTCTATTTTTAGACTGCCTCTCCTAAAAATAGGGAAGTCAAATATTATTTACCCCTAATAATATTTGGACTCTAAACAACAGTTTACTCTCTTGGAGCACTTCAGTTTGAGCTACAGAAGTGGCTCATGCATCTGACAGAGGAATCACGTGGTTCCCAAGGGTTTGATGGCATCATGCATGGTTGACTTCAGTTGGACTTCAGTGACAGAAGTTTGGAGGAGTTAATGAGACAGATAGTGGAGTTGTGTTCTGTTTATTTTAGTTGAACTGATTGAGATTAGTTTAACTAGCTAATCAATTAGTTGTGAGTGGAGTGAATTAAATATTATTTATTTAATTAATTAGTAACTCATTATTCAACTCAAGAACACATCAGTTCACTACAGTGCATGATCAGTTCAGTGGAGACCAGTGAAAGAGGTAGATGAAAGGGTGGAGTTAGCTATCAGTGGCGACATCAGTTGTGCATGAGATTTGCACCACACTTGGAGGAATTGCCCATGATGATTGCGCCGTCAAGCCAAGGAGATTCGAACCTTGGATCTCTATATAGACAGGCCTGGATTGCGCAATAGAGGCAAGGCAATTGGCGGTGAGTTTTGAACCAGTAACCTGTTCAAAACTGAGCTAGATTGTGTGTAACTTCATGAGAAAGTACCGAGTACTTGTGAGGAGTATTGTACTGAGTTTGTTACATGATTTCTCCATTATAATATACACAATAGCTGCGGGTTTTTCAGCTATAAGCTTTCCCCATACATACTGTGTTAATGTGTATGATGATTTGATGTGTTATCGCTTGATTTTATTTTCTGCATGTTTGATGATCTGAGTTGAGTGGAAGAGATTATGTGTTGCATATAAATTCGAATTGTATGTGATCAGGATAGTGTTGGTGAATAATTAATAATTATTCAGCAAATTTCTACATGAAAAACAGGTCACACTTGCCGGGATCAATTTCACTATGTCCACTGACATTATTGCAGCTGCTACAGGGATCCCAAATGTAGGGGAAAGATGGTTTAAACGAGGAAATATGAACCATTATTTTTATTAACCATATCTTAAACCAAGGTACAAGAGTTACAAAAAGATTATTTTTTCTTTCTCCAACCTCCTTGAAATATATGTATCCATGATGAAAATCATCATGAAATACTTCACCTGTTAGGGAAGGTTTTCTAGATTCTATTCCTATCATATCCGACTCCTCATGCACTTGAATAGGGTTAGAATGCTTCACGTACCCTATTATCTATTCCGGAGCATTGATAAGATGGAATTTATTGCCCAAAAGAGAGTTTATGATTATCAAATGTAGAGTCTCTTTCACCACTCCCTTATTAAAATGATAGTTATGCATCAACTTGATCAGTTAAAAATTCCATGGGACACCTTTATATCCAATGAGATTTTCATCACCACACCTATTCAGCATGGCCAAAATGTACCATCATCATCTCATCCTCCCTCATCTATCCCTCCATCTCAGCCTACTATTCATACATCATTACCATATCAGCTCCATTCACCTCATTCACCTCACATTGAGCCTTCTTCTTCACCCTTTTATAACCCTATGTCATCATCACATCATGATTCTGAGTCATCAAGCAGTGATGAAGACATTGAGGAAAAATGGGCTAGTCTGGCCGAGGTTGAGCCATTACCCAATACTTACCAGAGAGGCTATAGGCATGTGTTTGCTTCACTTGGAGTGAAAGGGGCCATGCCTTCTTCATCAGCATAGAAGGTAGATAAATGTAAGGAAAATGTGATAGAATCAGACATTCATGATGAGGAGGACAATCATGAAAAATAGCAAGAATTTCAGTTGATTGACCTAGGTGAGGAATATGAAGACAAAATCACCAATGTAGTAATTAAAGGTAAGGAGGTTGAGACTAGTGAGCTCCAATATAATCTTGAGAGGGCTAAGTATGTGATTCATTTTCTTGATCATGAAAACCAGCAGCTGAAAACCAAATAGGTCATCAATGAGGTAAAATGCATCAAAGCATAGAAAGAGGCTAAGAAGGCTAAAGCCTTGCTTGAGGAAACATTGGAAAAGTTTGGTGAACTAGATGGTGATGAGGATCAACCTCCAAGATAGAGACCTAGGACTAGAGGTCTGAAAAGAGCTCTAGCCTTAGAGAGACAAAGGGAAGCTGACGTAGTAGACCAACTTACACTAAATGAACAACTTGCCCTAGAAATCAATGAGGACATAGAATCATGGCTTGATAGAGTTAACCAGCACTTGGAGCAGCTCTTGGCTAAGGCTCAAAAGGACAATGAAATTCAAATAAAGATGGCAAAGCATTATGCCATGATGAACAAAATTGCAAGGGCCAAGCTCAAATGAGCCCATGCAAAAATTGAAGCCTTGACCAAGCAAGAAGAGAAAGAGAAGTTAGATATACTTGCCGAGGTGTCACTCCATGCGTCGAACACTTGATTAGCAAGTATCCCAAAAATTTTGACAAACTTAGAAATTTGTTCATTTCTGTGTTTTTGAGGTTATTTTATACACAGAAAATTTTCTAAGTGCATAGCGCCTTGGATGCTATGCTTTTTTTGGGGGCATCTAATGGAAAAATGGCCACCACCAGTAGATTTGTATTGATGAGGATATCAACCCTGTGAAGTTTCAGATTTTTTGGAGGAAAACTGGTCCATCAAAAAGTAAAAAAACCATCAAAATTTCATGTTTCTACCTCAAAATATGACTGGTCGCTGCGCGTTTACTAGTCTTGGGATAGGTGGTTTTTGACAAGGAAAATTGGAATAATTTTCAAAAATGGAGGTAGTTCTGGAATGTAGACTGAAAGGGCTTTCTAAAGATCCATCATGGAGCATATTTGGACACCAGGAAGGCACTCAAATTCAGCTTTGAACAAAGGTCATTTTTTCTGCCTGGACACTGTGCGTTTTACAAGGAAATTGTGTTTTTGCGGTCTTCAGAAATTTTCTGAGTTTCACTACAGTTTTGACTTTTACCTTGGGAAATGTTGAATTTACCTATGTAAATTATGAAGATGAATGTAATTATCACGTTATTACTATTTACTAGGGTAAATACATTAGGTAAATCAAGCATATGAGGTGTAATGAATCAGTTCACCTGAGATAGGAATGTGTCACTTTTCTTATACTATAATCTAGATATCAATTAAGATTTTTGTGTAATATCTACCTCACCTCCTAGATTTGACCCCTAAGGATGATTGGAGGTGGTTTTCATGTCTATTTAGCTTAGTTTTTCACATGATTCAAAGGTTGGACTAAGTTTCATTTTTCTACTTGATAAAGGGATCTTGTACTCAGTTTTGGCCAAGCTAATAAAGAGGAGTTATATCTATATTTATGGGATACCTGTGGCACTGAATGTCTTTCATTGTTTCTTATTCAATCACATATGTTTGAATGTATTGTTTCATCTTCACTTTCATGTCTATGTTTTGATATTTTATAAGTGTGAAATTCAGAATACATGCTTTGCACATGCTCTGTTTTGGATAAATGATCATATTTTGTTTCATATCCTCTGTCTGAGAGAAATACATCTTATGCTTCCCTCAACCTCCTTACATTTTCTAAACCATTCCATAACAATTATCTTCAAGTGATTGAAATTATACCTACCTTGCCCCATTCATCTTTGCAACCCTAAATCTATTTCCCTGACCTAGATTTTCCTTGACCTAATTCCATTATCTACTGATTTACCCAACCAAAACCAAATTGAAACAACCCCTTGCACTCATTATCTAGCCTAAAACCCTAATTGATTCATCCCTCCTGGCTGTGACCCTTTTGGAGAGATCCCTCTCTGGCTTGATAGGGCTAGCTATCAAGTCAAAAGCCTGGTTTGTGGTTACCTCTGTTGGTATTCCTTCCTCAGCCTTGGGAATCTGGTGGAGTGATAACATACTAGCACCATTGCCGGGGAACAAAGACAAACGTTTCCCTGGGTGTACAACAAATATCTATTGGAAACTGATCCTTTGGATGATAGGATCGAGTTTCGTAAGGATGATTTCATAAGTATAGTGCCTCACAACAGATCTGGCTTCTACAAGATACACCAGAGAAAATCGAGACACTGATCGAGTTGATCCCGTTTATGATCTGGAGCAATTATTTCGAAGACATCAATATCAAACTCCACATATTCTATCACGGCCAGCTCTGTTGGTAAGATCAGTATCTCTACCTACAAAATTTCTTTCTCTAGAAGATATACCCTATGCCATAAAGTTTGAATTATCTTTATTCAAGTCCAAATCTGAAAATTCTTTGTCAGATATAGTTTTTGATGCTTTGAGATTATCTAAAGTAAAATATTTTTCCGAAGAAATCAAGCCTGAATCCAACCTAGACATTAAGAAGTGGGTCAAATTTTATCATCCTGAAGAAGTTTTTGTTACAATGAACCTAAAACTCAATGAATTTCAATATATTCATTGACAACTTCGACTTCATCATACATACCTGCTACTTCAGCACCAATAGTTTCAGCTCCTTTACCCATTCAACTCATCCCTCCAGTTGTTAACCCAGTACACTATCCAGTCAAAATTATGGCTCGTTTTGCACCTTTAGTTATCCTTGGTAATCTTTCTAATTTGCCTCAAGGGTATGGTCAAAGGCTTCCCCTTTCTTATGGAAACTCTGAAATCACTGCCCATCAACACATGACCAAAATCACAACCTTTATAGATTTGGAGGAGTTATATGCAGATGATGCCAAGATGTGAATCATTTCACAAAGTTTTTCAGGTGAAGTCAGAGTTTGGTTTCGTGCCCTAGCAGAAAATTCAATTATGACTCCCGCTGAATTGAATGATGCTTTCTTTGCTAGCTGGGATGAAGAGAAAAACCCTTTGTAGATCCTTGCTGAATATGATTCCTTGAAACATAATCCCAATGAATCAGTGCCTGATTACAATGCCCGATATCTCAGAATTTATAATTCCATTCCTAGTGAAATGATACCACCTCCTGTTTTAGTTCTTCTGCGTAATCCTGATGCATTTGACCCAGATATGGCCTATTCATTGAGAGAAAGAAATCTCGCCACCCTTGAAGACATGATAAAAAATTTAGTGAGTGTTGAAGCAAATCTATTAATTAAAAAGGCCAAACTTAAAGGTGAACACAAAGTGACTATCAAAGAGGAACCCTTCACTTCATCTGATACCAAATTTGATGCCTTGTTGAAAACCAAGGAGAGAATGGTTGATAGGATGTCTATTTCAGATAGACAGACTGAGCCTCAAATCAGAAATCCAAACTTCCGAGGCCAGCAAAAACCTCAGTTTCGAATAAAGCAATGAGAACAAAGACCTCCCGAAACACATCGGCAACAACAAATTAGAGCACCACTTCAACAGAACTATGCCCAGAGTGATGAAGAGGAAGAACCAACGATAGAGGAGAATCTCCTTTTCATAGTCGATGGTCAATCCAATTTTCTCACCGAGGATGAAGAATATGTGGAGAATACAAGTTCACCTAATGACAAAAATTTCATAATGGCAAATGACCTTGAGCTAGAGGTAGAATTTGATGACTATCAGAGAGCATACCTAAATGCATTGAGTTCCCAGAAAATGTAGCATACCTTGAGAGGCCGGGATGTTCCAATAACTCCACTTACGAAGAAAATAGCTCAACAGAAAGAAGTATCACCGAAACAAATTTAGAATAAGGGTAAAGAAATTGTAACACTGAATTAGAACAGAAATAATCAGCCTACTACAGGTGCACCAGTCAAAGTAAGAGAAATTCAGAGAAAGGAAGCTAAAATGAGAGATCATGTCGAGAAAAGGGATGTTATCACGAAAGAGGTGGACAAGACTACACCTTTTAATTTTGAGTCTAAAATTTCTAAATTAAAAGTGTCTATTCCTCTTACCGAATTGGTCAAAATTGACAAGTTCAAAACCCATGTAGCTAAAACCTTAAAATTTGACCCTTTATCCAACATGGTTAATTTAGAGGATGATCAACCGGAGTTGATATTTGGTCTTTCCATTGATGGCCAATCCGAAGATAGTGAAGTCCCACCATTTTATTTGAGTCTTAAAGTTCATTAGTGCATTCTTCATAGTACTATGTTAGACTCCAGGGCTTCTCACAACCTCATGCCCAAAGCCATCATAGAGAAGCTTGGCCTTTATATTACCTTCCCATATCATGATCTATACTCTTTTTATTATGGTAGTGTCTGCTGTTTAGGTCTGATCAAAGATCTAGTGGTCTCCTTAGAACGAATCCCAGCCAAAAATTTCCTTATGGACGTGGTAGTTGCTAATATTCCACCACGTTTCGGTATGCTGTTGTCGAGATCTTGGGGGGCCAAATTAAGAGGTACACTGCAGTTAGGATTTTCCTATGCCACTATCCCTGTCTTTGGTCAAATGAGAAAGCTATACCGTAAGACCAAAATGAAGTACATGATCACTAATAAGTAAAGGCCTAATAATCATCCAATCAACGCTGTACATACAGATTTAGATTCCTTTATATTGTATAATGATTATGGGTTAAATGATATAGATTTTCAAATAGTAGAAATAGAGGACGTTCTCGAAGTTTCAGATTGTATTAGAATAGTGTTAGTGAAAGAGAGAAAATCTGCCTACTATAACTAAACATCCATCAGAGAAGGTAGATAAAATTTCAGAGCAGTATGAAGGATCAAACCGCCAAATAGTGTCAAATCAGAATAAGGAGTTTCAACACCTTGAAGAAGAAGAAGATGGTCTTTGGAGCATGGAATTTGATGGTTTCGTTGGAAAATATGGAGCTGGCATTGGTTTATGGATCTGCAGCCCATTTGAGCAGAAAAACAAGGTCCCAAATAATGTAAGGTTGTGTTCCTACAAACTAGCATTTGATTGTACAAATAATGAGGCTGAATATGAAGCGCTCATTACTGGTTTGAAAATTTTGAAGAAATTGGGAACTAGGAGAATTGCAGTGTTCAGTGATTCAGAGCTAGTGATAAAACAAATTAAAGGTGAGTACCAACCTAATCACCCTAGGATTATGCAATATAGGAATGTAGCACTTGACATTTTAAGAATGTTTCCTGAAAACACACTTAAGGTAGTGCCTAGATTGCAAAACTTGATCGATGATTCATTAGCTACTGCTACGAGTAATTTCAGATCTACAATGTTTTCTAATAAAAATTTTGAGATCCATATAAAGCATAGGCCCACCATTCCAGATAACTTGAAATTTTGGCAAGTTTTCTGGGACGATAAACAAGTGAACAACTTCCCGTAGAGTGAAGGAGAATTTGGAAATTGTTCTATGGACTAGGTATATGATAAAGATGACCATGTTATTGAAGCAGATCAGATTGATATTCTTCAACTCAAAGAAAATAACATTCTGAAAGGTCTCATACCTTTGGAAGAGTTATTTGATCAAGATGATGTGGTGCGAAAACCAACTTTGGTTCCCACAGAAAAATGAGTAGAAGATGTGAATATAGGAACAAACGATCAACCTAAGTTCATCATGCTCTCAAAGACCTTGCCATCAGAGGTAAAGCCTAAATATATTGATTTTTTTACTGAGTTTTGTGATGTATTTTCTTGGGATTATTCATACCTAAAGGTGTACAATTAAGATATCATTCAACACACAATCCCGATGAAGCCAAATCAGAAGCCCTTTAGACAAAAGCTTAGGAGAATTAGTCCAAAATGATTTCCATCCATTGAGAAGGAGGTAAATAAGCTTTATAAGGTAGGCACCATTATATCAGTTAGATTTCCAGATTGGATCTCCAATTTGGTTCCGGTGCGGAAGAAGACCGGTGAGATTCAACTTTGTTTATATTTCAGAAATCTGAATAAAGTGTCAGTGAAAGACAATTATCCATTGCCCAAGATGGATCACATACTTTAGCGAGTTGTAGGAGGCATCAGGATGTCATTGTTGGATGGCTACTCAGGCTACAATCAGATCCTGGTACATGAATATGATTAGGATAAGACAATGGGTACTACACCATGGGGTACCTTTAAATATGCCAAAATTCCATTTGGTTTGAAGAGGGCCGGGGCCACTTTCCAGCATGCCATGGAAATAGATTTTGGTAATGAAAAATATGTTTTCCTATTAGTTTATTTAGATGATATGACTATATATTCAAATTTAGATGAAGAGCACTTACATCATTTGAGAGTTGTGTTCCAGCGATATAGAAATTTTGGGATTTCCCTAAATCCTCAAAAGTGTCTGTTTTCTATGGAAGAGGGTAAGTTGTTGGGACACATCATCTCAAAAGATGGAATCCAAATAGATCCAGCTAGAGTTGAAGCAATACAGAAAATAGATTTCCCTAGAAACAAAAAGGAAATTCAAGCCTTCAATGGTAGGATGAATTTCCTATGGAGGTTCATTCCCAACCTAGCAGAACATCTCAGAGAATTAACCAATATGCTGAAGAAGGAAAATGATGTTAGATGGTAAGAAAATGCTCGCCAATCATTTAGCTCGATAAAATTTGCTTTAACCACTGCTCCTATATTGACAAGTCTTGACTATTCTTTAGATTTCATCATCTTTTCTTTTGCTTTTGAGCATACCTTGACAACAATGCTTATGTAGAAAAAATATGGGACAAAGCTGCCTATAGAATTTTTCATTCACACCATAAGAGATGCAGCGCTTTGATACAACATAACTGAGAAACAGGCCTTGGCCTTAGTCAAAGCACTCAAAGACTACCATGTTTACATTCTGAACTCTCATATTTTAGCCTATGTTCCAAATGTAGCAGTTAAAGAAGTACTTATGCAAACAGATCCAAAGGGAAGAAGAGGTAGGTGGATAGCAATACTTTTAGAGTATGACCTTGAGATCAAGCTGACCAAGCTGATCAAAGGGAAAGGCTTGGCCAAGCTCATGGGTGAGTCTAATTTACATGCACTTGACATCAATCTCATATCGGTACTGTCCGATGATGAAGAAAATGTAAGTTTAGTTCAGGTATCAGATCTCTTTTCATCATCTCCACTATATGCTGATATTATTTATGTTTTACAACATTTGAATCCTCCTATGGACATGAAAAAGAGTAAGGAAAGGTATTTAAATCTTAAGGCATTGAAATACTGCATACTTGATAGTGCACTCTATTGGAAGGATCCAGGAGGAGTATTTCTCAATTGTTTGGTGGAAGGTGAATCTAGAGAAGTCATGAAAGATATTCACAAGGGAGATTGTGGAGGTCATTTTTATTGGAAGAATACGACCTAAAAATTATTGCGAGTAGGTTACTATTGGCCTGCTTTGTTTGAAGTGTTAGTGTCGGTATCTTCATCCCTCCATCAGAGATCAAATTTCTCTTGTTGCATTGCTTTATTAGGTGTCTCATTCAGTCAGCTACATTCCCTTAAGAGCATGGATCATCTGACGGTAGTGGCTTGTCGCTCATGTCCCTCATGTCCTTTACCTGCTGGCCTATTTCTATTCAATAAAATCATTTGCAGTCATTTTTGGTCTCATAGTTTGCAAAGAGTCATTTTTAGGGTTTTAGTCTCATTAGGTCTACGGTTTCATTAATCAGGTCTTCAGAATGCCTAATAATGGTCAGCAGGCACATGAGGAAGTCTGAAATAAGGTTTCAATGCTAAAAGTTTCATCATCATATGCTTAATAATGATTTTTCTTCAAAACTCTGTTTTGAAGAAAAATAGTTTATTTCATCTTTATATAAATAAATGTAATGTGATTTTAAAGTTTTCTCAGTTGTAATAATACTTTCACTGGAAACCTTGGTCGCCTTTGTCAAAGCTCCAACCATCCATTCCCTGCAAGACAGACAAGAAAGTACATCATTCAGTCCAAAAAGCCAAAATGAAGCAAAACAAAGTTTTTTAAAAAGTGTCAAAATTTGAAACATTGCAAAGTGGGTTTTTTGAAAAGAAGAATCAAAATCCTTGGCATATAAGATATTTTCATGTTTCAAGACTTCATTTGTATGCCAAAAAGACAGTAGTGAGCAAAGGAGAAGTTGTGAGGAGCGAAACAAGCATTTGAAGGCAGAATGTGTTGAAATTTCCTTGCGCGACGCATTGGGTCGGCTCCCATTGTGTAAATTTTCTCCTGCGTGACGCATTGAAGCTACGCAATGCACTGGGTTTGTTGCGCGACGCGTTGGGCTGCAAACAAATTCATTGCCATTCCTTCCAAATCTTCAAATAGACTTAGTCCCTCTTTGTTCAAGTAAGTCATGCAACCTCTCCATTGCCCATGAACATGTGTTTGGTGATATTTATGAGGATTTAAATACAAAAAATCAAACCCTATTATCTTGTTTGAAGAATCCTCCTTTAGGGTTTTGAAATTGGTTTTGTGTTAATCATTCCCATTTCCCCCATCTTGTTATTCCCTCCTCACTGTCTATCTTGTCACAACATCCCATTTCCCTATTCCCTTATATCCCTAAATCATTCATTTCTTATCCCATTCCCATTACCCCACATCCCAATTATAAATTTCCCCAAACCCCAATGTTATCCCAAAAAATCAAGTGACTGTCCCTAAACTTTTCAATTCACAGATTTCAAGTGGAAAATTTCACTTAATAATAGTCCATCATTTCCACCACCCTATCCCTCCATAGTCCCTCCCATATTATCACATATTTGGCAACAAAACCAAAGACACCAAACTTCTCATTTTCATCCAAGACAACATAGACTTTGGAAATCATGGAGACCGATACATCTTATGACCAAGACAGTGATTCCAAAACTGAATTACATGCACCTAGAAGACCTCATAAGAGTGGCAGACATGTGAGGGAGGAGCCTACTTCATTGGCTGAGTTGCAGGCCTGTCCTCTTGCTATGGATTGTTTTCAACAGCAGTCTTGTTATCAATTTTGTGAAATGGTTGCTAGGGTCCATCATCATCAAGAGCTAGCCTGATTGTTTGTGTTGCATTTACATGATGGTCAAGTCACCCTTGCCAGTGTGACATTCACTTTAACACCTGAAACTATCTCTCAAGCAACCGGAATACCAAATGTTGGAGAACAATGGAACAAAAGGTAGCAGGTTGATAGGGTACACTATGAGCCATATATCAAGCCTAGTTTGTGAGACAACTCAGCAGAGTTTTTCCTTTCCAGTTCCTAAAGGATTCATATGCTCCTCTGATGAAACTTATTATCAAATATTTCAGTTGTGAGGGCCGGTTTTCACATCTCTATGCCTATCATATTAGGTTACTAATGCATTTTACCAGGGTGAGGATGATGAACCTCCCTTATTTCATGTGCCGGAATGTTGAGAAGATGAACACTCTCATGCAAAGGAAAGCTCCTGAGCAACAGTATAGAAATATCTATCACTTTACACTTATCAAAATTGTGGTTATGCATCAGCTCGGCTTGCAGGGTATTTCATGGGAGGATTTAATTTCTAATGATTTCTTCACAGCTTCTCAGGTACCTTCAAAGATTGTTCATGAGGTAGGTGAACCTTCATATCAGCATGAAGGTCATGAGACACAAACCACTAGTATGCCGGTTTTTGTCACTTATCAGAGAGGCACTAGAGGGTTATTTGCAGCAGCCAGGCGAGTATTATCTCCACCTAGGGTGGAAGGGGTCTCGTTTCCACCATCAACAGAACAGGTACAGGTACAGGACAAGGGTAAGAGGCCCATGTAGTATGAGGGGCCTTCAGGAGGCCAGGATACCGATTTCATACTCATTGATGAGGATTTGGGCTCACCAAGCTCAAAGTTGAGAGAGATTATTCAGGAGCAGAAGGCGGAAATAGATACTTTGTCCGTCAAGTTGCAAAGAGCCCAATGGATCATCAATTACCTTGAGCCCAATGGATCATCAATTACCTTGAGAAGTGAAACAAAAATTTGGAAGATCAGCAAACTATCATGGAGTTGCAAAATATACGTGAGAACCGGAAAGCTGCCTAAAGGAGCCAAACCAAGATGACATCCATTGAGCGAGAGATTGAGGATGATCGAGAAAATTGGCTTGAAAGGGTCAATATTCATTTGCAGAAGCTGTTGGAGAAGGCCAACAAGGAAAAGAACATGTTTAGGCACATGAAGAATCATTATTGGGCAAGAAATCATGTTTGCAAGGCACGAATCAAGATCTTGAAGGCTAAGTTAAAGAGGGCATTAAAGCGTCGGAAAAGGCAAGATAGACTTCAAATTTTGGCCGAAGCTTCCTTGGCCCAGCATAGCGCATGATGGAGGACACTCAGCCCAAATTTCAAGAAATTTGGGACACATTTTTCAAATTTTGTTTTTTTTGGCCTAAACACAGATTTTTCAGCCTGATGCGTTGCGCCACTTGGCACGTACTTATGATTGGGAGCTCCTCTTGGGGAAAAATTTGTATTTTTGGATTTTCATGAAACTTTATGCATGTCTACATATGGATAAGATATTTTGACAAGTTTTGAGCCTCCAGAAGGGTCAAGAACACCCTAAAAATGACCTTTCTGCCCCTTTTTGGATACACAGGAAGCAGTGTTGAGAAAACTCATTTTTGGAGGGGAAAATGGAAATGAAATTCATAAATTCCAATTGTGTTGGAAATTAGACAGGCAGAGCTTTCCAACGAGCTATCCTGCGATCAATTTGGACACTAGGAAGGTCTTCAAAATCGGCTCTAAACTGGCGTGACACATAGAGATTTCAGGCGCGGTGCATTGGGGATTTTGGCTTATTTTTCACTCAGTAACTCTGTTTTTCGCCTAGTTTTGGCCAGTTTGACTTTATTACTTCCACATGTAAAATTATTGATGTATTTTGATGTAATTTCATGGGTCTTGATGTAATTTTGGCAAATTTTCACTCATGGAAGTAGATTCATTCATCAAAAGGTGAATTGCAACTGAATGAATCAGTTTCCTATCTTATAGAGGCAAGCTGTTCCACTGCCTATTTTCTAGTTCTTAGTTTAGATATTGTTGAAACAGCTCCTAAAATAGTGAGCTCGACCCCTAGAGGCATGGGGATGAGTTATGCTTGTCTATATCTTGTAGTTTTTTAGTCATTTTCAGGGGTTGACACTTGGGATTGCTTTGAGCTTCATTGTACATTTCATCACTGTAGTTTGGCAAAGGAATAGACCAAGGTTTGCAGCACTCCTTGGGATCCATGTGGCTCCTTGTTTTGATGATGTGTTTCTCTCTATGATTGTAAGTTTACTGATGTTTCATGTGTATCATCTTCTTTCTTATTTCTTCTTAAGTTAAACAAACAAGTATAAAGGTGGAATTCATTAGATTTGCAGTGCTCTACCTTTAGTTTTGTTTAATTTTCTATGTTTTCAACTGCTTGAAGAGGATTCCTGAAAGCCTCTTTCCCTCTTCAACTCCTTACCGGTCTGAGCTACCCATTTCATTCAAAATTGAAGCATCAAAACAATTGCCTTCCTTGCCCCATTCAGACCTCTGCAAAAACTAGGCCTCATTCCCTAGACCTAAAATCTGCCTTTCCCTTTGATCCAAAAAACACGCTCAAAATCAAATCAAACTCTCTTACACATATACCTAGCCTAAAATCAGCCTTTATTCAAGTCATCTCAAGCCTCACTGATTATTTTTGCTGAGATTGACCAGGATAGAGCCCTCTCCCGATCTGGTAGGGCTAGCTACCAGGTTAAGCGTGGTTTGATGTTACCCTAGATTTTTCCTTCCTCAGCTTGAGGTAGATTTAGGCAATAAAATAGTGGCGACCATACTGGGGAAGTACAAAATGGTTTGCTTGTTAGTGTTATTTGTTTTATAAACTACAGACGGAGCCTGAAGTTATGCCAGGTAGCCTTCGAAATGCTCTTTCTTTGCATTAGCAAAAGTAGATAAACGCTGCTTCAGTCAATCTCTAGTCTATTTTTATAAACATAACATCTAACTTGTGAATTGCCCCAGTACATCAGACAATTCTGGACTTTTGGGTGATGAGTCTAGAATCCGATAGGATGAACAAGTTGGTTTTTTCCATTTGATTTTTGAGAATAATTCAACACATTGGCTTCCAGACGACATACCAGAGCAAATCCAGATCCCGATCCACCTCCTGTGTATGAAAATCCAAATCTTATTTCAAGAATCCTTCGTCGAGAAAGTCCTGTGATTCCTGCGTTCAAATCTCATTCTTGTACCGCTGTTTTTGAGTATCTTGAAGATCTTGAGTTTCATGAACAATTTGAGTTGTCGTTGTTTGAGACTAAGTCTGAAAGTGCTATTGATTCTACTATCCTAAATCTAGAGTTTGTCAAAGATATTGAAATTGAAAAAGCTAATAGATCCATTGATAGTTACATCTTGAATATTCAGAATTCCATTGTGGCAACAAAAATTCCCGAATTTATAGAGTCTGCATCTGCAACACTTGGGTCATCCGCATTTACATCTGGTTCACAAATTCCTATTGAGCCTCCTTTCATCCCTACCATTCCCGTACAACCTTCTATCCCTGATCAACAATCTGCAGTAGTATCACCTCCATCCACACCACATACACCTCATACATCAACTGCTCCGACTCCTCCTATATCCCCAAACCCGGTTGTAAATCCACCCAGAACAATGGCTTCCTGATTTGCACCCCTTGTATTGCCTCAGAACTTGGATGACATGCCCGCTGATTATCAAAGAAAAATTCCATTGTTTGATGGTACTCATCAAAGTGTTACGGCTCAACAACATGTGGATAGGATGGCAGATTTCTTTGACCTTCATGAGATTGATGCGGAAAATGTGACAATGAGATTGTTTGTACAAACCTTTGGAGGCGAAGTAAGGAAGTGGTTCAGAGCTTTGCTGGCTAGAAGTATTACTACATTGCCTAATCTTCAGAGACAATTCTTGGATCAATGGGAAGTGAAGAAAGATCCGCTTCAGATCCTTTCCGAATATGACAATATCAAGCGGAATGTTGGTGAGTCAGTTCAAGATTATTGTATTAGATTCAATTCTGTTTACAATGCAATTCTTGCTGATATAAAGCCACCTAGGGGGTCGGATTTGATTAAGTTTCCGGATGGCTTCGATCCTGAAATGGCTTATCAATTAAGAGAAAGAGATCTGGGCACTTTAGAAGATATGCAGAAAATTGTAGTTAGCGTTGAAGCCAATTTTCTTTCCAGGAGAGCTAGAACGAAAGCTGAAAAGAAAGTAGCAATAAAGGAAGAGGTTTCCACTTCAGATCAAGTGCTTCGTAAGATGGAAAAGATATTTGAAAGAGTAACACTTGATAAGCCTGAACCGCAGATCAGAAATCCTAACTTTCGTGGCTAGCAACAACCACAATTTAGAATCAAGCAAAGAGAGCAGCGAGTACAAGAACTAGCAGTAAAACAACAAGTGAAGACACCTTTACAGCAGAATTTTCTACATGGCCCGAAATCAGATGATGAAGAGAGTTTAATAGGAGAAGAGAATCATTTCTTTACACCTGATGATATGCCCATTTTTATCACTGAAGATGAGGAGTATTCAGAAAACTCAGCTGTACAAAAGGACGAGAATTTCATCTTGGAAAATGAGACAGCTCTTGAAGAAGAGTCTGATGAATATCAGAGGGGGTACATGAATGCCTTGACCACCCAGCAATGAAAATATTCACTCAGAAATAGAGATGTGCCCATTAATCCAATTCAAAAAAGAAAGGAAGCTACAGCACCAAAGAATGATTCACTTGTTGTGCAGAAAAAGGGAAAAGAGACAGTTGATCCCACTACTAGAAAATCACCATCAGTAAATGAAAGATCCAATCAGCCAAATATATCAAGGGAGAAAATTGAAAAGAAGGATGTTCCAGCTAAAGAGGTAGAGAAAACTTCAGTTTTTAACTTAGAAAATGAAATTTCTAAGTTAAAATTATCCATTCCTTTGATTGAATTGATGAAAAATAACAACTATAAGGGTCAGGTGTCTAAGATTTTGAATTTAGATCCATTATCTGATATGGTAAATGTGGAAGATGATCAACCCGAGTTGATTTTTGGTCCAGCATTGGATGGTGAGTCTCCAAATAGTGATGTACCTCATTTTTATATTAGCCTCAGATTGCATGACTATGTGTTACACAATGCTATGTTTGATTCCAGAGCCTCTCATAATCTCATGCCTAGGGCAATCATGGAGAAATTGGGATTGGATATCACTAGAAAGTATCATGACTTTTATTCTTTCGATTCTAGTAGAGTAAGATGTATTGGGCTTATCAAAGATTTGGTGGTCAGTTTGGATCAGATTCTGACTAAAAATGTTTTGATGGATGTGGTTGGGGCGGATATTCCTCCTAGATTTGGAATGCTTCTTTCCAGATCTTGGGGAGCGAAACTTAAAGGGACATTGCAACTTGATTTCTCCTATGCTACGATTCCCGTGTTTGGTCAGATGAGAAAATTATACTGGGAGCAAAAGATGAATTACATGATTACTAGCAAGGAGAAACCGGTAAATCATCCGATCAATTATGTACATACTGAGTTATAATCTTTTGTTTTGTACTCAGATAGCTTTAATGATGTAAATAGTCAATTATTTGAAGTGGAAGACATTCCGGAAATCACTGAAAATTTCAGAGAGGTCTTAAAGAAAGAGAGACAAAGACTTGATAGTATTGATGAACAATCAACCTCCCGACAGCAGCAAAATGTTGATGGACAACAAAGCGAAGCAAAAAAGCAAACATAATTTCAGCATTTGGAAGAAGACGAAGATGGTTTGTGGACCATGGATTTTGATGGTGCCGTAGGAAGGGACGGTGCTGGAATTGGAATTTGGGTACGCAACCCTTTTTCCTCCCCAAACAAAGTGCCAAGTAATGTGAGGGTCTGTTCTTATAAATTGGATTTTGATTGTTCAAATAATGAGGCTGAATACGAAGCTTTAATTGCTGGTCTGAAAATTCTTAGAAAGTTAAATGCTAAGAGGATTGCAGTGTATGGCGACTCCGAGTTGGTTATCAAGCAAGTGAAAGGTGAATATCAAGCTAAGCATCCTCGAATGCAGGCATACCGCAATGCGGTACTAGATATCTTGAGATTGTTTTCAGATTATACTTTGACATGTGTCCCTCGTATTCAGAATGGTATTGCAAATGCACTTGCAACAACAGCAAGTAATTTGAAAATTCCGATGAATTCAAGCAACAAATTTGAAATCCATGTGAAGCATCGTCCGACTGTTCCTGACAACCAAAGGTATTGGCAAGTGTTTCAAGATGACAAAGAAATTGATGAGTTTTTGCAAAATGAAGGTAAATTCAAAGACACTTCTATTGATGTGGAGCATGATGATGGCGAGACTGATGTACAAATCAATCAGATGGAATTTTGCAGCTGAAGGATAATGTCATTCCTAAAGGTCTAATACCTTTAGAGGAGCTTTTTGACCAAGATGATATAGCTAGGAAACCAAGCTTGCTGCCCACTGAGAAAGGAGTTTAGGATGTGAACATTGGATCAGCAGAAAATCCAAAAATGGTGAAATTGTCCAAAGCATTGCCTCCACAGGTAAAAGCAAAGTATATCAGTTTATTATCTTATTTTGCTGATGTATTCGCTTGGGACTATTCAGATTTGAAGACATATGACACAAACATAATTCAGCATACCATTCCGATGAAGCCAAATCACACTACTACATTTGGCGGAAATTCCGACACTTGGTTCCGACGCTTTTGACCAAATGTCGGAAATTTCCCCAAATTTTTTCCATCCCGCCCGAAACCGTCGCTATACCGACGTTTATAGAAAAGTGTCACAATATCGACACTTAGAAAATTGTCGCAATTGAGGCGTTTGGAGGAAGACGTCGCAATTGCGACACTATGGCCCAAAGCGTCGCTACTGCAACGACTGCCTCCAAACGTCGCAAGTGTGACACAATGTCCAAGTGTCGCAATTGTGACGTTTGGAGGCACCCATCGCAATAGCGACGCTTTTTCCGCCGTCGGTGTAACGACACTTATATGCGCGCTACATAAAAATACGAAACTTATATGCGCGCTACATAAAAATGATTTTATTGTTTCGTATCCATCGCAATAGCTACATTAACGTCTGATATCACTTGTGTATTCACCCTCCGCTCTTGCAGAACAACATTCGCCCTTAGCTCTTGCAGAATAACATTTTCCCTCAGCATTCGCCCTCAGCGTTCGCCCTCAGCTCTTGCAGAACAACATTCACCCTCATCTCTTGCAAAATCGTAAGTTCTTACTATAGGCCCTTCCTCCTATAGTAGGGTTGACTCTATTTGGGTTTTTATGGTCAATTCCATTGGATTGTGTTAGGTTGTAGGGTTCTCTCTAGATGTCAAGAATCAAGATTCAATACCCTCTATTATCTTCATCACCCAATACAAGATTTAAATTTTTCCCAAAGAAACACTTATTAATTTGGCAGCCATTGTTTCTCCCTGCTTTAAAAACCCTACATTTAAATGAAAACAAGCATTTCATTTCAACTACAAAAATCTATTAGTGTTCAAATGTACATGTGTGCTACATTAACGTCTGATATCACGTTCGCATTCGCCCTCCGCTCTTGCAGAACAACATTCGCCCTCAGCATTCTCCCTCAGCTCTTGCAGAATAGCATTTGCCCTGAGATCTTGCAGAACAGCATTCACCCTCAGCATTCGCCCTGAGCTCTTGCAGAACAGCATTCGCCCTACATTCACCCTCAACTCTTGCAGAACAACATTCGCCCTGCATTCGCCCTTAGCTCTTGTAGAATAGCATTGGCCCTTAGCTCTTGCAGAATAGCATTCGCCCTCAGCTCTTGCAAAATGGTAAGTTCTTACTGTAGGCCCTTCCTCCTATAGTAGGGTTGACTCTATTTGGGTTTTTTTGGTCAATTCCATTGGATTGTGTTAGGCTGTAGGGTTCTCTCTAGATGTCAAGAATCAAGATTCAATACCCTCTATTATCTTCATCACCCAATACAAGATTTAAATTTTTCCCAAAGAAACGCTTATTAATTTGGCAGCCATTATTTCTCCCTGCTTTAAAACCCTACATTTAAATGAAAACAAGCATTGCATTTCAACTACAAAAATCTATTAGTGTTCAAATGTACATGTGTGCATCACTTGGGTAGGGTATTCCTTTTCCACTTTCACATTATCCAAGAATGTGTGCAGTATAGTTCATATTTTTTGTGATTTAGATTATCTTGAAAAAGGAAAGGTAAATTATTTCCCATGGAAAAAGAAGGTTTTCCCTTTTTACTACTGGAAATGGTACAACAAAGTTCCATTTCTACCCGAAACTCCTATGAAACAGGGACCAAATAAAGGCCATGTCCTCAATGGACATCATTTGGCTTTGAAAATGGCCATTGCACTGTGTTGTTTCTTATATTACATCATGATAGTTTCTTAGGTCATTTCTTGTTTCTTGAGATGAAAAACAACCAAAGAAATTGTGAAGATCCTTTCAAGAAATAAATGACCATTTCTCAATCATATCTCAACTATTTTTATTTTTATTCAGTGGTTGCTTACTTTGAGAGAAATTTGACACTTTTATAAGGAATATAACATAAAAACACAAAATGGGAAGGAATTGATGAGGTAGATGACCTTTAGTTGTTGTTAATTAAGAATTGATAATACACGATGCATGTTCTGTACTACAAACTAGATTCCTTCCTGGAGTTAGGAGACAGATTATTGAGTCAAAGTTGTAGTTTTTAACTTCTTGTATTGGTTCATCAATCTTGAAATTCAGACATTGCATGTCTTCATTGCTTCATGTTTGAATAATTTGCATCATATCGTACAATAGGACATTAGGAATTATGATTATTATTACTTTATGGATCGGTTAAGTTACTTTTAAGTTTGCATGGTTTAGTGTGAAATTATTCTAGTGTGCTCCTAGGCCCAGGTGAATGAATGCCAAGGACTAAGAACCCTAGTTTTTAAATGGTATTGTTTCTTATACCCAAAAACCCCTCAACATCACTTCTTATTAGTTCTTAACAATAGTGTTGTAAACAATTTGAGAATTGATATAGCAAAATCTTGCACTTCTCAAGATAAAGTCCTAAAGCTAAAGTGTGATACCATGTGTAATTCAATAGCCCCATTGTCACCTCACCAACCTCTTTTCACTTCGGGCTAGCTCTCCTCCAACTCAAGGGGGTTTCTCCCTAGTAGATGTTAGGGATCTAATGGCCCAACCAAACCAAGTCAAGAGCCCCCTAACTCTCTATGTTTACTACTATCAATCAAAATATTGAACAATAGGGTCGGACATGCATCCTGAAGATAAAATTGCCAGGGTATTTTTGGGTAATTTCAAAGGGAAAGTCCCCAAACACATATAATCAAGGAATTATAACGCGATTTCAAACATTAAATATCAACAAAATCGTTTAAAGGATATTGAAAGGAAAAAGGTGATGGAATATAGAAAGTGCCTTACTTAAATTCTCTAAGGATTTTTCAATAGTTGCTCCAAAAGCTTCACTTCAAGGTCCTTCAAGATCGTCTCCAACAATGCTATACCATCAGCTTCAACAATGTTGCTCCAAAAATATCCTCAAGGTCTTCACAACAAGTTTAATAGAAGTTTCTCCAACAATATATTCAATAAGGTCTTCATTGTCAACTCGTCTCTTGTTTGGGTGCCTTAATGTGCAATGACATGTTTCCAGGACTGAATTCAATGCAAGGCATATTTGAAATTCTAACTCTGTCGTCCGGTGTCTTATTAGAAATTATTTCAGTTTTCATTTTGTGTTTTCAAGTTAGATATTGTTTTCAAGTTTTTACATTTATAATTTTATTGCTATGTGGCAGACTGATCAGAGCAGTGCAGGAACAACCCCGAGACGGGATGATCGCGGAAAGAGGCCAGCGGAAGAACATGTAAAGTGCCAACATTGCTCTATCTTCAGGTATTTTAGTTATTTACATAATTGAAATAATATTAACTTTGTTCAAATATGCAGACACCTAGCCATGGTACGCCTGATGATTCCCTCTTTGAGGAAGAGCTTTCTTCATCCCTATCTCCAGTGTTCTTGTTGCGAAAAAAGGCACGAGATGCAAGGTCAGAATTTAATACTTTGATAGATGTGCCTCAAACACCTGAAACAGAAGAGAGGATAAAACATCTTATAAGCTAGCTAGAAATATGTCAGGTAATAATAAAAAGTCAAAAGGATATTTTTTTTGTTCTGCATGAGATGAATTGTGATAGTTTGATTTTTAATTTTTACATTGACTAAACTAACAAAAAGTTATTTTGTATGTAGCGTTTTCTGGCACTTGCTGAACCCGGTGTTGGTGGTCGTGGGACACAAGGGCAAGAGATTGCCCAACAACCCCCTCATACACCTTCTACTCCTTTAGGTGCCAGCCAAGAAACACACCCTGCCCAAGCAGACACCCAGCCAACCGCTAAACGTGTTGGCAATGATGAGGCTGAT
Source organism: Pinus albicaulis (assembly GCA_034641835.2). NCBI lineage: Eukaryota > Viridiplantae > Streptophyta > Pinopsida > Pinales > Pinaceae > Pinus > Pinus albicaulis. Next base: position 772,340,642 of record CM076569.1, read on the forward strand.
ATGGCGAACTACATTATTGCGTTTCCTGGAGCTACACGTGTCAGATCCACAGGGACCATTAATGGCACGTTGTTGGTGAACGATGAAGGTGTCCCTATAAAGCATGTACAACTCCCAGGTAAATTTTAATATTTTAACTATTTCATGTACTTTATCTAAAACATATTTATCATGATTTTTATTTTTAAATTAATGATAATATCCTCTCTTTTTTTTTTTTTCTGTGTAGGAAACAATGAGTTCTACAGGTTTCTGGAGAGCCATGCATTGGTAATTTTTGGCTCAACCATACGCACAGGGTGGAATTCCCAGAATTCCAACCTGAAAAAAGAACTTTTAGATTATCTAGAAGCCCTTTTTGGGGTCGGCACATTTGACAGAAAAGCGGTGGCTCAGGTAGCCGGCAAATATTTGAAATATACTAGGGACACCTATAGGACGCAATTGCAATTTAACCCTAGATATGAGCGTCCTCTCGCAGTTTCAAAGAGTGAGTGGAGAGCACTCATCCATGACGGAAAAGAGAAAAGGGCAAAGAAAGAAGGAAAAATGCCAACTAGACCCGCAAGGTAAATTACAACTTTAATTCAATAGCTTTAATTTTCTCTATGTCTAAAATAAAAGTGTGCTACGTCATATATGACTTCAATCTTTTGATGCTAGGTTTCCTAACACCTCAAAGGCAACCAAAGCTAGGATTGAAAAAAAGGGCCATCACAAGCTAGGCCAGGGCGGCTACTTGAAATTAGCTGCAAGAATTGTAATTAAGTGGCTAAACATCTTATAATTAATTGTATCACCTTCCAACGTTTTTGTAATCCTATAAAATATGATTAAAAATACACAATCATATGTAATGTAGGGTGATGACTTCGAAACAGAAACTACAGAGGAAGATAAAAATATCGCTTTCCATTTCGACTATCGAGCTGTAGTTGAACGTCGCAGAAGCTTGGGGCAGGTCCCAAGATCCAGAATGCCTGATAAGGTAAAACATTAACATTTCAATATGTTTGTTTTCGTCCATAAATTTAATGTCTAACAACTTTGTTTAAATCAGGGGAGCAGCACTACCGACGAGGCAAATAACCTAGTTTTAGAGCCAGATGTAGATGATCCTCACGTGCAACCTGATCATTGTAGTGGGGACCAGGCCGACAATGCTACTATCAGTGAGGGCTGTGACGGTAATTAATTTCCACTTATAATTTTTTCTAATTATACCTTGATGTTTGTCCTTATAACGTTTTTTGTTTAAATGACAGAGAATGTTTCCCTTGAGGATCTTACCACCAGAGAGGAAGACAAGGCAACAGTCCCAATGATGACAACTGGTGCACCAGGTAAATAATCTCATTGCAATTTTTTTTATTAATATTACCGAACTAGTTCAATGATATTTAAAAACTGACAATTAAAATTTAATATTATCTGTTTTTGTAGGCGATGCCCCGTCACTGTATGAGACCAGACATCGTGACTACGCAACTAGGTCAGCGGTGACAACTGGTGCACCAGGTAAATAATCTCATTGCATTTTTTTTTATTAATATTACTGAACTAGTTCAATGATATTTAAAAACTGACAGCTAAAATTTAATATTATCTTTTTTTGTAGGGGATGCCCCATCACTGGATGATACCAGACATCGTGACTACGTAACTAGGTTAGCGGCGACAACTGGTGCACCAGGTAAATAATATCATTGCAATTTTTTTAATTAATATTACCAAACTAGTTCAATGATATTTAAAAACTGAAAATTAAAATTTAATATTATTTGTTTTTGTAGGTGATGCCTCGTCACTGGATGAGACCAGACATCGTGACTACGCAACTAGGTCAGCGGCGACAACTGGTGCACCAGGTAAATAATCTCATTGCAATTTTTTTTATTAATATTACCGAACTAGTTCAATGATATTTAAAAACTGACAATTAAAATTTAATATTATCTGTTTTTTTAGGCGATGCCCCGTCACTGGATGAGCCCATACATCGTGAATACGCAACTAGGTTAGCAGTGTGGGTCGAAAGGCACGAAACAGGAGCAGAGCACGATGATATTGATGATGTAATTAGGAGCTTTAGAAATAGGAAGAATAAAAAGAAAATTTGATAATGTAAAATATTGTATTATTATAAGACAAATGTTACCATACTTGGAACGTTTTTTGCGTTATATAAAAAACTCATTTATCATACTATTTTTATGTCAAGCATTAATTGCAATGTTTCCTTGCGTACTTTTTGTTGAATTGTTTTTTTATTAGTTATTGAATATTTTTTTATGCTCATGAAAGTAAAAAATGAAATATAGATTGGGTATTGGGGAATTGAGAGTGATGTGAGGGGGGGGGGGGGAGAGGCCATAAGAGCTTCCACCTTCACGTGGTTGGCCCTGTTTAGTAGAGAATAATTTATTGGAGTGATTTAATCTTGGAGCAAACCTCCCTTGATCCAGCGTAGCAACAAAAAAGTCACTGTTGACTTAGTTGCTACTCTTTCAGATCGTGGGAGGCTTGTTCCAAGTTCATGCGACTCCAATAAATTGTTCTTGAAATGAAGAGGAGCTTATTCAGATATGTTTTGACATTTTCAACATATGTTCTAACATTATCATAAGAATGCATCTTAGAGTAAAAATACTACATCAATTACTTGTATTTATTGTATAGATAATGATGGATTTTGATTGACTTGGCAGTGCAGGTACAAATCCTCTTGCATCATGAGCAATACAACTTATCAACCAGGGTCATGTCCAGGATATTTTTGCTTGTGCGCTTGACCAGGTTCGTAATGTCACATTTTGTAAGTTCCTTTACAGTTCATAATTCAATATTATGCTTGTTCATGATTATTATCTAGGTTTTTTGTATGTGTTTTTTCATCTATTTGATTGTAAGCAACTCTGCATGTTTCCTGTTGTTCACTATGATTTCTCCCATTACCACTCCCAGGATGAATCCGACTTTATCGTTACATAGGTTACTTTATTGTTACTATGATTTCTCCATTTACGATTTCATAGGTTACATCATGTAAAGTTGTCAATCTCAGGTTGGTGATGAGCTTTATTTCTCCAGATTTGGGGCTTTTCTGATATTTTCTCCCTCATGTCATTCCCGCATCACCTCGTTGTTTGAGCATGCCAATTTTCTACCACTTGTACCAATTGGCACATGTCAATCTCTGAGTGGTGCCACATTTCACCTATTTTCAGTGAGAGTTTAAGGTTTCTCTAACATAGCTTCAGAAATCCGATTCAGTGCCTGCTTGAATATTGTCACATAATACTCATGGTTTGGATTGATGAGCATGTTCTAAATGGTTGGTTGATTCATAAGAACCACCCATATAGTCATCTTGAGATATTTCAGAAGTTTTCTCGGGTTTCCTTTTTCACCGTTTCTAGTGGGTGGGATGGTGTGGGGTGATCCATCAATATTGGTGCTCTTGTAGTATGGAATTTGTTTTTGGGGATATAAAGGAGCATTTGATGTAGATATCCCATCATTCGTAGATGGGCACGAGAGGTCAAGAATTTAAATTAAAAATATGCAACCTCTAGCATGGCAACCTGAAGGCCGCGAGAGACACTGGTTAAAGATTGTTTTGTGCTGGCCTTAATATAGTCGTGATTTCTTTCTATTATCTTAATGCAAATATATAGTCCGGTCTCATTAAAATGAGGATTATGGTTGTATTTCTCTTTGGTTGTTTCTCTCTTAATGCTCTAGAAGTTGCCAAAAGTTGCGATAGTTGTTTAGTTTGCCTATTACAACTTAAAAGTGGTTTTTAGCAATGGGAGTCATGTTTTTTAAGGTTCATACTAATATGAAGATCTTGTAATTCTATATTCAGGATAAGAGAAGATGGCCTCTGCTTTGGGCAATATGACAACAATTGCCACATCTACCTCATTGGGTAACAATGGAAAGGGGAAGAAGTTGGGTGCAATGTTTGATAATTATGGTAGACAATTGTCTTCTCTTTCATTTTTTTCACCCATTTCCTTTAATCGCTCAAGCAGAAGAGGGACTCTGAGATTACGCGATAGAGAGAAGGTAGTTAATACAAGAGCTATGGAAAAGGAGTTGTACTTCAACAAGGATGGCTCAGTGACAAAAAAATTGCAGGTCAGAGAAAAGATTATGTTTAAAGGAAGGTCACCTGCACGTGAAACTTCACTGCGGTGGATCTTTCCTTGTTCACTTATATTCAATTTTAATGTGTTATTTTAATTTTTCATGGAGGGTTGTTTTGGCATATGGTCTGGCATTCAATTGCACACTTATCGAAAGCATTGTCAATTTGTCTTGCAGGCGGTGTGAACAAACTTGCTGATCTTGTTGGAGTCATCCTTGGGGCGAAGGGAAATTTTTTGACTTGGAGAGCAAGCATGGTTCTCCGAAAATAGTTAATGATGGTGTGACAGTAGCTAAGGAGGTAATTTGTAGATGTGTGCTCTGGTTTTCTTTTTAACGTTGTATTAGTCCCCCCTCTTAAATGTCTTAGATTTGGTAGGCATAATTTGAAAACTAAAAGGTGAAAGGAAATATATTTGTTACCCAGTGGTCTACTTGGCCTATGGACTAGCCGCATTAGAGTAATGCATACAGCTTTTCAAAACAATAAAAGGAATGGGTTATGGTTGAGTCAAATTTTATTGTTATTGACAGTGTAATGAAATGTATCTCAATGCTATGGTTTTGGCCTTTTTATTGGTTGAATTAGAGGACCCAATTGAAAATATTGGGGCCAAGTTGGTAAGGCAAGCTGCGGCAAAGACAAATGATTTAGCTGGGGATGGAACCACAACATCTGTTGTTCTTGCACATGTTGGAATATTGGAAAATTCCAAAACAATGAATGGAGAATAAATCTCCCTTCTTTTAACACAGAGAAAATAAAAATTTCTTTGACAGGAGACAGAGTTTCAATACTTTGAAAACAAAATTCTATTCCCTTTAATAACTCAAAAAAAAATATTACACTTCTTCCTCACTGAGAGGGATTACAAAATTATGAATGCTACAAAACGCAGTGCATAAAACCAACTCACTGTCTGTTCAAAACAAACATACTCTGTCTCTAAAACACTCTGCTGTGTTTTTCACTTTCGCACTGCTGTGCATACACACTTAAAAAGTTACACTCAGTCTTTCACTTTTTACACACTACTGTGTAATAAAAAATTTACGTACTGTCTATAAAAAAAAACTACCAAGCTTTTTTGTCCTTTTTATTTTTATATGCCGTAACATATAAAACATATTATAATAAACCCTCTTTTAAAAAAAATAAAATTAAAACTAAATTCTATGGCCCACCTTTCATTTCACATATGATATATATAACATATGTTTAAAACATATGTATATATTAAAGCATACATAAAATTAAATTATCAAAAAATTAAAGAACCCTTTCCGTCGGACTTCAAAAGTCTGAATAGATTGAATTTCAAACCAAATTCGCGTTCCAAAATGGGATGCTGATGTCTGCCTAATTTTTAACGCGAATTCTCAATCCAATGTGCCTTATAAAAAATTCGGGTCCGGTTTTCAAGTTTTTAGATTCCGTTCAATTTCATGCGATCCAATATTAATGCTCCACGTGTCCTCCTTTTGAATTTACAAAACTGGGGGGTAAATTTCTGTTTGTTTAATTTCTGATTGGTGAATTGCGTTAATGCTAGTTGTTGTGTTTAAATACAATCTTGTACAGAAATATGGCTGCGACCGTCTACAAAAAAAACTTGCAGGAATTTTAAATGCTGAATTAAATTTCTGGATTATGTGGAAGTTCAAAGAGTGACATAATCCCTTCCCCGCAACTAATTTATAAGGTAGTGGAAATTATGGTGAGAGGAAAATGTTGGGATTTACAATCAACCATATTCACTTTGAAAACAATGGGGAATTAAGAGACCATTATACCTAACAAGTCCTTATAAATATTGAAGCCGAGGCACAAATACATGACAACAACCTTTATACGAGAATTATTTTATTTGAGTAAGGGAATAGTAGTTGTAACTTAAGGTTGCAACAATGGTTCCATAAAACAATTACTTGTATCTGACTGCAGTAACTATGGATTAAATTTGCAACAACTGTGGCTTGAGGTTGCAGAAGTTGTGACTTGGGGATGCAACATTTGCGACTTAGAATAAAACACATTATATATATATATATATATATATATATATATAAAGAGATTATTATACCTGAAAAATACTTGTCAATATTGAAGTTGAGGCATCGATACACGGTAACAATATTTATACGGGAATTATTTTATTTGAATAAGGGAACAATAGCTGTAACTAGAGGTTGTAACAACGGTTCCATAGAACAGTTGCTTGTATCTATTTGCAGTAACTATGCGTTAAAGTTGCGCCAACTATGGCTTGAGGTTGTAGGAGTTGTGGCTTGGGGATACGATATCCGCGACTTAGAGTAAAAAATATTATATATGAAAGAAAGTATATATATTAAGAGATCATTATACGTCGCAAGTCCTTGTAAATATTGAAGTTTACGCATAGAGACACTACAACAACCTTTATACGAGAATTATTTTATTTGAGTAATGGAACAACAACAGTAACTTAAGGTTGCAACAATGGTTACATAAAACTATTGCTTGTATCTAGTTGTAGTAATTGGGTGTTAAAGTTACAGTAGCTATGCCTATGACTTAGAATAAAACAAATTATATATATATATATATATATATATAGAGAGAGAGAGAGAGAGAGAGAGAGAGAGAGAGAGAGAGAGAGAGATTAGAAAATATATTACAACAATATTTATTTAACTAGTATGTTAAAAAAATAAAATTTACCCGGTCGCAGGTGTCGGGGCATCTGGAAAGGTATGGATACCAATCCATTTAGAATATACATGGAATCAACACCCAAATCCGTGATTAGTTTTGAATATGGAAGATGAAAAACAAGAGATACATGCCTAAACAAATTAAGAAACACTACTATTTTGATCACTCACACATTTACATATGCTATTGTCTACGCACCTTCTATTGGTGGACGATGTTATCCTATTTCTTGCAGGATATAGTAGATAGGAATAGTATGTGAAGACTCATTAGAGCTCTAAAATCATTTTGGGTTTCATTTGGAATATAAGTAAACCTACTCAAGTCTACCATCACTTTCAATGATTTGGAAGATATGTTAGAAAAAACAATCAACCAAGTGCACCCATTTCAAATAATTGGGATTTATGTTAAGATTTAATGACTATAGGTATGGAGATTGGTTCTTTACATATCAAAAAGTGGGAAAAATAATCACAATATGGTTATCCTTGGGTGGCACATTAACCTTAGTAGTGTCCATACCAGGATATTGGAATTTCCTAGCTTATATTCTTGTTGGTATCTTGGGAAATATTAGAAAAAAATGCTTTCATTTTATCTAGAAGGAAAGGAAAAGCAAAGGAGGCATCCCTATAGTAAAATGGAAATGGATTTCCAAGCCAAAAATCACATGATTCGTTGGATACTAAAGAATATTCATCATTTTTGGAAAGCATTATTTTCCAAGAGTCTTTGGAGAATCATAAAACATTTAGGCTTGTGGCGGGATGTAATAAAATCAAAGTAAATAGGCAAAATTTCATATAAGGATAAATTTTACAAAAGTTCCAACAGTTCTTCCCACCATTTATCTTCTGGTATTCTATTCCATTGAAGTTTTCTCAATGTTTCATCAGCCTCAGTATATCTGAAAAAGGTAGGCTGAATTGGAAACAAATGCTTTACTTCATGCTCAAGATAAAATAAATTTTCCAATCTGTCATGAAGATTTTTTCCTGTTGGAAATGCTGCTTCTGATGTATTGGTTAAAGAATTGGCCTGATTGTCAGCATACTTGTCCAAATTTTCAACATAGCTTTCAAGGTCCATTAGTTTATCCTCTAAAACTATAGGACTGAGCAATCATTTTTTCAACAAAATATCAAATCTTTCTCTGAAGGCAATGATTTCTTCTTGCATATCTGAGGACCTTCGTTCTAGATTCCGCATAAGGGTTCTCTTAGTAAAAAATCTTTTTATTTCCAAAATTGTTCCGGTCCTGTCCTGAATACCAAGTTCTGCAAGTTGGTGTCTGGTTTGAGTGTTTAGAAACTATATGAGTTGATTGGCTTCCTCAGGCCTATTTCCCAATTCTTCTCTTGTACTTTGAACTTCTTCTATAGCCAATTTGACTAAATCATTCTATTCATACATAATCTGAATTGAAGACCAAACATCCTTTATTGATTGGATAATGTTGTCCCAAAGAATTTCATTTATTTCCTTTAAAGGTTTCTCCAATGTGAGATCCTTTTCCAATGCTTTAACCAATTTTTCTAATATTTTGACCTCTCTTGTTTTATCAGCAACACTCATTTTTGAGAGATCATATCTTTGTTCTAAATTAGTAAGCTGTAACTTTGTGTGCTGGAGTTTTGTTACTTGAAGTTTCAATTCATTCATTGACTTTATTAATTCTTCAGAACTCAAATTGGAAGTATTTACCTGTGATAGCTCTGTTGGCTGACCTGTTGTGGATGTACCTGTACCTGTAATTGCCTCTGTTGTTGATGCTGGAATAGTAGACTGCTTGTTCTTTAATGCCTGTTCAAACCCTTTTTCTGTTTCATTTAGTTGCTCATTCAGTTTCAAAATCAAGTCCATCATTTCTTCTTCAGAATTTTTCTTTATCATCTCTTCAGTTTGTGGATGTCTTGAAGCTGGAAATTTCAACTGCTTTCTCAAAGCTGCAATATCATCATCTTTTTTCTTGATTAGGGCTCTATACCTTTGAAATCTTCAGGATTGTGACCCAATCCAATGATTATTTCCTCCAATGTCTTTATCCTGTTGTCTTTGGCCTGAGAAGAGGCTTTTTCAAGCTGCAATTCTGCATTATTGTTCTCCAAAGAATCCTGCAACTTCTGAGTTGCCATTGCTTTATCGATCAGAGTAGAATAGATCATTTCACCAGTCTGCTTATGTAACTCAATCTGATCTAAAGGATGAATATCCTTTGCTAAGACTTCAAAATTTGTTCTAATATAATCTGCAGCTGTTTGAGGTTGCTGCACTTTTGGTTTGAAGTGACTCATTATCATTTTGCCTTGCTGAATGTCATAAGATGACATCAATATTTCTTGATTCTTAGGAGCCATATTCAAATACTGATTGTAAACCTGGAGTCTTAGTGGATCATTCCTGGATTTTATATTGATAAAGGTTTTCTTTATATCTCCTGCATCTTTAACTGGTGGTTTGAAAGAAGATATTTCAACACTCTGTTGCTTTTGCAGCTCTTTTCTCTGTAAATTAGTGGATGCCCCACTGACTGTACCTATTTGTTGACTATCCAAATCTTCTCTCTGGCTATCAGGAATTTCCTGAACAAAATCTACTTCTGGAAGAGGATTTAATTTTTGTCTTTTAGCATGAGGCTATTATGAAGATCCACCAACAGGGGTAGCAACTTCAACATCTCTCTTCTTGCCTTTTTCTATATTGATAGGAGTTTGTAAAATTGAAATTTCTGGCTCATTGATCTAAATAGGAGGAATTTGTACTTGACCCTGTTCTTTAGAAGTCTCAGGTTGCTCTGTCATTGTGACTTTTTCAAATACTTGTATGTCAGGCTCCTTTTCTTTTCCTTTAGATTGTACTGTGGCCAATGCACTGATCTCCTGTAAATTTTGCTGAGAAGTCCCTGCAGAAGAAGGACCAATACCTAGTATCTGAACCTGTCCAAAAGAGTCTAGGTCAAGTATTTTCTCAAGGTATTTCATTACATTTTCAACATTGACCTGCTCACTATCCTGTTCTACCAATGTTCCTTCCATCCATTCATCCATATTGGCATATTGTTCAATTTCTGGAATTTTGTGATAAATGTATGGTGATAGTTTATTTTTCATTCTTCTATCACAGATAAAGCTATTTGGCTCATAAGGCACCCAGTAATTTTTTTTTTTTTAATCTGAGATATTCTTCTAAGATTCTTTCTGCTTCCTTTCCAGCATCTCTAGAGTTACAAACAAAGGGACCTAATTGACTTTTGATCCTGAGTTGAGCCTTTTTCTTTGCATTGCAGAAATGAACTATATTTGAGTTAATCATCTGCCTGAAATACTCTAGTGCAAAGAGTCTCATGGGGACATATTTGGGCAACTTGAATGGGCACAATTCACATCCATATATTCTGATCTCAGTGTGATTTTGATACAAGTACCGGTCACCTACCCTATATTGTTTTGAGAGCTGTAGAATTTTCTTGATTTCATTATTGACTCTAGGAGGGGAAACTCCTGTTAACAAAGTGGTTGCAGGGTGTACAAATAGGTCAATAAACTCATTATAGGAGTAAGGAGAATCAGAGGAATTATGGGTGATGGCAGACCAAAATATCACAGACATAGGATTTCCTTTGGCATCAAGTTTCTGAACATGGAAAGGGAAACTTTCTGATTGGTAATAAATCATGAGATGATATATAACAGAAGAATATTTGAACACTTTTTCATTCTCAAATCTCATGAACTGATCATGAATTTTATCAGCAATGTAGGATGCAAAATCATACTTGATAGCAGGGGACTTTCCAGGGGTAAATATAGACAACAATACTAGGGTTAATTGATCAACATATTCACTAGTATTGAAACCCATCATAAAGGATATCATAATCAGAATAAGCTTGCCCACATCAGTGAAAAAATTATAACCATAGGGGGGAGGGCCTTTGGGCTGATGCTCTAGTAACATGAAGGTTTGACAAATGTGATTTAACTCTTCATTGGACAAATTGGCAGAATTTTCAAGTAATTCTCCCATGGACAGGGGAGTGAGGGCTTGACCAGGTTGAAATTGCAGCATTTCACTTATCGACTGAGTAGTGATTGGGAAAAGGATGTTCTGACTCAGGGACAAAACTGCTCTTTGATTGGGGTCATAGTTTGCATGGCAGTAATGAATTAACTCAGGAAAAATATGGACTGAGGGGAGAAGATACATGGGGAGATTGGATTCCCATAATCCAATAATATCAGAACCGTTTATAAAGTTATCTCTGCAGCGGCAAAAGGTTCGAAGGGGATTATCACTAAGAACAAGGTCTTTAATTTGAAAATCTCTATCTGCTAGGGGAAGATAGTCTAAATCTCTGTGAGGGGCATTCAAAGGTGCAGCGTTCAGAGCCACTGGAACCTCAATTTCTGGTTCTTGTGGATTCAGAAATGAATTTTGGGTTTTTGTGAAGAACAAACACAATTACAAGTTTTGGGAATGCAATTTACAATTCTGGTGATTGAACAAGACCAAATTGAACTCTGTTTCTGTCTTTCATGCGGAATTTAAAACAAAAGCTAGGATTTCACAGAGTTTTAACGGGAATTGGGGTAAATACCTATTTTTTGGGAGATGAACAGTGATTAAACAGGTACAGGCTATGGCGTCGAACTCTGGATTACTGGTATGCAATTGTCTTCAGCAAAATACAGTTGATGGCGCTTGACAGTTTGTTTTTGAAATTCTCTGCATGAGACTTTGGTCTTCCACAGAATAATGAAAATGACGCGGGAAAAATTGTTTTATTCACAAAGTCCAAAGGGTGACAGGGTTTTATTTATTTATTTTATGGATGACGTCAGCAGGTACGAAGGATGAGTCACGGGAGGCAAGCGGTAAGTGGTTTCCATCGCACCGCTTTTGGGGAAAAGTGGTTTTGGGCGGAGGGCGAGCGATTCCATAGAATGATTGACGCGTGGCATGGCACTGTTTGAAAACCGTCGGGCCATCGCGCGTTATTGTTCGGACGCGGATGGCTAGCGATATCATTAATAACCGTTGATCTCAGATGGGTTGATCGAACGACGATGGGGACGTGGAAGTGACGGGGATTTAATATGGAGGGCCTGACACAATTAAACGTTAATTAATCTCATCGGGGGGAATCTGATTGGCGGAGTTAATTAATCGTGAGGATTAATCAATTTGTTTATAAAAATGCAAGAAAGTGATCGGGAAATGATTTAACAAAGGTTAGCGGTTAAGGGAGGTATTGGGGATTTTACAAAGGGTTTATAGTTTTAACCTTGGGAAAGGGAGTCAGGGGATTAAAATACACTGGGGAAGAATTATTTTTTTATTAAAACACGTAATAAAACATGTTTTAATTATTTTTTCAATATACTTTTATTATATGATAATTAAATCAGATTAATCTAATTACCATAGGGGGCGGAATTTAATATTACGATATATTTAGCCAAAGGGGGCATAAAGTGGGTTTTTTATTTAAACATGTGGGAATAAATAACTTTGGCTAAAATTTATTAATGGGTTTTTGGGGATATTATATAAAAAGGAGTTATATATAATAGGAGAAGTTTATTTTTGTAAGGATTTAATACATAAAATCAATGTTAATATGACAAGGGGACAATGTAAACTCAAAATACATTAATATAACTAAGAAAGTGAAGATTTAAAAGCAAATTGCATTATAATCACTTCATCACTTAGACTTAGAATAAAATGTGATTTTGAGGGTTTTTTATGAAATAATGCATAATTTTCCTAAGTAAAATGGGATTTTACTTAGGAAAAGATGTTTAGAAATGAGTGAATGTTATGAAGAATGACTTCAAGTACTTAGGCTTTTCCAATTATTGGGCCGAGGGTCTGGTCCCTCCAAAAGTCAAGGAAATGCCTTGAGCCTCTCTAATTTTCAAATACCTTATTACTTAGGAGAAATTAGTGAAATCTTTAGGGGAAGATGAGAAGGGAAGTTAATAACTTTGACTTTGCTTTGCTTTGAATTTCTTGCAGTATAGTGTCTGCCTTTGCACTTTGTGATGAAAGTAAATATTAACACATTTAGAGTCATTGTCCATCACATGCAATTCTGCAACATCATCTACCTACCCTACCTACTTTACTCTACCATTTTTTCTTCTTTATTAGGGTGCACTTAGACTGGCAAACCCTTACCACACTTTCTTTTCTTTTACATGTAGAAATATATCTAAGTCTAACCTTATTACATCCAAGGGCTCAGATTAAGCTATTGAGCTCCTTTTATTTACTCTACCTATCTACTTATCTTCCAAGATTAAACAGTTTGGTCAGATTTTATTCTCTATCTCTAAAACATGAAATTGAAAGATGAAATAGCCAAGCTTAAACTGTTTGACTATTCATAAATTGTGGCATAGGATACAAGTTGCACACAATTTTATTTATTACATAAGAGCAAAAAGTAGTGGCATTTAGACTTGCACACTTTCCTTGGCCTTTCTTTTGGTGGGGTTCATTTTATTTTACTTTTTTGGCCATTTTTATTTTTTTTACCCTTTGATTTTTCTTTTAGGGTATACCCTCTTTACATTTTTTATTTTTTTTTGATTTTTTGATAATATGGAAAACCTTTGCAACAAGAAAAGGTATGAACATATTACATATCCCATCAAGTCAATCATGAAATATGACACCTATTGGTATAGGAGTCTAACACTGGCTCCACTTGGGGATGGCTTTTCCTGGTGAAAAGTCAAGAACAACAAGTCAGTTGTCCTCATCCATTGACCTTGGTGAACCTGTAAATGTCTTCTGTCTTCTGCAAACTGAAATCTGATCTGAAACTAAAACAACACACAAAAGTTTTCAAACCAACTTAATGAAAAACTAGCTGAAAATTGAAAACTAAAAAAAAACGCTCAAAATTCTAAGCTTATTGGCACTCATCTACCTACTCAATCTACTAAAAATCTTATTGAATCGGGTAATACAAAAATGCCAATGAAGCCAATCAAGTAGCTGTAACAATAAATGGATAACTTGATTGCTTGTGATCAAAATTGGAAGTATATTATGATCATGTGCCTTTATAATAAATGATATGATGTGTAAAGGCCACTTTTGATGTATTTGATCCTTATAGAGAAAACATGTTTGCAGATTTGGTTTAAAAATATTCTCCATATAATCTGATATAGGATCAATAAAAGTATGATGTATTTTATTTACTTCTAGGCCTTCAATGACTGGTTGCTCAGCTGTATTCTGAATATTAAGCCTTGAAACTATTCTTCTGTCTTGTGTTTGAAAGAATAATCATCCTCAATATGCAAGTCAAAAGATAGTACAATTTCCTCTTGCTTAGGAGAAGGAAGATTTTCAAAGAATTCTTTAAGATTTCGGAAATAGTATGACTGAATTTGAGAATGCAAAAGTTTAATTTCATTTTCATAATTTTCAGAAATTATCTCAAGAACACATATTTTCAGTTTGGGAGAATATTTTCTTGATTTCAAAAGAAGAAATAAATCTCTTAAAAAATCCTCATCAAGCTAAAGTTCTAATATCTCATCCCTCAAAATAGCTAGTGATTGTTTTGTGAAATTATCATAATTATCATCATACTGATCATGTAAGTCTAAAAAATATTCTAAGAACCTTGATTTTCTTAGGAATTGGTCATTTTGTAATAGCTTGCATCTTTTGAGGCTCCAACTTCACTCCTTCCTTTAAAACAATATGAACCAAATACTCGAATTCTTATTTCCCAAAAGCACATTTGGATATTTTTACATAAAAATGATTGTTCTTAATAATTTATATAACTTTTCCACATGTTTAGTGTGGTATTCCCATGATTTATTATAAATATGTGTATTATGAAATAAAACCAACACAAATTTTATAAGATGGGATCAAACAAAATTGTTCTTAAGTCGAGTCCGCCGGACTTCAAACGGCGATAAACCATAATTCAAACCAAATTCGCGTTCAAAAATAGCCTGCTGACATCGGCCAATTTTGTGACGCAAAAACCAAATGAATTCCGCCCTAATATTTTTCAGGTCCGAAGTTGGGCTGGCGTGCAGAGGGAGATTTGTGACGCAAATTTCTTATCAAATTCGCCCTAATCTTTTTCGGGTCCGGATTTCCACTGCGCGAGCGGCCCAAACAAAGATCCGCTCCAATCAATTTCTGCCATGTGTCCTCAATTAAAACTTGCCCTACTCCCGGCTGCGGGTGCATTCGATGGCATTTAAGGCGATGGGACATGGATGTGGTGATTTCATATCAATCGCATTAAGATTTAACGCTGTTGAATTAAGTTCCAAGGTTTTCACATCAAATCGCATTAAATTTTTACACTGTTCAAGATTGGACCTCCACTTCCGTTAGCGATTTTGCATGCTCCAATATGATCCGGCCTTCGGATCTCATTAATGATCAGAGATTAATTATGACGAGCGTCCTTCAATTGCATTGCATTGATAAAATGGCATTTCGCTATGGTTTTTCAGACGAGCCGGTTGTTGGGTTACACTGCCTGCTCACTGTGATGAGAAGGAGAAGTGGCCAGCTGAACTGCTGCTTAGACCTTGCTGCATATCTGCATTTCTCTCGGTCTGGTCCTTGTCTATCATCCTCTGTTTCTTGGAATTCTGCTTCTCCGTCTCCTCTTGTGCCCACTGCTGAGACTGCACCCATGCCTCGTCTGCGTCATAGGATGCGTTGCCGCAGGGGGAGTGTTGTAGCTCCTAGAGATAGCCTTTAGTTGCCAAAGACCAGTGCCTAGGACATATTAAACAGTAGGGAGTATAAAGTATATTTCAGGCTTATTATCAGCTTAGGACTCTCTACCTTTTCAACTTGTGCAAAGCATCATCATATGGATGGGACCAAACTACCTTCAGATTTAGAAAGTTATAAAGATACTGTAAAGACAAGAAGGGAATCTTCAATACATATATACTTCAGAAAACTTAGAGACAGCTTTCATCAGAGAGGGCCAGTTTCTCAAAGACATATAGGTATTTTAAACAGAAAAATATTTGGGGCGCAGAAAGTGAAAGGGGAGTACTAACTACCAATGAAATGGTGCTCAAAAAACATATTTCAACATAATATGGGCTTAGGAACTAAGAATCCATACATATCAATCAGTTCAGTGAGAGTAACATTCCACGATGTTTAATACAGAGGAAATATGAATGATGTGTTAAGCGGAACGACATATCGTGTATGAGCCATATTTAAAGCAACATAGACCAGTAAAGCATGAGTATCAGACAACGATAAATTCAAACCTGAGGTGGCAAGTTACTCGCATTCCAAGACACGATAAAAGGAAATTGAAAACAGTGGAGAGAACAATGATACAATATCACAAAGAAAGAGTCAAGAACTATATAGCATTAAGACTGGAATCCTCATACATAACTAGAACTTCTCTTCGCTAAAACCCCACGGGCTCTGTGTATTTGCATTGATAATTCCACGACAAGCATACAAAAACTTTTACACTGCCATTTTCTTGAGGAAATCTGGAACCCTGTGTTCTCTTCTGTTCTTGCTTATATAGGAATTTCCTTACATGGGCGAGAAGAATTTTGGGAAAATATCTTCCTCGCATGCTGAAATTTTGTTAGAAGTCTTTGTCAAAATAACAAAATCATGATGAGGAATTTTAAAACCTCTCATCATTTTCTGTTAGGCCCTTGGCCGTTTTTAGAACAAAAATGATATAACAGTCTTAGTAAAAAGTAAATTGCTTGGGTGAAATATGAATTCCCCCTGAAACTTGAAAATGACTAGCTGAAGTAAAAAGTAAAAAGGCCGCTAGGGTTGGATCATGAATTAACAGTAATCTCTTGGACGAGAAGTAGTTGAAGCGGTTGCTGACACTGGTGGTGGCACATTTGCTGATGAGCTAGCGATCTGGCTGGCATACAATGTGCACCTTGTCTGACAAGACATCCATTCGGTTTCTTTCCTCCTGCAGGCATGCTTCATATTCTGTTAATGGTCAGAGTGTAGAAGGAGTAGTGGAGTCCCAGCATGATGGAAGCCCTGCTTCTGTGATTTCGACTCATACTCTATCAAAACGGTCTACGCTGTAAGCAAGTTGCTATAAGGCCCTTGAAGATTTGTCTGTGAAGACTTGCCGCTGCAAATAGGGACTGTGTAATCCTGGTGGCCTTCCCCTCTTTATAACCCTGCAAAACAATGGACTGGATTATGAAATTCATGCATGAAGGGGGTGATTATGGAGGACTGGAGAACAATGGCGCGGCGGTGGTCGAACAATGTTTTCTGTGTAAAAATGGTGAAAAAGGCAATGGTACGGTGTATGATAGGGTTTGGTGGGGAAATGCATCATGGGCCGTTCGATCATGGTCTAGTGGTGGGGATCGACGGTGGAGAATGGTCCGTGGAATAACTTATGCACATGAAGGAATACATATGAAACATTGAAATTTTAATGTAAAATGTGAAACCTTCAGAATTTGGTGGGAATGCAAAGGAAACACATGAAATGCAACAGAAATGCACATGAGGGGTACGGGAATGAACGTACGAGGTGGGACCCAATACAGAAAGCGCAAATCGCAAAGGAGGAAAGTGCGATGACGGAAAGTGGCACAAACAGAAAACTGCGCTTTGCGTTTTACCGATGGGGTGGATCTGCGATGGGTGCGATTTACGGTGGGTGCGATGATCGCAAATCACAAAGGTGGAAAGTGCAATGACGAAAAGTGGCACAAACAGAAAACTGCGCTTTGCGCTTTTGTGATGGGGCGGATCTGCGATGGGTGTGATTTGCGATGATCACAAATCGCAAAGGCAGAAAGTGCGATGATGGAAAGTGGCACAAACAGAAAACCGCGCTTTGCGCTTTTGCGATGGGGCGGATCTGCGATGGGTGCGATTTGCGATGATCGCAAATCGCAAAGGTGGAAAGTGCAATGGCGGAGAGTGGCATGAATGCGATTTGCGATGGAAAGTGGCACCAGAAAGAAACCTTGCGCCTTTTAAAATTACTATTCCCACTTTGCTCTATACTTCAACCTTTTCGTATTAACTTCGCCTTTGGCTTTTATGTATGTGAATTCCTTTACCTTGTTTCGCTTCGACCATCTCTTCAAATATTTCACTCTTTGATATAATGTTCCACCCATAGCCTATTAACATTTAATAAATCAATGACTTATGATTCAATATTGATCAACATTGGCTCCACCTGGGGACGGCACGTTTATCCTTGAATGTGTCGAGAACCACGCAGGCCACCTGTTTGTCTTCTGTGAATGCCACTTCTCATCTTCTTCAACTTTTACCTCTTCTCTGCATGATTCTTCAACCCACACACATTATTAAAACAACGCGTAAAACAGGAAATAATATACAATATGATACATCGGGCCCTCTCGGCCCGGATCTGTACTGAAAATAAGGCTTGAGGAACTGACCATTGACTGGGGCGTCCAGCAAATCCCCCTGCAAATTCTCCAGCCTAAAAGTATTGTTTCCACCTTGTTCTGCAATTTTGAAAGGGCCGAACCAAAGGGGGTCGAATTTACCGTGCTTTCCTTTATCAGGCCTTCGCACGTGCCACCTGAGTACTAGGTCCCCTACCTGCAACTTTCTGTCTTTAGCATGTTGATCAAACAACTCTTTCATTTTCTCCTGGTATTCTATTAGCCTCTGATTCACCTGATTACACGTTTCTTCTAGCTCCACCAGCTGGTTAATTCTTCTAATCATGCCATCAGGTTCCTCCTGAGTCTCCTGCATAAAACGAGCCACGGGTAAAGCTAATTGTATAGGGAACACAACTGCTCGTCCATATACTAACTCATAGGGAGATTTCCCAGTTGCTCTTTTACTAGTAATTCTGTTTGCCCACAGAGCGAACTTCAGTTGGGAATCCCAGTTCCTCTGATTTTCGTTTATTGTCTTCTTTAGAGCTCTCACCAGCGTTTTATTTGATGATTCCGCCAAACCATTTCCCTGTGGGTAGTAAGCTGTAGAGTGACCCAGAGAGATATTATATTGCTGACATAAATTCACAAATTTTGTAGATTTGAAGGCTTGGGCATTGTCAGTCACTATTCTAGCAGGGCATCCAAACCTGGATATAATGTTCTCTTCCATGAATTTAATTATCACTGTGTCTGTAGCATTTCGTGCAGGTATGGCTTCCACCCATTTCGTGAAATATCCGTGGAAGTCAGGATCCATTTATGCTGTCCACTTGAGGTCGGGTGAATCTTGCCTATGAAGTCAATTCCCCACTGTTTGAAAGGTTCATCGACGTGTACAGGAATCAGGGGCAGAGCCGCTAACTTTTGTTTTTCAGAAAATTTCTGACATTTGTCACATGCTATAACCCAAGCAAAGACGTCTCCAAACAATTTAGGCCAGTAGAAACTAGCCTTCAGAATTTTCTGAGCTGTACTCTTCCAACTGTAATGTCCTCCATAGATTCCCTCTTGAAACTCGGTCATTATGTTCTCCACTTCGCCTTCTGTGAGGCATAATAACAGTATGCCTGAAAGATCTTTCCAATATAGCTGACCATTGGCAACCGTATACTTTTGTGATTTCAGCCTCAATGCTCTATATTTTGATTTATCACAGTTGGGTGGACAGTTGAGTGTTAGGAGATACTCAACTATTTCTTTGTACCAAGGACTAGTAAGATACTTCATCAGTATTTTCTGAGTGGCCGTTTCCACTTCTTGCTGCCCTGTCTGTTCCTCAGAATCTTCATTTGCAGTCATTGATAAATTGATGCCCAAAGCTTGATGATTTGACTCTGATAAAATTCTTGCTAGCCCCTGCCCTTTAATCAACTTAGTGGGTCTGATGTCCAGATCATATTCCTGTATCTTTGCGATCCACCTACCCCTTTTTCCTTCACTGTCACCCTGAATGAGGATATCTTTAACCGCTACGATGGGTACAAATGCAGTAATGTGAGACTGCAGAATATACATGCGAAATGCCTTGAGGGAATTTACTAGGGCATAGGCCTGCTTCTCCAATATATTGTATTTCAATTCTGCGTCGTGAAGCACCTGACTAAAGAAAGCAATGGGTTGTTCATACCCATCCTCGTTTTTCTGTAGGAGAACTCCAGCTACCGTATGAGGTGATGCGAAAGAGAAAATCATAAATGGTTCAGTGAAATCTGGCCTTGCCAACACAGGAGCCTCAGAAAATGCATTCTTTATCCTGGCAAAGGCCTACCTCGATTCTGGTGACCATTTCACCTCATTATTCTTTTTTAACATATCTGTTATATGCATAACTATCTCAGCATAGTTAGGGATAAATCTTCTCAGAAAATTGATACGCCCTAAGAACACCTGGACTTCTTTCTTATTCCTGGGGAGGGAGATGCCATTTATAACCTCCACTATTTTAGGATCAATCTTGACCCTATCCTTAGTTACAATGTGTCTTAGGAGCTTACCCTCTTCTAATGCAAACAAAGATTTCTGAGGATTTAGGGAAAGACCATACCTTCTGCATTTCTCAAAATTTCTTTGTAAATGTTGAATGTGCTCAGCGTCATCTTTCGAAAATACTGTAATATCGTCCAAATAGACCACCAGAAATTTATCTTGTTCTCCAAAAAAAGATATGTCCATAGCCCTCTGAAATGTGGCTCCTGCGTTAATCAACCCAAAAGGCATCCTAGTGTACATGAATGTACCCCAGGGCGTGGTGAAAGCAGTCTTCTTCTGGTCTTCTGGGAGTACAGCCACCTGGTTATAACCCGAAAAACCATCCATCATAGACATCCTAGAGGCCCCCACCACTTTCTGCAGAATGTGGTCCATCTTTGGTAATGGGTAATTGTCTTTCAGGGAGGCTCTATTCAAATTTCTGAAATCCACGCACAACCTTATTTCTCTATTTTTCTTTCGGACAGGGACTAGATTTTCCACCCATTCAGAGTACTTCAATGGCACAATTATTTTAGCCTTTAACAACTTCTTGATTTCTTTCTCAATGGAGGGGAGTAGTAGAGGGTTTATTTGTCTTAGCTTCTGCTTGTGAGGCCTTGCATCTGCCTTCAGGGGAATTTCATGCTGCAAAATGCTGATATCAAACGTCTTCAGGTCTTGATAGCACCATGCAAATACATCCCTATAAGACTGAAATAATTGTAGGTACTTCTCCTTATAGTCGTCCGGGACCTTTCTGGATAATTTCACAATTTTGGGTTCAGCCTCAGTACCCGATTTAGGTCTTCTACCTGGTTTTCGTCTGTCATTTTGCTGGGCTGCTTGGGGACATCATTTTTGTCAAACAACCTTTCTAGGGGCACCAGGCCTCTAGGGATGACATTTCCCTTCAGCTGTAACACTTTGCTCCCGGCCATTTTTTCTTCCCACTTGTTTTCTGATTGGTTCTCAACATCATCCCCCTCACAACAATCGATTTCCATATTAGAGAACTCCCCAAATGTCTCTAGAAACCTTTTCACTTGTTCATCGTCCTCAAACACTTGCGAGTGTTTGACATTGTCTAGAATCGAAGGTCGATACCTTACTTCTATCTCATACCTCAGGAGGGGATTTTGGGGTGGCCGGAAGGTGCTAGCAGCTACTGCAAGTGAATCTGCCATCCTGTTCTGCTCCCGGGGCATGAACTGAATATTAAAAGCTGAGAAAAAGTTCTCCACCATGTCCCATACTTCATTCCTGTAAGCTCTTAAACGAGGATTTTTAGCTTGACATTGATTTCTGATCTGTCGGACCACTAATTCTGAATCACCCAGGACCTTCAGGGTTTGTATATTCATATTCCTGGCTGCCTGTAGCCCCAGCAAAAGTGCTTCATACTTAGCCACATTATTGGTGGCTTCATACTCTAATTTGAAGGACAGTGGGACCCATTTTCCTGTAGGGGAAATCAATAAAACTCCAGCACCATTACCTTCTTTCGAATTTGCCCCATCGAAATGTAGAGTCCATACCCTTGTTTCAAGACCTTCTGGGGATTGTTGAGTCCTTATTTGACATAAGGAAGGTTCCTGGGCATAACTGTAATCTTCTTCTAACATCAAGCACGAAAAATATCTATCCTTACTATAGACTGGTGAATTTTCTAAACAGTCAGCTTTGGTAACCATTTTTACAAATCTGGTCTCCCTGTATAATCTCCTCTCCTGCCCGCCAAAAATTGGGATGGTGGCATATCTTAGATCTAGTTTAATTGACCCGCCAATTTTTGTTCCCCAGGACCTTGATAGTAGCATACCAAAACTGGCTGGAATGTCAGCCACCACGATGTCCATTACTACACTTTTAGCTGGGATTTGGGCCAGGTTGACCACCAGGTCCTTAATCATGCCCAAGCACTTAACTCTTTTGGAGTCAAATGAGTACAGGTCCTGATATGGACGAGTGATATGGAGTCCTAATTGTTCCATGACAGACAGAGGCATTAGATTGTGGGAGGCTCCAGAGTCTAACATACAATTGTGGAGTAATAGGTCATGGATCACCAAAGACACGTAAAAGGGAGGTGTAGAGGGGTCTAATTCTTCAACATGTGGACCAAACACTACCATAGGTCTTTCTTCTTGTAAGTTGAGACTGTCAGGGATGTGTATTACTTCTGGGGGAAGCATGAAGGATGTGACTTGGGACTGATATGTTGGCTGTTTTAACAACTCAGTCAAAGGAACTAGGATTTTCACTTTTTCAAGTTCTTTTTGTAAATTAAAGACAGATGACGGCTTATCTATTAACACCTCCTTTTCTTTTGAATCTTTGCTCTGGAGGGGAGGCTTAACTTCTTTTATGATGGGCTCGACCTTAGGGGGTGCAGTTACTTGTGAGGATGAAGGCATTAGAGCATCAGATTGCAGGGTTTGGTTGAGGGGCCTCTTACCTTTTTCTGGGGGTTTTTGGGTGTTGACCTCCTTCTGTGCAGGTGCTGACTTCTGGGGTGTGTCCTCCTCTTCATCTTGAGTGCGAGTTCTCTTTTTGGAGGACCTGAGGTCATATTTCCTGTTAGCGAGCACATGAAGTCGACAAGCTGTGGCGATGGTGTCAATCTTCTTGCCTTTGTATATAGCGTCGAGTTTGACTTCTGAGTGAGTTTGTACTTCCTCCTCGCCACTTTCGTGAACAGGACATTGAATGTCATCATGGTCTGAGAAAACAAGACAGGTCTCTTCTTGCTCACAAGCAATGTCTTCGGTAGAACCTTCTACTTGCCCTTCCAAGTATCAAGGATGCGGTACTTGATCTTGCTGCTCCTTCTGCCCCCTTTGCAGTATCTGCAAGGGTGGCTTTCTGTATTGAGGGTTAAAACCTCAGGTTTGGAGCATTTTGGAAATTCTTTGAGGGTGAATTCTTGGCCTCCATCTCAATCTTGATCAGCTTACTTGAGAGATTCTTGATCATCTTGTTCATTTCTTCAATCTTGTCATTAGCTGAATCTTTGTCTTGGCTTGAGGTGGATACTTCCTCTTTTCCCCTCCTTCTAACATCCTGTTCCTGTTTCCCTTTGGATTTGCTAGTAGAGACAAAATTTGCTTCTATCTCCAGTGCGTTCGTCTGTGCATCGTCCAGAGTGGCTGGCTTTCTCTCTCTCAATGAGAAACTGAATTCAGAATCAAATGCTGCCATAAAAACGACCTTGGTAGCGGTCTGGTGAGGCTTCATATCGGTGGGGAGACTCAGGTAAAATTTGTTAAATCTTCTGATAAACTCTGACACCCCTTCATTATGTTTCTTTTTCAGAGTGTTGAATTCGGTAAGAACATTACCATGATCTTTCTTTTCTCCCCATTTTTTGATGAAAGCATCCTCCATTCCCTCCCATGTGTTGATATAACGAGCTCCAAGTGTCTTGAACCATTTTCTAGCTTCCCCATCTAAGGATTGCACGAAAATCCTTAGGACCACATCTAGATGTTCCACATTGAAATTCTTTGCGAAAGAGCAAAAGACTTCGATATGTTTCTGGGCTTCAATCTCATTCTCACCATTGAATCTGGGCAGAATCTTCAAATAGTCTTGTTGCAAGTCATTTAGTACTGCAGGTAGCTCCAAAGGAGCATATCTGTTTTTCAGGAAACCAGGGACATTATCCATTGGAGGAGGAGGTGGAGGTAATGCAAGAATCTGAGCTGTAAGAGGAGGAGAAGAAGGTGGAAGTGAAGTATGGATAATGATGGGGATGTAGTGAACAACGACTTGAGGGGTTGACAAGAATGTCGGGCTGTGAACAGCAGATACTTCAGTAACTTCCTTAATCTCCTCAACTTCAGGGGTAGGGTGGAAAGAGTAATGCGAAGTATTGCTAGACTTGGCTTCGTCTTTGATATGGACACCTCCCCGAGGTGGGCTCTCTGAATAGTAACCAGTATCTCTTATGATGGAGTCAGGGCCTTGTATTTGGGCGATTTGAGAGGAAGAGGATGGAAGATATGGAAAGTTTTCTAAGGAGAATTCAGGAATCTCGGTATGAATTGACTGCCTTTCCCTCCAGCCCCTTCTATGTAGGATCCTTTCCGGGTCAGACACAGAAGGTGTCTTTGGCTGAGATGTATCTGACCTCAAGTGCGGCTTACGAGGAGCCAGGACTGCAAACAAATTAACTTACAACACAAATGTGGAGTCGCCAAGGTGAGGAATGTACAACTCTCAACTCTTCATGCTCACCTAACTGAAGAGTGAATAGGTTTGTCGAGGCCCAAGGATTTTAATTTATTTCGACTTCGTCCCCAGCAACCGTGCCAGAAAGATATTGTAGCTCCTAGAGACAGCCTTGAGTTGCCAAAGACCAGTGCCGAGGACATCTTAAACAGTAGGGAGTATAAAGTATATTTCAGGCTTATTATCAGCTTAGGACTCTCTACCTTTTCAACTTGTGCAAAGCATCATCATATGGATGGGACCAAACTACCTTCGGATTTAGCAAGTTATAAAGACACTGTAAAGACAAGAAGGGAATCTTCAATACATATATACTTCAGACAACTTAGAGACAACTTTCATCAGAGAGGGCCAGTTTCTCAAAGACATATAGGTATTTTAAACAGAAAAATATTTGGGGTGTAGAAAGTGAAAGGGGAGTACTAACTACCAATGAAATGGTGCTCAGAAAACATATTTCAACATAATATGGGCTTAGGAACTAAGAATCCATACATATCAATCAGTTCAGTGAGAGTAACATTCCACGATGTTTAATACAGAGGAAATATGAATGATGTGTTAAGCGGAATGACATATCGTGTATGAGCCATATTTAAAGCAACATAGACCAGTAAAGCATGAGTATCAGACAACGATAAATTCATACCCGAGGTGGCAAGTTACTCGCATTCCAAGACACGATAAAAGGAAATTGAAAACAGTGGAGAGAACAATGATACAATATCACAAAGAAAGAGTC
Organism: Pinus albicaulis; assembly: GCA_034641835.2. Taxonomy (NCBI): domain Eukaryota; kingdom Viridiplantae; phylum Streptophyta; class Pinopsida; order Pinales; family Pinaceae; genus Pinus; species Pinus albicaulis. The sequence goes on from CM076569.1 coordinate 772,365,909, forward strand.
ACGAACTATATAGCATTAAGACTGGAATCCTCATACATAACTAGAAATTCTCTTCGCTGAAACCCCACGGGCTCTGTGTATTTGCATTGATAATTCCACGACAAGCATACAAAAAATTTTACACTGCCATTTTCTTGAGGAAATCTGGAACCCTGTGTTCTCTTCTGTTCTTGCTTATATAGGAATTTCCTTACATGGGCGAGAAGAATTTTGGGAAAATATCTTCCTCGCATGCTGAAATTTTGTTAGAAGTCTTTGTCAAAATAACAAAATCATGATGAAGAATTTTAAAACCTCTCATCATTTTCTGTTAGGCCCTTGGCCGTTTTTAGAACAAAAATGATATAACAGTCTTAGTAAAAAGTAAATTGCTAGGGTGAAATATGAATTCCCCCTGAAACTTGAAAATGACTAGCTGAAGTAAAAAGTAAAAAGGCCGCTAGGGCCGGATCATGAATTAACAGTAATCTCTTGGATGAGAAGGAGTTGAAGCGGTTGCTAACACTGGTGGTGGCACATTTGCTGATGAGCTGGCGATCTGGCTGGCATACAATGTGCACCTTGTCTGAAAAGACATCCATTTGGTTTCTTTCCTCCTGTAGGCATGCTTCATATTCTGTTAATGGTCGGAGTGTAGAAGGAGTAGTGGAGTCCCAGCATGATGGAAGCCTTGCTTCTGTGATTTCGGCTCATACTCTATCAAAACGGTCCGCGCTGTCTGCAAGTTGCTATAAGGCCCTTGAAGCTTTGTCTGTGAAGACTTGCCGCTGCAAATAGGGACTGTGTAATCCTGGCGGCCTTCCCCTCTTTATAACCCTGCAAAACAATGGACTGGATTATGAAATTCATGCATGCGGTGGGTGATTATGGAGGACTGGAGAACAATGGCGCGGCGGTGGTCGAACAGTGTTTTCTGCGTAAAAACGGTGAAAAAGGCAATGGTACGGTGTATGATAGGGTTTGGTGGGGAAATGCATCGTGGGCCGTTCGATCATGGTCTAGTGGTGGGGATCAACGGTGGAGAATGGTCCGTGGAATAACTTATGCACATGACGGAATACATATGAAACATTGAAATTTTAACGTAAAATGTGAAACCTTCAGACTTTGGTGGGAATGCAAAGGAAACACATGAAATGCAACGGAAATGCGCATGAGGGGTACGGGAATGAACGTACGAGGTGGGACCCAATACGGAAACCGCAAATCGCAAAGGCGGAAAGTGCGATGACGGAAAGTGGCACAAACAGAAAACTGCGCTTTGCGCTTTTGCGATGGGGCGGATCTGCGATGGGTGCGATTTGCGATGGGTGCGATTTTCGATGATCGCAAATCGCAGAGGCGGAAAGTGCGATGACGGAAAGTGGCACAAACAGAAAACTGCGCTTTGCGCTTTTGCGATGGGGCGGATCTGCGATGGGTGTGATTTGCGATGATCGCAAATCACAAAGGCGGAAAGTGCGATGACGGAATGTGGCACAAACAGAAAACTGCGCTTTGTGCTTTTGTGATGGGGCGGATCTGCGATGGGTGCGATTTGCGATGATCGCAAATCGCAAAGGTGGAAAGTGCGATGGCGGAGAGTGGCATGAATGAGATTTGCGATGGAAAGTGGCACCAGAAAGAAACCTTGTGCCTTTTAAAATTACTATTCCCCCTTTTCTCTATACTTCAGCCTTTTCGTATTAACTCCGCCTTTGGATTTTATGTATGTGACTTCCTTTACCTTGTTTCGCTTCGACCATCTCTTCAAATATTTCACTCTTTGATATAATGTTCCACCCATAGCCTATTAACATTTAATAAATCAATGACTTATGAGTCAATATTGATCAACATTGGCTCCACCTGGGGACGACACGTTTATCCTTGAATGTGTCGAGAACCACGCAGGCCACCTGTTTGTCTTCTGTGAATGCCACTTCTCATCTTCTTCAACTTTTACCTCTTCTCTCCATGATTCTTCAACCCACACACATTATTAAAACAACGCGTAAAACAGGAAATAATATACAATATGATACATCGGGCCCTCTCAGCCCGGATCAGTACTGAAAATAAGGCTTGAGGAACTGACCATTGACAGGGGCGTCCAGCAAATCCCCCTGCAAATTCTCCAGCCTAAAAGTATTGTTTCCACCTTGTTCTGCAATTTTGAAAGGGCTGAACCAAAGGGGGTCGAATTTACTGTGCTTTCCTTTATCAGCCCTTCGCACGTGCCACCTGAGTACTAGGTCCCCTACCTGCAAATTTCTGTCTTTAGCATGTTAATCAAACAACTCTTTCATTTTCTCCTGGTATTCTATTAGCCTCTGATTCACCTGATTACGCGTTTCTTCTAGCTCCACCAGCTGGTTAATTCTTCTAATCATGCCATCAGGTTCCTCCTGAGTCTCTTGCATAAAACGAGCCACGGGTAAAGCTAATTGTATAGGGAACACAGCTGCTCGTCCATATACTAACTCATAGGGAGATTTCCCAGTTGCTCTTTTACTAGTAATTCTGTTTGCCCACAGAGCGAACTTCAGTTGGGAATCCCAGTTCCTCTGATTTTCGTTTATTGTCTTCTTTAGAGCTCTCACCAGCGTTTTATTTGATGATTTCGCCAAACCATTTCCCTGTGGGTAGTAAGCTGTAGAGTGACCCAGAGAGATATTATATTGCTGACAGAAATTCACAAATTTTGTAGATTTGAAGGCTTGGGCATTGTCAGTCACTATTCTAGCAAGGCATCCAAACCTGGATATAATGTTCTCTTCCATTAATTTAATTATCACTGTGTCTGTAGCATTTCGTGCAGGTATGGCTTCCACCCATTTCATGAAATAATCTGTGGTAGTCAGGATCCATTTATGCTGTCCACTTGAGGGCGGGTGAATCTCGCCTATGAAGTCAATTCCCCACTGTTTGAAAGGTTCATCGACGTGTACAGGAATCAGGGGCAGAGCCGCTAACTTTTGTTTTTCAGCAAATTTTTGACATTTGTCACATGCTCTAACCCAAGCAAAGACGTCTCCAAACAATTTAGGCCAGTAGAAACCAGCCTTCAGAATTTTCTGAGCTGTGCTCCTCCAGCTGTAATGTCCTCCACAGATTCCCTCATGAAACTCGGTCATTATGTTCTCCACTTCGCTTTCTGTGAGGCATAATAACAGTATGCCTGAAAGATCTTTCCAATATAGCTGACCATTGGCAACCGTATACTTTTGTGATTTCAGCCTCAATGCTCTGTATTTTGATTTATCACAGCTGGGTGGACAGTTGAGTGTTAGGAGATACTCAACTATTTCTTTGTACCAAGGACTAGTAAGAGACTTCATCAGTATTTTCTGAGTGGCCATTTCCACTTCTTGCTGCCCTGTCTGTTCCTCAGAATATTCATTTGCAGTCATAGATAAATTGATGCCCAAATCTTGATGATTTGACTTTGATAAAATTATTGCTAGCCCCTGCCCTTTAATCAACTTAGTGGGTCTGATGTCCAGATCATATTCCTGTATCTTTGCGATCCACCTACCCCTTTTTCCTTCACTGTCACCCTGAACGAGGATATCTTTAACCGCTGCGGTGGGTACAAATGCAGTAATGTGAGACTGCAAAATATACATGCGAAATGCCTTGAGGGACTTTACCAGGGCATAGGCCCGTTCTCCAATATATTGTATTTCACCTCCGTCGTGAAGACCCGACTAAAGAAAGCAATGGGTTGTTCATACCCCATCTGCTTTTTCTCAGAGGAGAACTCTAGCTACATCAGATGAGGTGATAAAGAGGAAATCATAAATGGTTCAAGAAACTGCCTTGCCAACACAGAGCCCTTTAAAATGCATTCTTTATCTTGGCAAAGGCCTCATTTCGATTCTCCCGGTGACCATTTCACCTCATTATTCTTTAACGCATGTCCGTTATATGCCCAACTATCTCAAACATAGTTAGGATAAATCTTCTCGTAAAAATTGATACGCCCCTAAGAACACCCGGACTCTTTCTTATTCCCGGGAGGGAGATGCCATTTATAACCTCCACTCTTTTAGGATCAATCTTGACCCCATCCTTAGTTACAATGTGTCCTAGGAGCTTACCCTCTTCTAATGCAAACAAAGATTTCTGAGGATTTAGGGAAATACCATACCTTCTGCATTTCTCAAAATTTCTCTGTAAATGTTGAATGTGCTCAGCATCATCTTTCAAAAATACTGTAATATATTCCAGATAGACCACCAGAAATTTATCTTGTTCCCCAACAAAAGCTATGTCCATAGCCCTCTGAAATGTGGCTCCTGCGTTAATCAGCCCAAAAGGCATCCTAGCGTACATGAATGTACCCCAGGGCGTGGTGAAAGAAGTCTTCTTCTGGTCTTCTAAGAGTACAGCCACCTGGTTATAACCCGAAAAACCATCCATCATAGACATCCTAGAGGACCCCACCACTTTCTACACAATGTGGTCCATCTTTGGTAATGGGTAATTGTCTTTCAGGGAGGCTCTATTCAAATTTCTGAAATCCACGCACAACCTTATTTCTCCATTTTTATTTTGGACAGGGACTAGATTTACCACCCATTCAGAGTACTTCAATGGCACAATTATTTTAGCCTTTAACAGCTTCTTGATTTCTTTCTCAATGGAGGGGAGTAGTAGAGGGTTTATTTGTCTGTGCTTCTGCTTGTGTGGCCTTGCATCTGCCTTCAGGGGAATTTCATGCTGCAAAATGCTAATATCAAACGTCTTCAGGTCTTGATAGGACCATGCAAATACATCCCTATAAGACTGAAATAATTGTAGGTACTTCTCCTTATAGTCGTCCGGGACCTTTCTGGATAATTTCACAATTTTGGGTTCAGCCTCAGTACCCAGATTTAGGTCATCTACCTGGTTTTCATCTGTCGTTTTGTTGGGCTGCCTGGGGACATCATTTTTATCACACAACCTTTCTAGGGGCACCAGGCCTCTAGGGATGACATTTCCCTTCAGCTGTAACACTTTTTTCCCGACCATTTTTTCTTCCCACTTGTTTTCTGATTGGTTCTCAACATCATCCCCCTCACAACAGTCTATTTCCATATTAGAGAACTCCCCAACTATCTCTAGAAACCTTTTCACTTGTTCATCGTCCTCAAACACTTGCCAGTGTTTGAAATTGTCTGGAATCGAAGGTCGGTACCTTACTTCTATCTCATACCTCAGGAGGGGATTTTGGGGTGGCCGGAAGGTGCTAGCAGCTACTGCAAGTGAATCTTCCATCCTGTTCTGCTCCCGGGGCATGAACTGAATATTAAAAGATGAGAAAAAGTTCTCCACCATGTTCCATACTTCATTCCTATAAGCTCTTAAACGAGGATGTTTAGCTTGACATTGATTTCTGATCTGTCGGACCACTAATTCTGAATCACCCAAGACCTTCAAGGTTTGTATATTCATATTCCTGGCTACCTGTAGCCCCAGCAAAAGTGCTTCATACTCAGCCACGTTATTGGTGGCTTCATACTCTAATTTGAAGGATAGTGGGACCCATTTACCTGTAGGGGAAATCAATAAAAATCCAGCACCATTACCTTCTTTCGAATTTGCCCCATTGAAATGTAGAGTCCATACCCCTGTTTCAAGACCTTCTGGGGATTGTTGAGTCCTTATTTGACATAAGGAAGGTTCCTGGGCATAACTGTAATCTTTCTCTTTCTAACATCAAGCACGTAAAATTCTATCGTCATCGTATACCGGTGAATTTTTTCTGAATGTAATGACTTTGGTAACCATTTTTACAAATTTGGTCTCCTCGTATAATCCTCTCCTCGTACGCCAAAAATTGGGGATGGTGGCATATCTTAGATCTAGTTTTAGACTAGATCCACCAATTTTTGTTCCCCAATACCTTGACAGCAACATACCAAAACGAGCTGGGATTTCAGCCACCACGATGTCCATTACTACACTTTTTGCTGGGATTTGAGCCAAATTGACCACCAAATCCTTAATCATCCCCAAGAATTTAACTCTTGTGGAGTCAAATGAGCATGTGTCCCGATATGGACGAGTGATCCTGAGCTCTAACTGTTCCACAGATTTACGTAGGCATTAGATTGTGGAGGCCCCGCAGAGTCTAACATACAATTGTGGAGTAATAGGTCATGGATCACCGAAGACACGTAAAAGGGAGGTGTAGAGGGGTCTAATTCTTCGACATGTGGACCAAACACTACCATAGGTCTTTCTTCTTGTAAGTTGAGACTGTCAGGGATGTGTATTACTTCTGGGGGAAGCATGAAGGATGTGACTTGGGATTGATATGCTGGCTGTTTTAACAACTCAGTCAAAGGAACTGGGATTTTCACTTTTTCAAGTTCTTTTTGTAAATTAAAGACAGATGAAGGCTTATCTATTGACACCTCTTTTTCTTTTGAATCTTTGCTCTGGAGGGGAGGCTTAACTTATTTTACGATGGGCTCAACCTTAGGGGGTGCAGTTACTTGTGAGGATGAAGGCATTAGAGCATCAGATTGCAGGGTTTGGTTGAGGGGCCTCTTACCTTTTTTTGGGGGTTTTTGAGTGTTGATCTCCTTCTGTGCAGGTGCTGACTTCTGGGGTGTGTCCTCCTCTTCATCTTGAGTGCGGGTTCTCTTTCTGGAGGACCTGAGGTCATATTTCCGGTTAAACTGAGCCTGCATGAAGTCGACAAACTGCTGGAAGTAGTTGCCAATCTTCGGATCCTCAGTGCTTTCGTTAGTTTTGAATTTTGAGTGAGTTTGTACTTCCTCCTCGCCACTTTCGTGAACAGGACATTCAATGTCATCATGGTCTGAGAAAACAAGATAGGTCTCTTCTTGCTCACAAGCAATGTCTTCGGTAGAACCTTCTACTTGCCCTTCCAAGTATAAAGGATGCGGTACCTGATCTTGCTGCTCCTTCTGCCCCCTTTGCAGTATCTGCAAGGGAGGCTTTGTGTATTGAGGGTTAAAACCTCTGTTTGGAGCATTCTGGAAATTCTTTGAGGGTGAATTCTTGGCCTCCATCTCAAGCTTGATCAGCTTACTTGAGAGATTCTTGATCATCTTGCTCATTTCTTCAATCTTGTCATTAGCTGAATCTCTGTCTTGGCTTGAGGTGGATACTTCCTCTTTTCCCCTCCTTCTAACATCCTGTTCCTGTTTCCCTTTGGATTTGCCAGTAGAGACAAAATTTTCTTCTATCTCCAGTGCATCCGTCTGTGCATCGTCCAGAGTGGCTGGCTTTCTCTCTCTCAATGAGAAACGGAATTTAGAATCAAATGCTTCCACAAAAACGACCTTGGCAGTGGTCTGATGAGGCTTCATATCGGCGGGGAGACTTAGGTACAATTTGTTAAATCTTCTGATAAAATCTGACACCCCTTCATTATGTTTCTTTTTCAGAGTGTTGAATTCGGTAAGAACATTACCATGATCTTTCTTTTCTCCCCATTTTTTGATGAAAGCATCCTCCATTCCCTCCCATGTGTTGATAGAACGAGCTCCAAGTGTCTTGAACCATTTTCTAGCTTCCCCATCTAAGGATTGCACGAACATCCTTAGGACCACATCCAGATGTTCCACATTGAAATTCTTTGCGAAAGAGCAAAAGACTTCGATATGTTTCTAGGCTTAAATCTCATTCTCACCATTGAATCTGGGAAGAATATTCAAATAGTCTTGTGGCAAGTCATTTTAGTATTGCAGGTAGCTCATTTAGTGGCAAGTCATTAAGTATTTTCTGAGTGGCCATTTCCACTTCTTGCTGCCCTGTCTGTTCCTCAGAATCTTCATTTGCAGTCATAGATAAATTGATGCCCAAAGCTTGATGATTTGACTCTGATAAAATTCTTGCTAGCCCCTGCCCTTTAATCAACTTAGTGGGTCTGATGTCCAGATCATATTCCTATATCTTTGCGATCCACCTACCCCTTTTTCCTTCACTGTCACCCTGAACGAGGATATCTTTAACCGCTGCGGTGGGTACAAATGCAGTAATGTGAGACTGCAGAATATACATGCGAAATGCCTTGAGGGACTTTACTAGGGCATAGGCCTGCTTCTCCAATATATTGTATTTCAATTCTGCGTCGTGAAGCACCTGACTAAAGAAAGCAATGGGTTGTTCATACCCATCCTCGTTTTTCTATAGGAGAACTCCAGCTACCGTATGAGGTGATGCGAAAGAGAAAATCATAAATGGTTCAGTGAAATCTAGCCTTGCCAACACAGGAGCCTCAGCAAATGCATTCTTTATCCTGGAAAAGTCCTGCCTCGATTCTGGTGACCATTTCACCTCATTATTATTTTTTAACATATCTGTTATATGCCTAACTATCTCAGCATAGTTAGGGATAAATCTTCTCAGAAAATTGATACGCCCTAAGAACACCTGGACTTCTTTCTTATTCCTGGGGAGGGAGATGCCATTTATAACCTCCACTCTTTTAGGATCAATCTTGACCCCATCCTTAGTTACAATGTTTCCTAGGAGCTTACCCTCTTCTAATGTAAACAAAGATTTCTGAGGATTTAGGGAAAGACCATACCTTCTGCATTTCTCAAAATTTCTCTGTAAATGTTGAATGTGCTCGGCGTCATCTTTTGAAAATACTATAATATCGTCCAGATAGACCACCAGAAATTTATCTTTTTCCCCAACAAAAGCTATGTCCAGAGCCCTCTGAAATGTGGCTCCTGCGTTAATCAGCCAAAAAGGCATCCTAGCGTACATGAATGTACCCCACGGCGTGGTGAAAGCAGTCTTCTTATGGTCTTCTGGGAGTACAGCCACCTGGTTATAACCCGAAAAACCATCCATCATAGACATCCTAGAGGCCCCCACCACTTTCTGCAGAATGTGGTCCATCTTTGGTAATGGGTAATTGTCTTTCAGGGAGGCTCTATTCAAATTTATGAAATCCACGCACAACCTTATTTCTCTATTTTTCTTTCGTACAGGGACTAGATTTGCCACCCATTCAGAGTACTTCAATGGCACAATTATTTTAGCCTTTAACAGCTTCTTGATTTCTTTCTTAATGGAGGGGAGTAGTAGAGGGTTTATTTGTCTTAGCTTCTGCTTGTGAGGCCTTGCATCTGCCTTCAGGGGAATTTCATGCTGCAAAATGCTGATATCAAACGTCTTCAGGTCTTGATAGGACCATGCAAATACATCCCTATAAGACTAAAATAATTTTAGGTACTTCTCCTTATAGTCGTCCGGGACCTTTCTGGATAATTTCACAATTTTGGGTTCAGCCTCAGTACCTAGATTTAGGTCTTCTACCTGGTTTTCGTCTGTCGTTTTGTTGGGCTGCCTGGGGACATCATTTTTGTCAAAGAACCTTTCTAGGGGCACCAGGCCTCTAGGGATGACATTTACCTTCAGCTTTAACACTTTGCTCCCGGCCATTTTTTCTTCCCACTTGTTTTCTGATTGGTTCTCAACATCATCCCCCTCACAACAGTCGATTTCCATATTAGAGAACTCCCCAAATATCTCTAGAAACCTTTTCACTTGTTCATCGTCCTCAAACACTTTCCAGTGTTTGACATTGTCTAGAATCGAAGGTCGGTACCTTACTTCTATCTCATACCTCAGGAGGGGATTTTGGGGTGGCCGGAAGGTGCTAGCAGCTACTGCAAGTGAATCTTCCATCCTGTTCTGCTCCCGGGGCATGAACTGAATATTAAAATCTGAGAAAAAGTTCTCCACCATGCCTGCACCTTGTCCTTGTCTGTCTTCCTCTCGTTTCGGCCCTTGTTTCTCCGTCT